>JAJJWX010001856.1:0-530941 GCA_023529315.1 Papaver bracteatum
CCTTTCTTCTTCTCCTCCTGAGTTGCTGTCTTTGTTGGAATATATAACAAAATGTTTGCGAAGAGAACAAACTACTTCGCTGGGAGGTCTGACGAAGTAGGAAGTTGATGAAGTATGTTTTTCTTTACTTTATGTTTGCTTCTTTACATTATGTTTGCTTGACGAAGTAAACTATCTGTTGTAAACTTTTTTACTCTCATTATGTTGTCAACTGGTAGCCTTTTCTTGATCATTATTTTATTTCTTAATTTCTTCCTTTACTATGAACATCTTCGTCATGGATTGATACTTTGATATACTTTGAAAAATCTCCTTACATCCTCTTCTTGATTTTCTGGATTATGATTCGTTTCGAACTGATTCATTTCTGGAAATTTAAAGAGTCTGCGAAGGTTGTCGACGATGTAAATGAAACCATAGTGTCTTTTCTTTTGCAGAAATTTGGCTACTGTGTATTATTCCTTTGCCTTTGCCTCAAGTATGAGAAACTTATACTACGAAGACAATGATTAGAGAAGAATACTTTTTTTCTATGTTACTGTCCTTTATTTCACAAAATACTGCTGCCACAACTATACTTCACCCTTTAGATGGTTGTGGAGATATCATCTCCGTGAATTTATGTTGTTGGTCAGGTTAACTCTTTTTTTCGCTTTGGTTGCGTTGCTCGCAGCTTCTTTGGTTGCTTTGCTGGAGTTGGTGACGAAACTTGTTGCGAATAGTCGATTGGGATTTGACTTCGTGATTTTGTATGATATTATTTAAAAGGTTATTGGATGACGATAATATAGTAACAGACAACTTGCACGGGCTCTTGTTTTTCACGCTATCATGATGATTCCTTTGCTATTAACAAGTCTATCATGCGAATTTGCTGATATCAACTCATGGTATCTTTGTCACCTAAGTTGTTGTTCTTCGATGGGTTTGTAAAACAAGTCTAGTTAGTGTGATCTATGTGATGAAAACTCATTTTAACTATTTTTTCTTTAGCTATGATGCTTTTCAACTAAACTAACTGCTCTCGTCATCCGCCAATGGTGTTAGATACGTATCTTCTATTTCCTTTTCCCTTACTCGTGTTTCCTTTTAGCTGAAGTTATTCTGCATCACTAACTCCCCTAGATTTTAGCCTTTTGTCTTCATATGGTCTTTTATCTAAATGTTTGTCTCATTTTCCTTGCTAATATTTGTCCCCTAGGATTCCTGCGATTTGACTTGCCAGATCTTGGATATGAGTTGGTTTATTCACAACTGTGTGCTCTTTCTTTACTTCCTGCTTGTTTGTTTCATGCAGTAATTACGAGATTGTTGGGTCTCTGGGACTATCAATGAAGTTAATTTAACTTTTTTAAATTTTCTTTTTTAAATTTCTTTTCTTGAACTAATTGGTTTCTCTTGCTGTTTCAACAGATGTTGGTGATATATTTTGAATCTCGTAGGTAGAACCTCTGACAAAGTAAATCTGACTTCGGTAGGCTACTCCTTTGCTGATACTGTCTTACTTGTTTTCCTTTGTCATATTACTGCATTTCTTCTATTCGCTTGGAGAATTTTAATTCTTCATGAAATAATTTCTTATGTATGTTTGATAGAATCTGGTCAGAAACTTTAAATTTCGCATAAGGCCTTGGCACTTCGCAGAAACCATTCATTGTTTCTTCTCTGATTGACAGTTATGCATATTGGTGATCAATTCCAATCTTTCCTCTATCGACTGCACAGATTTCTTGACGAAGTTGTTTGATTTCGTTCTTCGCTGCAAGTAATCAAACTAATTCAACTAGCAATGCAGAATATGAGCTTTAATGTACCGCTAGTAACTCATACAACTTCGCTCCTGCGGAAAAATTCCCAAATCAGTTGAAAATTCTGATGCTCAACATTTTTGAAATCAAATGTTGTAAAATTCTTCACATAGGTTTGTAAAACAAGTTATGTTAACTATAGAAGAACAAATAATATTTTCACAGAGGCCTATTCAGAACTTAATTCATCATATCTAAGGGTTTAAAAGGAAAAGAAATGAATTAAGGAGGAAGAATTTGTCATTTCAAGACTAATTTTTGGTGCAGATTTGTTTGATTTTGTCGTGGTTGTTGACGTTTTTTTTACGAATCCAAATATACTCCAGCTCTTTGACATCTTCAACTTTCTTTTCTCTGGTTGTACTTTCTTATCTCTTCTCCTATTATTTTATTTTGATTATCTCCCACATCAGTTGTTCGTCTCCTGAAGATGTAATACTCCTAATTTATTGATACAAATTTAGATATCCATTGGAGTCCATCACTAATAGTATCTAATTTCTTTAAATATTCCTCTATCTAACAAGAAGTAGTCTCTGTTTCTAGCGCCAAAATGTAGTTGTAGGAAATCCCACAAAACACCCCATGTAATATTATGATATAATTTCTAGATCTAAATCTATTTCATAACTAAAATAAAGATTAAAAGACTAAAACTATAAAGTGGACACAAAGATATTTTACATGGTTCGATCTATGTGATGTACATCCATGGTTATTCACTATGCTTGTTTGAATTTACATTTGATTTACATTGATAATCTCCATTAATGGATATAATAGAGCTCTAGATATAGTTTTAGGGGAAGAAGATGATAAATAAAATAAACTCTCTCTCTACAAATGTGTCTCTCTCTCTCTCTCTTTTACGAAATTGTGTATCCCCCTCTTCTCTCTCATGCTCTTCTCTTTATATAAGTGTTTACATAGTGGATGACAGCTAATCTTTCCTTTATTTTAGGATCTAACTTTTAGTATTCTCGCGAGCAATCAAGTGTCAAATTCGCAACATTCTTGAATGTCGCAAGGTATTCACGTCTTTCTCATGTTTAAGCTTTTATTATCTGTTACGTCATTTTTGCAGTTAGCCTGCGAAGGATTCACAATGTTCTTTTGCTGTTGTGATATTCTGATCCTACATAGAGATTTAGAAATAATATTCTTAGACAAAGAAAATGAACTCGTAGAGATGAGTGAGGATGAACCTGACTTAGAAGAATCAATTGACCATTTCCAGGAATCCGATGACCTTGAAATTAGGAAAGTTGTGACTAGTCTTTCTAGAGACACTGGAAACTCTAAGTTTGGGGGTGATTATCATTCTCCATGTGTTTTAACTCTATGATTAATTTATGAATCCCATGAACACGAAATGTAGTGGAATCCTGAGTCCCAGTAAATTCTTCATCATGTGACAATATATTTTATATATTTTTCTTTTCTTTTAGTTTATTAATTCTTAAAATCAATCTCATCAAGTCCGAGTAAACGACAACCTTTCTTACCATTATCTAAAATTCGATCAATGGGATGTTGTTCAGTTTGGGAAGAGTTTCCAGTGATAGGACTAGACCTTCTTGTTCGGATTGATACTCGTAGTGTGTTGAATTTGAAGGATCAAGGCTGGAGATATCAAGCTCTCTTATGTGCTCACCTTTCAATTGAATTAAAGTTGCTGGTCCTCGTGAAGTGACAATTGTTTTTAACTAGTGTTAATGACTTAGCTTATGTACTTCTCTTGGTAGTTACAAAAGGGGTTGCGGATCTATATTGTAATACTGTACAAAAGTTCAAGACTGGCGATGACAGAGGTACTCTTAGTACAACTTACCTTAGGGAAATAAGCACCAGGGGGTCTAGGAGTTTTATATCAGTGGGGTGCTTTACCGACAACTGGAATTCCATGAGATGTTTGTTTTGCAAAGCTACAATCCACAGTCTAATCACATCTATTCTTATGAGAAGCAATCTATTTCTGGTAACTTGGACCATGTATCTTTCAAAGGAAGTGGCAAGTCATGTCTCTTACAATTTTCTTAAAATTCAAGGCCTGAATTATGGACATACGGTATTTGACCGTAGCAAGGGGTTACAACACATGAGTTACTCTTGCTTTCTTATAAAGTGGAAGTTGGCATCAACTAGTGATGCTCAACTAAATGATGTACTGGTGCAAATTCCTGGTCAGGTTGCGATTGGTAGGGGATCGTCAACAAGGTCATTTTTCTCCGAAATTGATGCTTTCACATTTTTAATGGTATTTAGACGAGTGGTGAGGGTTTATATTAGAATTCAAGTGCATAAGGGCCTCACAAGGATATTCATTTTTGTTGTGGCTTTTGGGATTTTGGTGCATGTTAGAGCAAGAAACAAACCACTATGCTTTTCAATCAATGGAAGGGATTTCTCGACTATAAAACTCAATCATTACTGTTTCCTCGTGCTTTTCTCCTGAATGTGCTGAGAGTGATGACTCTCCGACTCTAAAGCTAATTCATTTCACTCTCATCCTTGAGGACAAGGGTGTTTTCAAGGAGAGTGGAATGTCATGTACATGCTAATGAATGGGAGTGCCCATATCTTATTATAGCTTGTAGTTATCTTAATTAGTGTCTACTAGGAACAGGTGGTTGAGATGTAACCACATGGTGGGTTATTAGTCGTTAGATATTTGAGAGAGTGAGTGAGTTATATATTCTCAAGTCCATGTAATGAAACCCTTATCGAATTATGAATCTATTTTGAGTAACATTGTTCTCAATTGGTTATCTGAACTAGCAGGATCTTACCGTGAGGTTTGAGAATAAACCTTAACTTTATCAATTTCTGATCCAAATCTTGTCATCATACTCTTGGGTACATGATAGAATATTTGGAGAGCATTACAGCCTATAAATAGATAAGTTATGTACTTTTCTATATACACTTCTACACCTCTACACACACAACACTTTTCTTTTTTTATTATTTGTGTGAGCTCCTTAGCATGAGTAGCTAACTTTATTATTGATTGAGGATGAATTCCTAGTTCTTGACATGTTTTGAGTTTTGTTTTAAATATACTTTGAAGTTTTCACATGATTATCGTTTTTTTTTGCTAATAAGAATGTTTATGCTTGATTGATAGGTCATTTAGGATGCATACTAAATTGATTTGGTAATTGATCTAAAGCTAGTGAAAGTTAGGGGATAAGTAATCGTTTCTTGACTATTTACATAAGTTGAAAACAAGATACCTTGCGGAGGGATTCCGTGGAGCAATTGTGTGTGAAAACAACGTTAGAAAGTAAACCATGATCTAAGAGTCCAACTACTAATATCAACCTAATAAATTCATGAATCTTAATGCGTTTAATTAAATTACATCTTGAGTGATCTACTACTTGATGGTTTGATAAATAGAATCATGTAGGCGAGAACTTCCGTATCCGGTGATACAAGGAATTTTGGGCTTAACACTGATTTAGATGCTATATCTAAGGTTGGTGATAATTTGTGACTAGTGAAAAGTGGAAAAGAACATAACTTGAATCGTTGTTTTGCAATGAAGAACGATTCCTTGGTTGTGTCTCTCTTATTGATTGCCAATTATCCTTTTAATTGCTTTGCTTATTTATTTTACTTTATAAAATCTAAAACCAAAATCCCCCCTTTGTGACATTATAAGACAACTAAAACCTCTTGCTCCTCGTGGGAACGAACTTAACTACCACCATATTACTTATTAATTGAGTGGAAAAATATATTCACTAATTTGTTGTGGTTACGACACGCATCAAATCACAACGGTCAAAAGAATCAAGGATATCAGTGATACCTTTTATGACTGAGTTTTTCAAAGGTATAAGATCATCTTCTTAATGTAGTAAACTCCTACACAACCATCACTTTCCATATCATATAACATTTAAAAATTAATCCACACAGAAACCCTAATTGCGACTCTTGATTTCAGAATAAAACCAAAATTTGAACTTCATATAACCAATTTAACTTCAATTTAACAGACCCATGTAGTACTTTATCAATTTGAATTCACTAAATGTAATCAACGGAAAATAAATATAAGAACTCTAATTTACCTCTTTCCTCCATTTTCTGAATTGAACCAACTCCCGAATCAACACCAACAATATCATCTGCTCTCGATTCTAAATTTCTTTCTCAATCTCAGCCTCGTGATCTTGTTTTCCATGATCAACTTTCTGAAACCCTAATCCTTCAATCTTCCCCTTTGAATCAAAAATTGAACTCAAAACCATATTCTCTGCTCTCAATATGCATAACCCATCTCCTACTATTTGATTTTATACCAAATTCCACATAATTCCTCAATCAACTCCATCTTTCAGAAACCCTAACTTCTATTTATTTTCCTCCTCCGAGTCTGAATCAACAACAAACAATAACACCATCACTATCAACTAATCCATGATCTTTTCCACCTTCCATAGATCATCAATTTCCCATTTGACCCTCAAATTCTCAAAGAAGAAGAAGAACAAGAGAAGAGAAAAAACAGAAGAAGGAATAATATGAAAGAAGAAGAAGAATGAAGAAGAATAAGAAAGAAAAATAAGAGTTTATCTGCTGAGGTTTGTCTGGGGATAAGGCCGACCATATTTATTCAAGCATCCGACATCTTAGATATGGGAAACCACAAGAATAGGATCCAAAATTACTATTTTATCCTTCACACCACTCTGGTGATATCTTCTTCGTCCGATATCCAATTGACACGTTCGAGTAGTCCATTTTGCATAAATTTTCGAGATCTATTCAATGGTACCAATTTTGTATCTAAATTACTTTGATATTAATTTATATTAATTAACGTTCGTATTAAACTAATCGAGTTATTAGCGGCTAAGACGTTGCTTGACTAGTCTAATAAAGTTGACGAACGTGAGGGTCTTTAGACTTTAATCAAAACCTAATTTCGATCAAAAATCAAAAACCAAAACCTAATACAAAAAAAAATTATTTTTATTTTTTAGGTTTTTTCAAACAATATTTTCTCGCTAGGAATATTTTAAATTTCCTCATATTTTTTTTCTTCGGAAAACCAACATGAATCGCTTTATGTATGCATTAAACGTGTACCGATTTATGTTGATGTTCATCAAACAACAAAACATCACTCAGGATTGGTGCTTAGGGTAACACTAACATAAGCCGTTTTTGGGTTGATGTGAGTGAAAATCAACTACAAACAGTTTACGTTAGTGTATATATATGAACCCGTTATTTAACCATGATTGAGTTTTTTCGGAAAATAATAATCGGTAATTGTAGGAATGCAACTAAGTTATCAAGAGACATAAGAAATTACGTGGTTCGACTTTCGTTTACGCAGGGTAATGAGTAGTTATTGTATTATGTTTTTGGTGAGTTTGTAAGATATTCAATGCTCTCAAAGGTATTAAAATATAACTAGTACTTAAGAACTTTAACTCTAACTTTTTACATTTAATAAGTGTAAGTTCTCTCTATATCTACCTTAGTAACTATGTGTCCTTTGTTTGGAAATGAAACTAAATAATATTTATAGAGCCTTCCTCATCAAGGACATCTTCGCTGTCTTTAGGTCCATCGATGTTTGATGCTCTTCTGTACACATTTGTATCTTCGTCGACCGCGAACCTTCCCTAGTCAGACTATGCCACCTAAGCTTGCTCCACGTTGCCTTTTGATCCATCGAGATCAGCCACTCCTCCGTACATGTTGTACATTCTTAGACCGCGAACCCTTCCCCAGTAAGACTATGCCACCTAACACTATGGGAAAAATAGTGATCTCCATAACTGTAGATTGACCACTCGTAAATTTAAAGTTGCAAAAGGTTGCATGTTTTACAACTTCTTACAAACAAAAAGTTGTCAAAGTAAAAAACGTCCCACTCTTAGGACCAAAGAGTAGTAACGAGAATCAAAACCACTATGTTTTATGTGAAAAGAGTTACAAAGAGTAGTGACCACTATTAGATTTTAACAACTCATACCATAAAGGTACTGAATTGATGTATAACAACTTTCAAAAGAGTTGTTGAAGATAAAAAAAATATGATTTTGAAAACTGTTCTTGGAGAGATTCGACCATCCTTTATAAGAGTTTTCGTACAAGTATAAACACTTCTGATAATGTTTTCTCACTTCTGCTAAATTTTATACACTTCTGCAAAAAAATTCCCACTTCTGCTAAATTTTATTCACTTCTGCAACAAATTTCTCACTTCTGCTAAATTTTTTTGTCATCATTATTGACAACCTTGATAAGAGTTGTCTTAGAGGTATAAACACTTCTTCTAAATTTTTGTCACTTTAGCTAAATTTTATGCACTTCCGCTAAAAAATTTCTCACTTCTACTAAAATTTTTTTGTCATCGTTACTCACAACTTTTATAAGAGTTGTCGTAGAGGTATAAACAACTTTGGCTAAATTTTTCTCACTTATGCTAAATTTTATTCACTTCAGCAAAACAATTCTCGCTTGAAAAGGGTTTGTTTAATGTTTAAGAGATTACTTCGATAGAATCTTACCATATGAATGGTTGGGTTCATCGTTCTCACGAAGTTTCCGACTTGTAGTAGTCAACTCCCATCCAGGTTTCGAGCTTAGAGCCATTTCTTCTCGAAGTCGCCATAAAAGGGTTTGTTTAAGGTATCAGAGAATATTCCATAGAATGATACCTGTAAATGGTCGGATTCATTGCTCTTACGAAGTTTCCCGACTTAAATTAGTCCATCCCTGGCCAAGTTTCGATCTCGGAGCCACTTTCTTTCTCGTAGTCGCCAGAAAGGGTTTGTTTAAGGTTTCAAAGAATATTACATGGAATTTTACCTATGAATGGTTAGATTCAATGTTCGCACGAATCTTCAGACTTGTAGTAGTCGACTCCCAGCCAAGTTTCGAGCTCGGAGCCATTTTTTTTTCTCAAAGTCGCAAAAAAATGGTTTGTTTAAGGTGTCCGAGAATATTCTGAAAAAGCGGGGGTCTAACAACCTCACCCAATATTTCACTTAGCAATATGTATGGACTAACTCCAATATACTTTTAATATAATCAACTAGACAGTCAGACTCGATCTTAATAAAAAGTACTAGATTATGACCCGTGCTGTAACGGCCCGGGATTATGTTTGTGTTACTGTGAAATGGGATGTTATCAATTCATATGACACAATAATGTTCTCCCGTATTTTTGGAAAATTTAATATAATGTTATTATTATTTTCTTAGGCCAAGTAGTATGGTGTGTCGTCTCCCTTAGTTATAGGATCCCAGGGAAACTTCACTATGGTGTGTTTTTATTCCTTAGATACACTGCACGGAAGCTCAGTATCTTTTAAATAGTGTCAAACGGATACTGAGTATCCGTTTAATTAAGTCAATGTGTTGACTTGACCCAAATGGATACTGAGTATCCGTTTCTAGAGTATAAACATCTGGTAGACTTTCGTGTAAATAGTGACAAATGGAATACTCACTATCCGTTTAAGTCAGTGCATTGACTTGACCTAAATGAATACTGAGGATAAACATCCAGTAAATGCACAAATTTTCCACTTCTCCCTTTTCACTTCATCTCTTTCTCTTTAAGCCCTCTCAAACTCCTTTTTCCCCTTTTCGATTTTGATGATGATTTAGTGTGATTCGCCGGTTAAAATTAACATTATTGCTAAAGGGGGTTAACGAAATTAGCAGGAGGTACCGTTTGAGTGATCCAACGGTCAGGATATAATGTAAATTTTTTTCTTATATGAAACGGTAACTCCCTGCTAAAAATTAAAAGGGTTTGTACTTATAGACAGTATTCTCAAATTTTGAAAAAATAACCGTTGGGATCCTACGGCCAAGAAAAAATAGTCGTTGAAATAGATGGATGGTTAAGAGCGGGTGTGAGTGGAGTTGTTTGTGGGAGAAAACTACTTCTGCCGGTTTAGGTAATTTTGGGTGTGTGTGGATGACAAGTGAGTTTAAACCTTCAACAAATGTGCTGCACGATGAGCACTTTTATTCGAGAGATAATATATACAATTCTGGCCTAAATCGAAGACACGACCGTTCCAGATTCGTTTCGGTCACAGGTGAAGGATGTGAGGTTGATCTTAGGGAGGGAAGCGAAGAAGGTGTTGAGAGTATGAAGGTGAAGGCTATTTGATGACTTGTTAACATAAGGTTGATCAGGATAGCAAATGTTGCAGGCAGGCTCTGGGTGTTGAATATGATTAACACTTAGTTTTCTGTGTTGTTCGAACTTATGTTTTTGGAAATAAGGAGGAGAACCTATTTATACAAGTCATTAAGCCTTCTTCACGTCTCTCGTGGGAAGTGGAGGAAGTGGAGTGAGGGAAGAGTGGAGTTGTGTGTGAGTGTCACACGATCGTCTCGCCCACTTCTCCCATCTTGACTTAACCGCCCATGTCTTCCTAACACGTTCTTGTGATGGCGCGTTACACGCTGCACGCTGTAAACCGCCAGACCAATACCCCAGTTTGTATCCCCAGTTGTGACGTGATTAATGTCTCGAGTGTGTGGATCATGGGACCCACAGAAAATAGTGCAGGGTGAACCGTGAACTTGGTATAACATCGCATGCATCCATCTTCAGGTGACCGTTTGGAGGCTGTATAGACAAGCCATGCCTTGGTCGGTTACCCTATGAAGAAGAGTGAAGGATGGTGGTTATAGTGATACCTTGTTTGCTGGTTGATTCGCACCCTAAGCCATTCGTCCAAGCTTGCAAAGCTGGACGGACGAGATGACTCGTAGCCTTGCTTGCGACCGTTGGATGGGAGGCGCGCATGCTGCCTATTTCGTCCAATGGAGGAACCGATCAGCCCTGCATGGAGGTATTTTAATGGTGTTCACGCCCATGCATGCTTGACTCTCAAAGATTTAATCTAAGACACTCGACTCAGGTGGAAAAGACGAGTGGTTGAGATTATAATTTATGGAGGGGCTGTGACATGTAACCTTTGGGCGCGCGTACCGAGGAGCTTGACCACTACCGGTCTTGGACGATCATCTAGGAGTGAAGCCGGGCCCACGGTGGTCATCCTAGCATGCTCGGTTCCTTCTAAGTCTCCATCTTGGCCTTCCGTCCAAGCCTGCGAAGATGGACGTTCGAGATGTTTCTGCGCCGCAAACCCTAATTAGGGTTTTGGACCGTCCACTTTGGGCGATCGGTTTTGGGGTGTGTGTGCCTCTTTTGGGGAGACCGACCATGTATGCAACATCTTGGGTCGACAGTGAGCATGTACATGCTTGCTTTATGACCCTGGGCGCAATCTAAGCCATCCAACTATTCCAGCGAAGTCGGATGGTCGTCATCATTTTGGATCTTCTCAACCTGCATAAGGCGTTAATCTAGCCTTGTTTGGGAAATCGTTTCTTGCACCACGGCTTGCCTATGAGGGAGTCGGTCATGTAGGTAGAAAGTGGGCCCGCCAATGGTGTACCATCACTTCACTACTTGTTTTAGGGTATAATCTAAGACGTCCGACTATGCCGGCGAAGTTGGACGCTCACGATTAAAAGGAACCCTAGCCGTGCGTCATGCTCACTTTGAGCGCGCGTTTTGGAAGAACCAACCGTAGTTGGTCTTGACCGTTCGGTCATGCATGAAGGTGGGTCCGAGGTGATCATGGTAGCATGCTTAGGACCCCCTGAATCTATATCTACACCCTCCATCTATGCCTTCAAAGTTGGACGGATGAGATATATTTTTGGGTTTGTTTTCAGCAAGCGAGACTAACATGGGTAGTCTTGCATGCGTTCAACGGGGCTAGTATAACCTGCCGTAGGGTAGCCTACGGGTGTTTGCATGTCGAACAAAAGGCTTTAATTAAAGCATTAATAGTAATGTTGTATACCTACAGAAAACCGGGATGGTTGCTACATGCTCCGTCGGGATGGTTGCCACATGCTCCGTTATGGGTATGTTTTAATTCTCAGGGATGGTTGCACATGCTCCAATGAATTAATATGGCGAGAAGTATTCATCGCCTGAAGGCTTTATCCTTTGCAGGACGTCTGCTTACAAAAATTGGCTTTTTATAATTTTGCCCTTTAAATAGAAATCCACCATCAACATTAAGTCCCCTTCCTAGCATGCAATGGTTACACTATTTTAGGGTAGGCATGAGATGGTGACAATTTGCATACAAAAATAATTAAAGCCAGAGTAGATACGTGTTTACCGTGTGGGAGAAGGTATGTCACGTGTGTTAAACGCCTTGGAGCTGGTTAAGTTGATCCTTCCAATGGTAAAGCTTGGATGGGGAAGTACAGCTTGATGGGTCGACCTACCTCGGCATTCCTCTTTCGGTGTGCCTTCTCATATGCCTAGCAAGCATCGTGCATTCGATAAGCATTGTTGATCACAATCCCGACTCAAAAGCCTCAGAAAGCGGCAAGGCGGACTTCTTTTATCCTGGGGATCTTGTTGGATCGTGAAATATATAAAGAAGTCTTCTGTATTGTTCTCATTAGGCGATCTTCTTCAACATCTCAGGTATTGCTTCACATGTTGATTTCTCGATCGGCGATAGTTGTGATTAGAATATTTTTTATGTGCCGCCGTAACTCATCTTCCTCTCTTTTTGCAGATCATGAAATGAGTTAGTGATGATAACTCTGCAGCTTCTTCAGAAAAAAGTTTTGAAGTTGATAAACCATAAGCTAATGCACATGAAGAGGTGATGGCTAAAATTGATTTGCCACTTCGTGAAGTCGGCCATGCTGCACAGGGAATGTCTGTCTTGCATTTAACCATTGTCAGGGGGCGGATCCGTGCTCTTTCAGATGCAATTGATATGGAGGAGAAACAAAGACATGAAGAAGCGTTGCGAGCGAAGTGGAAACGCGAGGCGTCACAAGCACCAGCAAGTTCGAGAACTGAAAGGTTTGTGGCTCGGTTGAAGAGACGGAGGGTTGAACATGAACTTCATACGGGTGATGGGAAGTATGATTACCCAATACGTGGTGGTGTGATAATCCTTGACCCTGATACTGATGAGACTGAATGTCTGAAAGTGATTGGCATGATTTCCACGGTTGGAATGGATTCTGTAGAAAGTGCAGAGGATACACATGCTGAAGATGTTGAGGCGGTAGCTGCTGTGCCCGAAGAAGTCGAGGCATCTCTGGAGAAAGCGGCACAAGATGTGGATCCCAACAGTGATGAAGACGCAACCATCAATTGAGTTTTCCTGTTATTCTTCTTTGTATTTTTTTTTATACTCAGTGGCGGCTGAGTCTGAAGTTTTCTTCTTTGCTTTTGCTTGCTTGTCTTGAACAAAGTTTTATTCAGTGCTGCTTTCGAAACATGCATATTTTCATGCTTGTGCCCCTTGACGTGAGTCTGGCTTTGTTGAAGTAGATCACATAGGATATCTTCCTCCTCCCCTTTTACATGTTTTATTCCTCCCATATTACCAGGCTGGTATGAAGATTTGGTATGAGGGTTTAGGGTTTTCTTTCTGGGTAATGGTGGTTTGAAGGTGACTCATAACTTTGTGTGATTTTATGAGAAATTGTAAAAGGAATGAAATCTTGATTACTTGAAGAAATATTGAAACCCTAATAAGTATGAAGGCAAGAAGTGCCATCATTTTGAAGGAATTACAAATATTATGAAAAGGAAAATTGTTGGAGGAATCCCCCGGGGGGATTAGAGAGGCGATGTCGTGTCTTCAAGTAAGGTAGGGCTTGAGCCATCGTGAGTGAAAAACCACACCTTCGAGTTTATATGCATTGATGATCTTGCAGTAACTGCCCAAGATAACATCTTCCACTAAGAATATTTCCTCTTCCTTTGCAGGCATATCAGACTGGGCAGTTATCTTTACTGCCATGTTTCCAACTTGGAACGTGGTTACCTTTGCTACCATATCTCCGATTCGAAACGGATTCGGACTTTCCATAACAGCTTGCTTCTGACAAGTGTCGTTCTTAATTGCTTCTAAGCTTTCGGTGAAGCACTTAAAGGGGCCATCACTCCATTCACATTTCTTTGTGGTGGCCCGCCTGTCAGGTGAAACAGTCCCCGGTGGTCTAACAGGACAATCATCCACTACTTGCAAAGAGGGTCGTTCAATGAGACTTACTTGGGCTCGGAATCTCTTGACGCAGGACGAAGGGATTTCACCAGGGAGTTGCGTTATGCCTGTGAGTTGTTGATATGGGGGAAACAGGCAGTCTTCGATTCTCCAAGGTTTGTTGGAAATCATCAGAGATGGCTTGTTGGAGATTCTTTCAGGTACTGAGATTGGTAAGGAATGCGCATTGTGTACCCACGGGCGCCCCAGAATCATGTCGTAATTCGGATGTTCCTTAATTATATGGAATCTATCTTGTGTTGGAGTGTTACCAATCTTGACATCAAGGTAAATGTATCCGTAGACATATACAAATTCTCCTGCTGGGCTCTTGATCACATTCGGACCACGGGTAGCCTCCTGCTTTGAGATTTTCGCAGCTTGCAGGGTCTTGATAGTAACGATGTTGAATTCATAATCTGCATCGATTAATGTGCTATCGAACTTGACATCTTTCAGATGGGCGATGATCAAAAGTCCCCAGTTTCCTTTGTTGGTGCTCTTATCCAAGGAGGCTTGAGATGCTGGAACGACTTCCTTTTCTGGATACAAGCGCCTGCCTGACACAATACGTTTGAGGTCCATGAATATATCTTGACGTTGTACCTTGGAAAGGTACAAGATTTCACACAGGTGTTCCATCATGCATTGTACAGTCTTGCGCACAGAGATTCCAGAGATCATGCAACTTCGGACAGGAAGGGGGTCTGTGTGAACTCCTTCATTTCCCAATTGGAGCTCTCCTGCTGATATCTTTTCCCTGAAGATTTCCTTCAGCTTTTTGCAATCCTTAGTTGGGTGGTGGACAAACCTATGATAACGACAGTACTTAGGGTTTGCCACGTCTTTCTCAGTTGGTGGACGTATGATAGGAGGTAGTCTGATAGCATCATCCTGAATCCATGCCTCCAAGAGTTCTATTACTTCATTTATCAGAAATGGGAAGCCTGTGTCTTCGGTGCTTTGCGCAGGATATTTGCTTGTTCCCTTTCGAGGCGAAGCTTTATGCGTTTGAGCCGCACGCTTGGGTAGTTTTTCTGCCGCCGCTGGAGCTTTTCTTTCCGCCTTCGCTACTACATCTTGTGAAAGGGCCAGTATTATATTGCTTGTTGATGAGGCGCCTATTTCCCCGATTATCTCGTGAATCGTCGCTCCGAACGATCCTGGTCCTTTCCAATAATGCTGGGGCGGTAGTGGCCGAACGTTTGGCTGCTTCATGGAGCTCTGAGAACGTCTGGAATCCCAAGTTTTCCAGCAGGGAGCGATATATGGGTATCATTCCGTTGATGCATAATTCCACCAGCTGTCGTTCTGTGACATTTGGTTCATGGCAGTCCAACACTTGTGTTCTGAACCTTTTGACAAAATCATTTGGATGCTCGTTGTTCCGTTGGGATATTCTCCCCAGGTCTGAGAAAGTAACTTGCTCAGATACAAAGAAGTACTTCTTGTAAAACGCGATGACCATCTCACTCCAATTGGATATGCTGTCGGGTGCGATGTTGTTGTACCACGTATAGGCTCTCCCCATAAGTGATTTGGAGAATTCCTTCAAGCGGAGAACGTGATTGTATTCATGTTCTCCTAAGGATTCTAAGAATCGAGAGACGTGTTCACGAGCATTACCGGTACCATTGTAAATGATGAATTGAGGGGAGGTGTATCCCCTGGGAAGAGGAATCCGCTGCATGTCTTGTGGATATGGAGGTTGGTGTCGATGCGCGTCCATCGGATTTTATTTTCCACGATTTTGGAGGAGTCTCTCCAGATCTTCACGTGTAATAAAGTTGGACGATTGGCTCCTTTCCCTGAGATGCTCGTCCCTTTCTCTTGTGTGGTCAGCAACATAAGACTCTTCATTCAGGTAGGCTTGCGTAACTGAGGCACCTGCTCCAGGTGTGCTAAACATATTTCTTGTTGGCCCTTGAGGCTGTCTCGACTCTTGTGGTAATCGATCGGTTAATGTTTTAAGGAAGATGAGTACCTCCTTCTGAGTGGTTGCCATGTATGCCTGAGCTTTAGCGAGGGTTTCTTGTCTCTCCATCAAGTCCACCATGGTGATAGGAGGTTGTCCTCCTCTGGGTCCTCCAGATCCTCGTCCTGAAGGGGAAGTAACAGTTGTTCTGGTGACGGACGGAAGTGTCATGCTTGAGGAAATGCCTGGATTTGCGGTGGCTCTGGCTCTTGTAATGGGAGGTGTCACGCCTGTAGGAATGTCTGATCCTGCTCCACTGGTACTGATGATAGAAGACGCGATTCCACGAGACACATTGGTTGCACTGGTGGGTTGCACTGTAACACCAGTAATTGGGATATCAGCGCCACCAGAAGCGTTGTCGGTGCTAAATCCATAGTTGGTTGCTGCTCCAGACCTAAGATTCACCATTCTTGAAATCAGAGAGATTGAATTGGTATTGAAGAAATCGACTTCACAACCGCGAGATTAACCTCCCACTGTGGTTGCCAATTGTTTGTGGGAGAAAACTATTTCTGCCGGTTTAGGTAATTTTGGGTGTGTGTGGATGAGAAGTGAGTTTAAACCTTCAAAAAATGTGCTGCACGATGAGCACTTTGATTCGAGAGATAATCTATACAATTCTGGCCTAAACCAAAGACACGGCCGTTCCATATTTGTTTCGGTCACAGATGAAGGATGTGAGGTTGATCTTAGGGAGGGAAGCGAAGAAGGTGTTGAGAGTATGAAGGTGAAGGATATTTGATGACTTGTTAACATAAGGTTGAGCAGGCTAGCAAATGTTGCAGGCAGGCTCTGGGTGTTGAATACGATTAACACTTGGTTTTACGTGTTGTTCGAACTGTTTTTTGGAAATAGGGAGGAGAACCTATTTATACAAGTCATTAAGCCTTCTTCACGTCTCTCGTGGGAAGTGGAGGAAGTGGAGTGAGGGAAGAGTGGAGTTGTGTGTGAGTGTCACACGATCAAAACTGCCCACTTATCCCATCTTGACTTAACCGCCCATGTCTTCCTAACACGTTCTTGTGATGGCGCGTTGCACGCTGCACGCTGTAAACCGCCATACCAATACCCCAGTTTGTATCCCCCAGTTGTGACGTGATTAATGTCTCGAGTGTGTGGATCGCGGGACCCACAGAAAATAGTGCAGGGTGAACCGTGAACTTGGTATAACATCGCATGCAGCCATCTTCAGGTGACCGTTTGGAGGCTGTATAGACAAGCCATGCGTTGGTCGGTTACCCTGTGAAGAAGAGTGACGGATGATGGTCATAGTGATACCTTGTTTGCTGGTTGATTCGCACCCTAAGCCATTCATCCAAGCTTGCAAATATGGACGGACGAGATGACTTGTAGCCTTGCTTGCGACCGTTGGATGGGAGGCGCGCATGCTGCCTCTTTCGGCCCAAGCGTTTGCATGCTTAGAGAGTTCCAATGGAGGAACCGATCAGCCTTGCATGGAGGTAGTTCAATGGTGTTCACGACCATGACTGCTTGACTCGCAAAGATTTAATCTAAGCCACTTGACTCAAGTGGCAAAGACGAGTGGTCGAGATTAGAATTTATGGAGGGGCCGTGACATGTCACCTTTGGGCGCGCGTACCGAGGAGCTTGACCACTGCCGGTCTTGGCCGATCAGCTAGGCGTGAAGCCGGGCCCACAGTGGTCATGCTAGCATGCTCGGTTCCTTCTAAGTCTCCATCTTGGCCTTCCATCCAAGCCTGCGAAGATGGACGCTCGAGATGTTTCTGCGCCGCAAACCCTAATTAGGGTTTTGGACCGGCAACTTTGGGCGATCGGTTTTGGGGTGCGTGTGCCTATTTTTGGGAGACCGGCCATGTATGCAACATCTTGGGTCGACAGTGAGCATGTACATGCTTGCTTTATGACCTTGGGCGCAATCTAAGCCATCCATCTATGCCAGCGAAGTCGGATGGTCGTGATCATTTTGGATCTTCTCAACCTGCATAAGGCGTTAATCTAGCCTTGTTTGGGCAATCGTTTCTTGCACCACGGCTTGCCTATGAGGGATTCGGTCATATAGGTAGAAAGTGGGCCCGCCAATGGTGTACCATCACTTCACTACTTGTTTTAGGGTATAATCTAAGCCGTCCGACTATGCCGGCGAAGTTGGACGCTCACGATTAAAAGGAATCCTAGCCGTGCGTCATGCTCACTTTGAGCGCGCGTTTTGGAAGAACCAACTGTAGTTGGTCTTGACCGTTCGGTCATGCATGAAGGTGGGTCCTAGGTGATCATGGTAGCATGCTCAGGACCCCCTGAATCTATATCTACACCCTCCATCTATGCCTGCAAAGTTGGACGGATGAGATATATTTTTGGGTTTGTTTTCAGCAAGCGAGACTAACATGGGTAGTCTTGCATGCGTTCAACGGGGCTAGTATAACCTATCGTCGGGTATCCTACGGGTGTTTGCACGTCGAACACAAGGTTTTAATTAAAGCATTAATAGTAATGTTGTATACCTACAGAAAACCGGGATGGTTGCTACATGCTCCGTCGGGATGGTTGCCACATGCTCCGTTCTGGGTATGTTTTAATTCTCAGGGATGGTTGCACATGCTCCAATGAATTAATATGGAGAGAAGTATTCATCGCCTGAAGGCTTTATCCTTTGCAGGACGTCATCTTACAAAAATTGGATTTTTACAATTTTTCCCTTTAAATAGAAATCCACCATCAACAGGAGTGTAAATGAAAAAAGGTTCAACAAATATTGAGTATCCATTTCAACAGAAAAGCGGAAACTGAGTGTCCACAAAGTAAAAAGGCACACCGAAACTGAATGTCCGTCTGATTTCTATATACTACAAAGTGTATCAGATGTGAGGTTTAAGCGTAGCGAGTTGGTTTTCACTACAATTAAGCTATAGCGAAAGGAAATCTTTCTTCTCCCAATTTAAAAATAAATAAATACTAGGCTTACTTCCACCGCTGCACTTTTATGGATTATTTTTTCTGGGTCCGGATACCATAGGATCCAGAACCGGACCATATTATTTCATTTATTTTGGGTTCTGGTTCCAATTTTCATGGATCCAGATCCGATAAAAATAACAGGTAGTTATCGCATCCGAATAAAAGTTCGGATTTTCCATTACAAAGATGAAAATAAATAAATTGAAATGACTCTTCTGAGATAGGTAAATCTGAAACAACATTTCCAAATAATCTAACCCTAATCTTTATCTTCCCCAAGATAGCAGACGCCACCAAGTCCATCCATCTTCAAGGTCGCACAAATGAAACATTACTCCCCAGATTCAGATTTTGAAACATTACTCCCCAGATTCAGATTTTTAAAACACTTTGTGTTCTCTATACTTTTCCTAAATCAAACTTCAAGAATTAAAAGAACCTAAGGTTCACATGAATGGCGACAAATTTTCAAAAATTAACAGCACCAGTCATTAGTAAACATTAGATACCGTCCTTATCTCTCCACCACCTGGTAAACATAGAATAAAATAGTTAATCAATCTAGCCTATTAACATCAAATAAATAATATTACAGAGAAATTATACTACAAAAAAAATATGATCGTACACTTTCCTTCCTTTAAATCCACATATAAGAAAATCAAGAAGGTAAAATAAAAAATCAAGCCCCACAACAAATAAATTACAGGTTATCAGTAGCAATACATAAGTCTAATTAACTTTGAACATAGAAGAGTATAATCTCACCGTTGTGTTAGAAGGATCATTAACGGACTGGAACCTTGGGGAAAATGAACCATTTGAGAGGATAAAATTAAACGGCTGATGGCTTTATGATAACAACCCAAATGTTAACCATGAAACAACTAATCATTGCAACTCCCTAGGCTGCCTACGGTCATTCGGAATATTATGGCCACTAACCTGGCAGGATGGATTTTCGAAGGTATTTATATTCGTTAAGAGACTAAGCTGAGGTGGAGCTATGCAAGTATACATGAAGGAAAATAGTGCAAGAGTATTAACAATTCTTTGAGTGAAACAATACATGGGATAATTCACCTATAAGATATAGGTTAGGCTGCGAAATTCTGGAGAAGGATTCTTGTATGCTCACCCCGTATGCTATTTTGTTCCCCGCTCACAAAAACAAATGTGTTTTTCCAAATCTTATGGCTCTGCATAGTCTTTTTCAAGTGATCGACGATTATCATTGCTTTGAAAGTGTAAAAGATAAATCATGGATGAGCATGCACCCTTCTCTTAAGCCCTGATCCGACGTCAGTGAGCATGTATGCCTGGGAGTTCATGCAAGGAATTCAATTATTCCCCTTCCAACGCCATAAATTAGGGTAATTGTTCTTCCGTTACATAGATTTATCTTCAACGCTATTTACTTCAACGTCTGTCAGTTCTTTGCGCCAAAAATTAGGATTTACGTTCAACTACTTCTTCTCCCGTGGTTCATCCGTAACTGAAAAAATAAACACCACCATAATTTTCGGCAACAAAAACTACTTCTTCTCAGTGAGCGTGTACACCATAATATGACAAACTCAACAAAGGAAGATGGGTAATTTAGTGTTGACTTAAGTAACTTACCTGAGATGGATGGTAGATGTTTTATCAATATCCAAAACTCTGCATCAATACATCAAAAGATTGAGAAAAACTAAAAAATAAAAAACATACATAGTAAGGTGAATAAACAAAATGAGAACGTTTGGTATTTGAAGTTTATGAGGTTGAGCCTCCACAAATTGATTGGAAAACCCAATCGATTCAAACAACTAAATCAAAGGAACATTTCAGAAAAAATAACAAATTAAAAATGCCCATAATCAAACTTACGGAATATAGAGTCGAGTATTTCCCGACTAATCTTGAAGAGTATGGTGAATAAGAAATTGTGAACCTTTGGGAGATAACCTCTCATGAGGTTTATATAGTTGAACATCTTCGGAGTTCGATTAGTAGAATAATGGAGCTGCTAATGGGAATTTTTCTTTCCATAACGTATGAATAATTGATGGAAATTAGGTTAAGAACTCTCTACTATGGAAATTAGGTTAAAAATTAGATTATTTTTGGAAATTTTCTCTGGTGTGCGTAACGTAACGTATCATACGTATGTAGATCGAAGGAGGAGAAGGCGCTGGACCATATTAATCATGACTCTATTTTTGGCAATTGATATAAAATTGGATTTAATGGCGTCTTATCTTTGGAAACTTATCTTTATAAATGCGATTGAATGAAAATTTAAGGGAGTCGAAATCGAATCTGAGACGTTGGATGTGGGCGTAAGAAGGGGGTGTATTTTGAGCCACGATTTATCTCCTACTTTCTTCTGCATTTCTAAAGGAATAGCAGCCGTCGATCGTCATAAAATGCACATTTAGAACCGTCAGATTAGGCAAAACACGTTTGTTTTTGTAAGATAGATATCAAAGAATTATATCTCAATTTTTCTCGATTCAATCCTCACTCAAGCAAATATAAATCTGCGATCCTGAAAAAATTCTCCAATTCACCGTAAAATACATATAAGACCTACAAATGATAAAAATATCTATAGACAGGTTCTCAAGTGAAAATCAAACATGGCATGGTCCTACCCCAAATATGCTCACTAATATGGCATTCTTTGTGATAAGCACGTATGTGCTACATTTTATACCCATATGAATCGATCTTTTGGATAACAACAATATTTTAATGCTTTTATAGAAAGTACTCGCAATTCTGATTATCCGAAACATAAATAGCTAAACCATGCGCTAATTGGCGTTTGCGACAAAATAATAAATGTTGTGGCCGCATCACCAGGGGAGTCAGAGCTCAATTACAGAGTTGTGGGCTACAAAGTAACACATGATTCAACACCATCACCAATCTTATGAGTCACAGCCTGGGAACAATACAACAAAACAAAGAAATGTGCTTCTTTGCCACATGAGATGCGTGAACACGTAAATCTCGATGGCATCCACGTGTTCACAAACAATGTTCGCATACACTCAATACTATGAATTATGCGTTGTTTGTGTAGGGGGGGGGTGATTATATCGATTCATCGACTCAGATCCTTCAGGCTCGTCCTTGTCTAGTCGTACATTATCATCGACAATGTTCGTGTAATAGAATAAATAGAGATCGAAGCATAATGTGAAGTTTATCATGTGAAATACTGAATATAAAGTGCGGAATATAAGTGTTGAATGTAAATGCGGGAATATAAATGAAACAAGTATTTACGTGTTCAGCACTAAGGCCTACATCTACGGGGTTGGTGTTTCATTATATGTAGATTGATTACAAAGATAGTCGAAATGACTTTGAAGTATGAACTGAGGCTACATGATCAAGGGAATCACTTACTCTAGCTAATTCTCTCTCATATCTTAATTCTCGATCTGCCCCTCCTCTCTTAGTGGGGAGGGGAATTTATAGGGGTCAAGATGTGGGGTCCACTTCTGAAGGCCGTTGTACCCTTATCGTCTCGTGCTGTGTGTCTGTACCACATACCTCTTCATCTTCTACGATGCCCCCAGCATCCCATGCTTATTGCCGAAGAGTGAAGGTCGTGTCTTTCATAGGTTGGCTGACACGTATGCTACTCAGGGTGTTTAATGCGGGTGGTTGAGTCATCTGCACGCGCCAGACAACGGTCATCTGCCCCTATCACATCCGTGTCAGTTGGACTTATCCCATCCGTCGATCTTGGATCTTTCTTGAGATGGTATAAAGTGAGTCTTTGGGTTCTCTTCAGTGCTTCGCAGCAGCATTATATCTCGTTACTCCTTGATCCTTAGTCGTTGGATCGGTTAGGTGAGGGCCCCGCCTTGATGTGACACATGTTTCTTGGCTGTATGTGTGTGGCATTGTATCTTGATGCCTTGGATGGCATTTTTTCCACGTGTTTTTCTATAGACACGTGGTGGATGATGAAATATGTACTCACAATTTTCCCCTTTTCTTCTGACTTGGGCATTGTACGCGTGTCGTAACCACAACAAATTAATTAATGTTTCACTACCTAATTAATAAGTAATATAGGGTAGTCAAGATCGATCCCACGAGGAGCAAGAGATTCTAGTTGTAAAATTGTCACAAAAAGGTGGGTATTGGTTGTAAAATTTATAAAGCAAAAGAAATAAACAAAGTAATTAAAAGTGTAAGTTGAATTAAATAAGAGAGAATAGATCAAGGAATCCTTCTTCGCTGCAAAACAATGATTAAAGTTATGTTCTTTTCCACTTGTTATTAGTCATAGATTATCACCAACCGTAGGTATAGCAGGTTCGCTTAGCTAAACCCAAAATTCCTTATTTCACCGAGTAACAAGTCCGCTTAGTTATCGGATTCTATTCAAAAGAACCACCTTGAGGTTCGCTTACAAGATGTAATTCCCCGAATGCATTAAGATTTATGAACTTAGGTTTAGTACTAGTAGTTAGACTCAGTTCGCTTGGTCCACTTTCTAGCGTTGTTTTCACACACAATTGCTCCACGGAATCCCTCCGCAAGGTCTCGTGTTTTCTACTTGTGTAAAGAGTCAAGAAACTATTACATATTCCCTAACTTTCACTAGCTTTAGATTAAATTAACAAGTCAATTTAGCGTGCACTCCAAACAACCTATCAATCAATCATAAACATTAATATTATCAAAAACAAACGATAATCATATGAAAAACTTCAAAGTAGAATTGAAACAAAAACTCAAACCATATGTTAAGAACTAGGAATTCATCCTCAATCAATAAGAAAATTAGCTACTCATAATTTGGAGTTCACACAATAATAATAATAATAAAGGAAGAAAGAAAAAACTTATTGAAAAGATGATGGTTGCTCCTTCCTCCAATCCTTGTGCACTTTAACTCCTTCTCCAAAGTAGATGTGTGTTAAAAGTTGTAGAGAACTCCTCTATTTATAGGCTTCAATACTCTCCATATCTTTGTAGGAAAAGAATCCACATTCCATAAGAACACCACTTTCCCAATTTGAGTCATATTCCAATTTCTAGTCCAATTCTCCAAAACTTCCAAGTTTTCATCCAATTCCCACTTCTAAGTCTTCACACACATGAGAGAAGTCCACCCAAAATTCTGTAATTTTGCTCGCCGGAAAACTGTGTTTTTGGCCGGAAGTTGTCGCCGCCGGCCACCTGAAAATTCTCCCCCGGTCAAGGAATATTCCGTCAGTCCACCGTTTGGACTAACGGTCAAGCAGGTCAAACTAACGGTCGCCGTCAGTCAGTCAGGTCAAGGCATAAAGAGTCAGCCAGCTCATTCAGCTATCTTAATCAGGCTGAGTTATCTGAGTCGTCTGGGTTGGTCTGGATCGGTCACACCGGTATCGACTCGCCTGAATCGGATCATCGTCGGTTCTGATTCAAATCGCCGGAGGGGAAATTTGGGCAGAGTCTCCTATGTTTTGGGTTGGTTCCCGGCCAATTTCAGGCCTCTCTTCACTTCTTAAACACGCCTAACATACATCTACAATTTAAAACATTCAGCTCATCACTAATCTCAGTGAATCAAACCCATCGGCAAATACCCAAACTCAACTTCTCGTTCTTCAACCAAAATCAAACCAACAACAGCAGCTTAGCACAGACCATAACCCATCTTTTGAATCAGCAGATCCCCAAATTCTAATCTTCTTCATCCCGTGGCTAATACCCATCTTCATTCTTCTTCTACAGTATCAAAATCTCCTCACTTTCAAATCCGTCGATCTATTTAAGCAGCACCACTAAATATTCATTGTTCGTCACCATCTTCTTCTTGATTCAACGCCGACGAGAACCCAGGCTCTATTTCAATCTTCAATTTCAAACCCAATCTGCATCTCTTTCACGAACCACCTGCTCTGTGTTCAACCCATGAACACTAACATCAAATCCCGTAACTCTTTCAGAAGCTCAAAACCGCAGATCTATTCAGCAACCCCACTTCTCGATTATCTTTCTCAGTTTTCTCCATCATTCCTCGAGCTCAATCATCTAATTTTTTTCCCATCTCTCGGTTTCTTCTTTCGGCTGAGTCGTCTTCTCACTTTCATGGCTGCATTCTTTCTCAATTTCAGCCCCCAAATAATTTGGGGAAGAAATACCTCGACTTAGGGTTAGGGTAATTGGGGATGGATCCGGGTTCGGGTATGGATGGGTAAGCCCCACGGGTGTGGGTATATGGGTCAGATAGATTCAGACACCCATTATTAAAACCACCCCAGTTTGGGTGCTTTGATAATTACACCCATTGATAATTTATAAGGGATACCCTGGATGGTAACCCCTTAACCATAGCTATTTTGCGTTTAGAATACTTCCGAGAAGAGTTTCCCCTTAACCATTACCGGGCTCCAGATAGTGCTCGCCTTATGAAATGACAATTATGCCCTTTTTGCCCAATTTTGGTGATTTCTCCTTCTTTTCTTCCGTGCGACTCCAGAGTACCTAATAACTCAAAAACACGCGTAAAATACATAATTTACTAGAAAAATAGCAAAGAAAGCATAAACTCTTAGATAGTAAATTAGGTGTATTCTACAATTATCAAATTCCCCCACACTTAGACTTTGCTAGTCCTCGAGCAAATCAAACCAAAACTTACAACTTCAAAGCGTTCCAGCGTCCCAAGCATCCTAAAAGTTATGAGGACATAGAGTTTCTGCATGCTAGTAATAAGAAGTTAGAAATACTAAAGAACATATTCTCATTCTTAAATGTTGAGTGAGAAATAACCACACCATAATGAGAGAACACGTGTTTGAGAAACGATCAATAAGCATTTCGCCTCGACTTCTACCTCACCAAAAGGGTTTTATGATAATTGCACTCAAAAAGAAGGATTTTTTATGGGTCTCACATGTGTGCAGGTAGGAATAAAGAGAGAATTCCTGCAACACGTTGAATGGTGGGAAGGATAACTTCCGAAATTTTGAAAAACCCACATCTTTTAACATTTTGAAAAACCATTTTTCTAACGATCTCTAAGAAAGGAAATCAACCACTTATATCGAGGATGAGATTACTTACTTACCTTCACATCCGATTGCCAATTATGATAACACCACTCTCACGGAATCCAAAAGAAACGTCTTCCGCTCCTTGTCTTCATCTTCTTGGTCTTCGGCTTCAACTATTGATGATAAACTTTCGAACTTCATAAATCCTTGACAATTTGTAACCTTTTTCCTTAAAATCCATGTCGCTTGAAACTTCCTTATAAATTTTCCTTCCCCACGGCTTATTCAAAACAAAACAATAATAGATATTTCTCTTGTCTCATATATATATTCTTTTCTTTTTTTTTCTATTTTTTTTTTCATTCTTTCATTTTTTTCATGTTTTTTTTTTTTTGTTTTTTTTTAGACAAGAGAAACAAAATACAAAACAAAGTGAAAAATAAAATAAACCATGGCCGTGGAAAAGTACTTTACCGCTTGATTCTTCACAACTTGTATCGTCTCGAAATCATAAACTTTAATAATTCTCACCTTTTTCTTTTCTTCGCTCTTGTAAATAAGTATTAATACTTGGATATAGAATTACCTCATTGTATTGTAAGTCTTCAACTTTGATATAAAATTATGCTCTTTTTCTTGTTCCATTGTTGCTTTCAAACCTTGAACCTTTTCAACTTTCCTTGTAGATTTTTATGTCGCTCCCTTGTTGTTGATGTGGTGTTTCTATGGACCCGTTGTTGTCGAGCGAGAGAATGGTGCTAACTGCAAATTGAACTACAAGAAGGTGGCTTTCATCTATAGACGTCACCCTCATGATTGACAAAGATTAGCACTCAAGAGATCAAAATAGTGCTGAAATTGGTGTGAAATTGGGTAGCTCACCATTCTACCCGGAATTAACGTACGGTGACACACACTCAAAAGAAGCTCTTTAGTAAAGGAAGAATTTTTGGTCGGTGCCTTGGTTGATATGAAAATGGGTAGTCTCCACTAATGATTGATCAGCAACTCTAATAACGCACTTCTCCCTGCACCAAATTTGCATCACCGGTCATGATTAAATCCATTATTTAACACTCTAACAAGCAAGAAATCGAACGTAGTTCCCTAACACTTCCAAGTTCAATTATGTCGGTCAGAATTCTCTATGTAATCATACCTAGAAGCATGCTAGTGACTCTAAAATCTCTAAAAGTTGAAAGTTTTATGCAAAAAAATTGTTTTTTTTTTATGCAAAAATATATGCTTAGCCACTCCCCCACACTTAAACCTTACATTGTCCTCAATGTAATTGAATCCTCCTAGTAAAGTCAAGGTGGGAAATCCTAATATGATATGGAACAAGAAAAAATAAACACACAAAACAAAAAGCAAATAAAAACAAAAGGATAAGAGATACAAAACCGGTGGGTTGCCTCCCACTTAGCGCTTGTTTTAAAGTCGACGGCCCGACATAGCTCTTGCTTCACATTACTCCTCTATAGGGAGCACATCTCGAAATCAAATCACATCCACATGCTCCGTTGGAAAGTTCTCATAATATGGCTTCAACCTATGGCCGTTGACTTTCAAGGGTTGTCCTGTTTTTTCACTAACAATTTCAACTGCACCATGATCATAAACATTAGTAACAATAAATGGTCCTACCCAACGGGACTTAAGCTTACCCAGAAATAAACATAAACGAGTATTAAATAAAAGAACTTTTTGCCCCACAACAAAAAATTTCCGAGAAATCATCTTGTCATGAAAAAGCTTGGTCTTTTCCTTGTAAATCCGGGCACTCTCGTAAGCATCATTACGTATCTCCTCTAGCTCATTTAGTTGTAACTTTCTTTGTTTACTCGCTGCATCATACTCCATATTGAATTTCTTTATCGCCCAATAAGCCTTATGTTCAAGTTCAACCGGAAGATGACAAGCTTTGCCATAAACCAACCGATATGGAGACATACCAATCGGTGTCTTGTACGCCGTTATATACGCCCAAAGTGCATCATTGAGCTTAAAGCTCCAATCTTTCCTTGTGGTATTCACCGTTTTCTAAATGATGGACTTGATTTCACGGTTTGAAATTTCAGCTTGTCCACTAGTTTGTGGATGGTAAGGCGTACCAATCTTGTGTGTTATGTTGTACTTCTTGAGGAGAGCGTGAAAAGACTTCTTGAAATGTGATCCTCCATCGCTTATCACCACTCTTGGTGTGCCGTGCCTAGTGAATATGTTTTCTCTTACAAAATCACAAACAACTTGAGAATCATTAGTTTTGGTGGCTCTAGCCTCCACCCATTTAGAAACATAATCTACGGCAAGAAGTATATAAAAATTTCCATTCAAATTGACAAAAGGGCCCATAAAATCAATTCCCCACACATCAAAAATCTCTACGGCGATAATTGGTGTGAGTGGCATTTGATTTCGAGCACCTAGATTGCCCGTTCTTTGACATCTATCACACGATTTACAAAAAACATATGAATCTTCAAACAAGGTGGGCCAATAAAATCCACTTTCAAGAACCTTGAGAGCGGTACGTTTAGAACCAAAATGGCCACCACATGCAAAAGTATGACAAAAGGAGAGAATAGATTGAAATTCGGAGTTAGGTACGCACCTTCGTATGATTTGATAAACGCCATATTTCCATAAGTATGGTTCATCCCACACATATTTCTTCGCTATCATCTTAAGCTTCATCTTTTGGAAGTTGGACATTGTGCTAGGTACCTTCCTTGTCACCAAATAATTCACTATATCCGCATACCAAGGTGTTGATTCTTCCAAGGAGAAAAGTTGTTCGTTCGGAAAGCGGTCTTGTAATGGAAGTTCTTCTTGAGACATAACAAGTCTACTAAGATGATCCGCAACGGTATTCTCCACACCTTTCTTATCTCGAATTTCTATGTCGAACTCTTGTAGTAATAGGATCCACCGGATTAGTCTTGGCTTAGCTTCTTTCTTCTTTATTAAGTATCTAAGTGCCGCATGATCGGAATACACAATAACCTTTGTACCCACCAAGTATGAGCGAAATTTTTCCAATACAAACACTATAGCCAATAACTCTTTTTCCGTGGTAGAATAGTTGATTTGTGCATCATTAAGGGTCCTAGATGCATAATATATAACATGGGACAACTTGTCCACTCTTTGACCCAAAACGGCTCCAACCGCATAATCACTAGCATCACACATTAATTCAAATGGAAGATTCCAATCCGGTGACTTGATAATCGGCGCACTTGTCAACATTGCCTTCAATTTGTCAAAAGCATCCTTGCATTCCTTGTTGAAGTCAAAAGGTACCTCCTTTTGTAGTAACTTGCACATCGGCATGGAGATTTTGGAGAAATCCTTGATAAATCGCCTATAGAAACCTGCATGACCAAGAAATGAACGAACTTCCCTCACCGAAGTGGGATATTGTAAGTTTCTTATTAAATCTATCTTTGACTTGTCCACTTCGAGCCCTTGAGAGGACACAATGTGACCAAGTACTATGCCATGGTTTACCATAAAATGACATTTCTCCCAATTAAGAACAAGGTTAGTGTCTATGCATCGTTTAAGAACTAGTTCAAGGTTGTTTAAACAAATATCAAAAGAATTGCCATAAACACTAAAGTCGTCCATAAATACCTCAATAATGCGCTCCACGTAATCCGAGAATATACTTACCATGCATCTTTGGAAAGTAGACGGTGCATTGCAAAGACCAAACGGCATCCGTCTATACGCAAACGTTCCAAACGGACAAGTAAAAGTGGTCTTCTCTTGGTCCTCCGGTGCAATAACAAGTTGATTGTATCCCGAATAACCATCCAAGAAGCAATAATAAGAATGCCCCGCTAACCGTTCCAACATTTGATCAATGAAAGGTAAAGGAAAGTGATCCTTTCGGGTTGCGGAATTAAGGTTTCTATAATCAATGCACACTCTCCAACCGGTTTGAACTCTTGTGGGAACGAGTTCATCGTATTGATTTCGAACAACCGTAACACCGGACTTCTTTGGCACCACTTGTACCGGACTAACCCACTTGCTATCGGAAATTGGGTAGATCACCCCCGCACTTAGCAATTTGAGTATCTCTTTCTTCACAACCTCCATCATGGGAGGATTAAGCCTACGTTGAGCATCACGTACCGGCTTCACGTTCTCTTCCATTAGAATCCTATGCATGCATTTGGATGGACTAATGCCCTTGATATCCGCAATTGTCCGGTGTGAGGTTCTTTGAAATAGCCGTTTTGTGCTCTTTCAAGACTCTAAGAAAACGGTCTTCTTGTACCGGTGTGAGGTTCTTTGAAATAATTACCGGAAGCTCATCTCCATATCCCAAAAATACATACTTTAAATGATCCGGAAGTGGCTTCAATTCTAGTTTAGGCGCCTTCACAATAGATGGTACAAGTAATTCATCATTCACGGGTAAAGAGATATAGGAAACATTACCCTTAGCTTCTTGTAATGCCGTCAAGGAACCACACGTCTCCACCAATTCCGTGGAAATTTCAACATCCAAGTTAGACACGTCGTGGATGTCCAATTCAATGCTCTTTTGCAACACCACATCAAGTTCATCCTCTCGATTCAATTCTACCATTTGTTGTGCTAATGAACCAACCACATCAATGGAGTAAGCGGAATGCACATCACTTGGGTAGCGCATGGCTTCAAATATGTTGAAGTGTATTACTTCCTTGTCGAATTCCATAGTGAGTGTACCCTTATCAACATCAATCTTCGTCTTTGCGGTCTTCATAAATGGCCTCCCAAGAAGTAGAGAAGTAGACAAACGATTCTCATTATTGTTCATATCCACCACAAAGAAATCCACTGGAAAAATTAACTCATTCACTTGCACTAGAACATATTCTACGAGTCCCTTTGGATAAATGTTAGACTTGTTTGCTAATTGGATAATAACTCTTGTCTCTTTCAACGGTCCAAGATTCAAGGAGTCATAAATATCGGCCGACATCACACTAATGGAAGCTCCCAAATCAAGTAAAGCATGTTCAAAAATTTTCTTACCAATAGTAATTGGCACCGTGAAACCACCGGGATCCGTGCACTTTGTAGGCATCTTCTTCAAAAGCATAGCCGACACACTCTCGCCAACTTTAGTAATTTCATTATCAAGCAACCTATCCTTCTTTGTGCATAACTCCTTCATGAACTTAGCATACCTTGGCATTGTATTGATGGCCTCGATGAATGGAATGTTGATTTCTATCTTCTTGAAAATATCCATGAGTACCTTATCTTGAGCTTCCTTCTTTGACTTAGCAAAACGACTAGGAAAAGGAGGTGGAGTAGTAAAAGTAGGAACCGGTTTCTTGGATTGGGAGGTTGGTGTTGAATGCTCTTTTGGTTCGGCATCCTCCTTCTCTTTGACTACCTCTTCACTAGCTTCTTCATGACGAGTTGGACTCTCCACTTGTCTTCCACTTATTAAGGTATCCGCATTAACATTCTCTCTCGGATTCACAATGGGTTGCGAGGGAAGATTTGTGGATGCTTGAGCTTTCATTAAGTTCATATCGGTCGCCAATTTTCCCATTTGAGTTTGTAAATCCTTGATTGTCGAATCGGTCTTTTGTTGGGTTTGTTGTAACATAGAAGTGAGACCTTACATGCTTTGCATTATCACATTCAACTTGTCATTATTTGAAGAATCTTGCTCCTTGACTTGTTGTGGTTGGAATTGTTGTTGTTGAGGTTGGAAACGTGATTGTTGGAAACCACCTTGTTGCGCATATGGATTAGGAGCCGCCGCTTGCTTGTTTTCATAGCTAAAGTTGGGATGATCCTTCCAACCGGGATTGTAAGTATTTGAGTATGGATCGTACCTTGGCCTTTGATTTGGATATAAAGCATTTAGTTGTTCGGTTTCATCATCCGGAATAATTACCGCAGCCAATCGTTGCACTACCCTCTCTATGTTGTTTAACCGTTGATCGGATTGTGAAGACGAGTCACTAACCTCATGCACCAACTTAACCATTGAATCACCTCTTGCATAGAATTGTTGCGAGTTTTCCGCCATACTTTCAATCAACTCGGTAGCTTCGGCCACCGTCTTGTTCACTAGTGCACCACCACCGGCGGCGTCAAGAAGTTATCTATCACTTGTTTGGAGACCTTCATAGAAATATTGAATTATCATGGCGTCACTAAATTTATGGTGTGGAAAACTTGCCACCAATCTCTTGTATCGATCCCAACATTCATATAATGACTCTCCCACATGTTGCTTGATCCCACAAATTTCTTTGCGAATTTGAGTAGCCTTTGATGCGGGAAAATATCTCTCGAGGAAAAGTTTCTTCATCCCATTCCATGTTGTGATACTTCCGGAAGGCAAATAGTATAACCATTCCTTAGCATTTCCCGCCAAAGAGAACGGATAAGCTTTCAACATTGCTCCATCCGCATTAGTATTCGGTGGAAGCATGGCCGTGACTATGGTGTTGAAGCCGATAAGATGTTTGTTTGGGTCTTCATTCACCATGCCATGGAACTTTGGTAATTATCTAATCAACCCCAGCTTGATCTCGAAAGTTGAGTTAGTTTGGATACACCATTTTTGTGTATCAAGCTTGTGAGAAGCTAGGTCCTTGAGTGTACGATCACCCATTGCCTCTTCTTCAATGTCCGAATCTGCGAATTCACTTGATGTAGAACGAGGAAGCGGAGTGTTAACCGCTCGAATGAAGTCTCTTAGTTGAGTGCCGGATCGAAGACGTATTCTAATTGGACTCGGTCTTCCCCCTTGAAGCATTCACCAAAGATATAGTACCTACAGAAAGGTTGACAAAACTAAGTTAGATACGGTATAGAATCTAACAAAGCAAGAATAATGCAAAAAGAAAAATAAAAACAACTAAAATCGCCCGTTGCTCCCCGGAAACGGCGCCAAAATTTATACGCGTGTCGTAACCACAACAAATTAATTAATGTTTCACTACCTAATTAATAAGTAATATAGGGTAGTCAAGATCGATCCCACGAGGATCAAGAGATTCTAGTTGTAAAATTGTCACAAAAAGGGGGGTATTGGTTGTAAAATTTATAAAGCAAAAGAAATAAACAAATTAATTAAAAGTTTAAGTTGAATTCAATAAGAGAGAATAGATCAAGGAATCCTTCTTCGCTGCAAAACAATGATTAAAGTTATGTTCTTTTCCACTTGTTATTAGTCATAGATTATCACCAACCGTAGGTATAGCAGGTTCGCTTAGCTAACCCCAAAATTCCTTATTTCACCGAGTAACAAGTCCGCTTAGTTATCGGATTCTATTCAAAAGAACCACCTTGAGGTTCTCTTACAAGATGTAATTCCCCAAATGCATTAAGATTTATGAACTTAGGTTTAGTACTAGTAGTTAGACTCGGTTCGCTTGGTCCACTTTCTAGCGTTGTTTTCTCACACAATTGCTCCACGGAATCCCTCCGCAAGGTCTCATGTTTTCTACTTGTGTAAAGAGTCAAGAAACTATTACGTATTCCCTAACTTTCACTAGCTTTAGATTAAATTAACAAGTCAATTTAGCGTGCACTCCAAACAACCTATCAATCAATCATAAACATTAATATTAGCAAAAACAAACAATAATCATATGAAAAACTTCAAAGTATAATTGAAACAAAAACTCAAACCATATGTTAAGAACTAGGAATTCATCCTCAATCAATAAGAAAATTAGCTACTCATAATTTGGAGTTCACACAATAATAATAATAATAAAGGAAGAAAGAAAAACTTATTGAAAAGATGATGGTTGCTCCTTCCTCCAATCCTTGTGCACTTTAACTCCTTCTCCAAAGTAGATGTGTGTTAAAAGTTGTAGAGAACTCCTCTATTTATAGGCTTCAATACTCTCCATATCTTTGTAGGAAAAGAATCCACATTCCATAAGAACACCACTTTCCCAATTTGAGCCATATTCCAATTTCTAGTCCAATTCTCCAAAACTTCCAAGTTTTCATCCAATTCCCACTTCTAAGTCTTCACACACATGAGAGAAGTCCACCCAAAATTCTGTAATTTTGCTCGCCGGAAAACTGTGTTTTTGGCCGGAAGTTGTCGCCGCCGGCCACCTGAAAATTCTGTCCCGGTGAAGGAATATTCCGTCAGTCCACCGTCAGGACTAACGGTCAAGCAGGTCAAACTAACGGTCGCCGTCAGTCAGTCAGGTCAAGGAAGAAAGAGTCAGCCAGCTCATTCAGCTATCTTAATCAGGCTGAGTTATCTGAGTCGTCTGGGTTGGTTTGGATCGGTCACACCGGTATCGACTCGCCTGAATCGGATCATCGTCGGTTCTGATTCAAATCGCCGGAGGGGAAATTTGGGCAGAGTCTCCTCTGTTTTGGGTTGGTTCCCGGCCAATTTCAGGCCTCTCTTCACTTCTTAAACACGCCTAACATACATCTACAATTTAAAACATTCAGCTCATCACTAATCTCAGTGAATCAAACCCATCGGCAAATACCCAAACTCAACTTCTCGTTCTTCAACCAAAATCAAACCAACAACAGCAGCTTAGCACAGACCATAACCCATCTTTTGAATCAGCAGATCCCCAAATTCTAATCTTATTCATCCCGTGGATAATACCCATCTTCATTCTTCTTCTACAGTATCAAAATCTCCTCACTTTCAAATCCGTCGATCTATTTAAGCAGCACCACTAAATATTCACTGTTCTTCACCATCTTCTTCTTGTTTCAACGCCGACGAGAACCCAGGCTCTATTTCAATCTTCACTTTCAAACCCAATCTGCATCTCTTTCACGAACCACCTGCTCTGTGTTCAACCCATGAACACTAACATCAAATCCCGTAACTCTTTCAGAAGCTCAAAACCGCAGATCTATTCAGCAACCCCACTTCTCGATTATCCTTCTCAGTTTTCGCCATCATTCCTCGAGCTCAATCATCAAAAAATTCTCCCATCTCTCGGTTTCTTCTTTCGGCCGAGTCGTCTTCTCAGTTTCATGGCTGCATTCTTTCTCAATTTCATCCCCCAAATGATTTGGGGAAGAAATACCTCGACTTAGGGTTAGGGTAATTGGGGATGGATCCGGGTTCGGGTCTGGATAGGTAAGCCCCATGGGTGTGGGTATATGGGTCCAATGGATTCAGACACCCATCATTAAAACCACCCCAGTTTGGGTGCTTTGATAATTACACCCATTGATAATTTATAAGGGATACCCTAGATGGTAACCCCTTAACCATAGCTATTTTGCGTTTAGAATACTTCCGAGAAGAGTTTCCCCTTAACCATTACCGGGCTCCAGATAGTGCTCGCCTTATGAAATGACAATTATGCCCTTTTTGCCCAATTTTGGTGATTTCTCCTTCTTTTCTTCCGTGCGACTCCAGAGTACCTAATAACTCAAAAACACGCGTAAAATACATAATTTACTAGAAAAATATCAAAGAAAGCATAAACTCTTAGATAGTAAATTAGGTGTATTCTACACCTATCAGGCATCAGTCGAAGTTAGAGGAAAAACGTCTCATATTCCTCATCTCTCTCTTAATAACTTCCCCTAGATATTAGGGCACGTTCCCCACTCCTGGCAATAACTGCTCATTGGGTAAAGGGACGGTTATTTTTTCCTTCAGGGTTTATAAATGGGAAAGAGAATGTGAAAATTTGGAAATAAATTTCATTCCCTCCCTGTTAGTCCTTCATTCTTTTTCTTCTATAGCCTTTGTTCTTCCTTCTTGTTCTTTAGCCATTAAATGCTACCATCCTTGTATTGAATATGACCTTCTCTTTCCTTTTTCTGAGATCTTCCGCTACTGTAGTTCGTCGTTTTCTTGATTGTACTCGCCTCATTCGAAGTTTCTCATACCTAGGTAAGAGATTTCTCTTTGATTTTAATTTTGATCACTTAGTTCATCTTGTGCTACTGTTATTCTTTAGCTTTGTGATGAAGAACATGTAAGGGAAATCATATATGCTTGCCCCTTTTTTCACCATAAATCGTATAAACTCGTGTTCGAAGATGTTCTCTTGGTGTTTTGACTGAGTTAGGGTTTATCCGTTTCTATTTTTAGTCTAGGGTTTTTTTCTAATTTTCTTCTGTTGGATAACTATGATGAACTGGACGAAATTTATCTTTTAGATCCTTATGCATCATTATACGAAAACCTATAACTTGTTTGTGTATCTCGCATATATGGCTGATCGTCAGCGGGTTCCTTATCATACTCCACCACCTAGTCCTCTAGATCTCCTCCACGCAGAGATCCTGATATATCTCCACCGGGAGGTTCTTATAGGTATTTGCAAGCTTGTATACGTATCCAAAGAGTCTCGTCTTCCTATGTCTACAAACCTTCGTCTATCAAGAAAGGAGATCTACCGAAGGGACCTCCTGGTTCTAAGTATGCTGTTAGCCACCCTTCTTCTCGTCCGTGTGATGATTCTAGAAACACGCAGACTCTTCCTCGTAGTGAGGCGTTGGATGTTCCAACTCTTCGTTCTATGGCTCCTCCTCCGATGCCTCAGCGAAAACCTCTGCCTCCTCCTCCAGCGGTCCCCTCCAAGGGGAAGTCTACTAAGGGTACCGCCTCGAAGACTGATCCGCCCAAGAATGTTTCTTCTAATAGAAAGGCCTTAGACATGAGTCCTCCGAAGGACTCCACACCAGATCCCGCTGATGAGTAAGACGCTTCCTCGACAAAACGAAGCGTCTCAGTTAGTAAGAATAAGGTCACATTCAAGCATATTGACATGGAAATGTTTAAGGAGATACATGAACTTCAAGCCTTTGAAGTCCGCTTCTATGCTCCTGATGATGACATCACTTATGAGCTTATATCAAAGTATCGGTTCGATGAGTTTCATCTGATGACTATCGTGGGGGACTTCGAGGCGTGTCTTATGTTGCCTCTATATAAGTCGGGTGATTCTTTTTATTACGACGTACTGGCTGGTCGTGAGGGTTCTTCTACAAACACCCATAGTCGTTCTGTATCATAGTTTTCTGGGAACTATCTTCGTACACTGAAGGAATTCTATCTTCGGAGCAAGGAAGAAATGATGATGAATTGCTATGTCCCCGATCCTGCTGAGAGGGAATGGTATACTCCCTAGAATTTTAATAATTCCTTCGGGGATTATATTAACAGTAGGAATTGTAAACCATGGAGTATATGCCTTCGTAACATTGCTTCTCCTCGTGGTGAGATTCATCTTCTAAGTGAGGTAAGAGACGCCAAGAAGAAGTACGTTCCCGGTACGGAAAGGTCTACTAACAAGAAGATTTTCCCTCCTCGTGAGAGGATCAAGCGTGATCACGACTATGAGTGGCATTCTACTGTTATTTGAGATTATTAGTACATGGGATTGGGGTTGGATTCCTAGTCCACACGGATGGCGTCCCACTGCTGATATCGAACCTCGTGAGGCTGCTCCTGCTCGTTATGGAGAATTCTGTCCTTGGCATTTGAACTTCGAAGGCATGAATTTTCCTTATGCCCTTGATGATGTTGATGGTGATGAAGAAGAGAGTTCAAATGCTATCCTTCCTTCGAAGAGTACTGCAACTACCATGGTACGGCATCTTCATATACTTGCCCCTTTTTTCCTTGTATTAAAAAAAAATAAGTAAAGGAGAAAGTAATCCTTTGATGGCATCCCTTATTATTCTATAGGTGGCAAAGAAAAGAAATATTGGTCCCAAGCGATCTTCTACCATTGTGGCTGATGAGGCAGAGGTTCATGAGGAGGTTACCAGCCCTGCTAATGAATACTTTGATGAGGATATTTCCTATGGGGAGGAATGTACTGATACTTCTCCCCCTATCCACGAAGATGGTAGCGGTGAAGGTGGGAAAGAGAATGTTACCGATGGTGCTGGTGAAGAAAAAACTGCGCCTGGTGGCAATAGTAATATTGGCCTTACTCCTATTGGGTCCCAATAATTTTCCTTTGGAAGGATTTACTCCGCGGGTGAGACCTTCGACATGAATACCATGGGTCTTGCTGGGGAGTTCTCTTTGCTTTCCCCCAACGATGACTGGGATGTGCTTGGTAACTCTGGCCAGGGGAATACCGTGGGTCAAAAGGTTATAGACGTGGGTGATATTTTAGAAGGTGATGATGCTGAAACACTAGCTAATCCGGAGGCAGAAGGAAGGAAGAAGCCAATGGCAGGGAAGGCCACTGTTGTTGGAGAAGCTTCTACTGAGTCTCCCTTGGAAGATTTCCCGCAATCTTTGATGCTGGAAGGTGATGATGCCATTCTTGCTTGTCTTAAAGAGAAAAATTTGATGGTCGTCCCAAATCCTTCCCCCGTGCTTGCTGGTGAGAAGGCTTCTGACGCCTATTCTCGTCGGATGATGTAATTATCTACCGAAGATAAGGTTTCGAATGTGTGGGATAAGAATTTGAGGGCCTTATAGGCTACCCTAGTAGTTGATCCTCCAACCACCATTGTTGATATGATGGCTATAGATGATGGGTATCAGTATGGTTATCCTCAGCAGCGGGTGCTAGAGGTATGTTATACTTTTTATGTTTTTCTCTCTTTTGGAATTGCACAAAGTTCTGTTATGATGCCCATTTATTTCCTAGAACGTAGATGATGAGGAGTGAACACTGCAACCATACCCTTTACTAGTTCTTTAAGGCCAAGTCTCTCAAGTTTGAGGCCGAACTTTTTCACAGAGAAGAGGAGCTATCTGCTGCTAAGACGGTTATCTCTTCCAGAGATAAGGAGATAAGTAAGCTGAAGAGTCTCCTCAAAGGGAAGGAATAACTAGGCAACAAAAAGGAAAAGCTTCGTCTAGAGTTTTCTATTGTCCGCAATGAGTTGGAGGAGGTTCATAAAAATGCTTCATCTTTTACAGTTTCGTTTTCTTTCTTCCCTTTACTCGTCGTCGCTATTTTCTAGCAATTAGTGTGATGTATGAGTCTCCCCACGCTATCTTCAGTGGGTGGAGTCCCATAGCTGGTATGGCTTTAGAATGAGAGAGAATGGCAAAAACCCGTATCGCTGAATTAGTGGAGCAAATAAAAAGTGAGGCCGAAAGATGGGATGCCAAGGCCAAGGTGTGGCGTCTGAGGCATATTCAGATAGTTGATATGCAAAATAAGTATAACACTGATCGTCGTCATTTTAATGGAACTCTTCTATGGACGCATGACAATCTCCGTGAAGCCCGCGAATATGCTTCGTCTTTAGAAGCTAGAATGAATCTTCTGGAGGAAGAGTTACGACATGCTCGTTCCTCCCAAGGTTCCGAAGTAAGAGAGTATATGCAGCGTCTTGCCAAAGAAAGAGACAATGCCAGGGTTGAGTCCAGTGCCCTTAGCAAAGCCTTATATGCGTCTCGGGCTGATCTAGCCCACCAGGTTGAGTCTGAGAGAAATCTTTAAGTGAACATGTACAGACTCAACAAAGGGTTGGAGGAGATGAATAACGAAGTCAATCATCTTCGTCATTTGGATTCAATGAATCAGGTAGAGTTAGACGCTATCCAATTTGCTCTTTCAACCTTTCAAATGGATTATAAGAAAATAACCGATGAGTATGACTTTCTTGACGAAGCTCGAGATGCAGTGGTTAACGAATACGAAATAGCTTCGGCTAGAGTCGAAGGTATATATTTAATTGGTCGAGTGTGATTTTATAACTCCATTATCCTAACCCTTCTCATTTATTCTTTTCATAGCTCCAAGGATAGCTTCACGCTGCAAATGAAAAACCTGAAAAGGCTCAATCTGAGCTAGAGAAGGCTCAATCTGCCTTAGTGCATTAGGAGGGTCGGACCACGTACTACAAAGGTTTGGCTACGTCTCGAGATGAAGCAGTGAACGTGGCCTCTAAAGAAGTGATACGTCTGTCCTCTCTGTTATCACAGTCCGAAATGCGGAATACCATCATCACATATAAGGCTCATTGTCAGTTAGCTGAAGAGACCAATAAGGTTCTGAACAAAATAGAGTATGATCTCAAGACTGAGCATGGCCTCATCAAGGAGTATCCTCGTCGTCCTATCCCCCCCCCCCCCCGAATAGTTCTTCAGGGCCTTCTTCAGGTGGAAGCATGCCTTCGTCGTAAAGAGAAGACCCCACCGGTGTAGCTGAATCATCCAAGTAGATTCTTCTGCTAGTTATATAAAGTTGATCTTTGTTGATTATAGAGCTTAGTGCCATCTGTTGATTTTTTTTTGTTATCTATTTTGCCGGACTTGTAATCAACTTTCATGGAATGGATCATCGTTTATTGATTATGTATACCTTTCATTTACCTGCATTATTATTTTAGATGTATTAGTTAATTAAGGAACTCAAATGAGGTAAATGAATCAATTAAAGAGTTTCCTTAAGAACGAAGTGTTTGAGCGCGATGCCGAAGGTATGTACCTTCATGATCGTCTTGAGACCTGTCACCCCGCTGGCTAATCCTTGGCCAGACGATTCCCAGACGGTGGGGGTCGATGCGGAATTCTAGGATATGGGGTGTTTATTTGAAATATTTACATGTCCCCATTCCGTCGGCCCGCTGTCTTAAAATGGTTGGAGATATCTTTCTCATGGATGCCTTCCCCATGTTCTTACACTTATAGACGCTGACATGGGAGTCCTGAAAGATTGTAGGTATCTACTTTACCCAATAGTGGCAACTTGTTATATGCGCGGGTGCAATGTTTTTATATTTACAGACATATTTATAATTATTCATTCTGCTGATACGCTGCCCCTTGTATTTTCTTAGGTTATTTTATTAGATAAGAACTTTTGTAAAAGATCTTGTTTGATTAATGAGTTGAGGTCTGTTATTCCTCGTCCAGAGATAGAAACATGTCGATCGGGTGTGTTTTCTTCTTCTTCTGGTATTCTTCACGTAGTTGCAGAGCTACGTTGCTATCTATGGATGGTATGGCTTGAGATATTTTGCATTCCATGGGTGTCTGAGGACTTCCCCTTTTAGGTTGCGTAGGTAATAGGATCCATTTCCTGCGATATCGTAAATTACAAAAGGTCCTCCCCATGTTGGTGCTAACTTGCCCCACTTATTTTCATGTTGGTATTGGGGTATGGTTCTCAACACATATTGTCCTTCTACGAAATTTCTAAGTTTAACCATTTTATTGTACTCCCTTGTTAGCTTTCTTTGGTAATTCTCCATTTTCTGCAACGCTGCTTATCTCCTTTCCTTAAGATCGTCGAGTCTTTCCAACATCATGTCCGCTGTGAGGTTTTTTTCCCATGCTTCGGTCTTCGTGGTTGGCATGATGATCTCTGTGGGGTGACAGCTTCGGCTCCATAAGTGAGTAGGAATGGAGATTCTCTTGTTGCTAATCTTCGGGTTATTTTGTATGCCCATAAAACGTTATGTAATTGCTCACACCATCATCCCTTATGATCGTCTAGATGTTTCTTGAGAATGAGAGCGAGGGTCTTGTTTGTGGCTTCTGCTTGGCCGTTGCTTTGAGGGTATATCGGTGTTGACTTGTTCTTTCGGATTTTGGAGTTATCGAAGAGTAAATCAATGTTCTTGCCATGTATCTGCTTACCATTGTCAGAGACAATATCTGCTGGGATGCCGAACCTGTAGATGATGTTCTGAAAAATGAATGTGAAGAGATCCGAGTCGCGGATCCTTGTCAGAGCCTTTGCTTCTACCCATTTACTAAAATAGTCCGTGGCCACTATCAAGAATCTTCTTTTCCCTGATCCTTCGATCAAAGGACCCACAATTTCTATGCCCCATTTTGATAATGACCATGGACTATCTACCGAGATTAGCATCGTTGCTGGTGCGTGGATTCTTTTGGCGAAACGTTGGCATTCTTCGCATCTTCTTGACATTCTTGCAGCGTCTCGTATCATCGTCGGCCAGTAATAACCTTGGGTATTTGCCTTTTCTTCCATAGATCTCATCCCACTGTAATTTCCTGCGTCTCCGTGATGAATATCCTTTAGCACCAGGTGGCCTTCGGATTTAGATAGGCAGCGTATCAAAGGTCCGAGGAAGGGTTTTTTGTATAAGATCCCTTCCCTTAAGTCGTACCTTCCTTCTTTTGATTGTACCTTTCTGGCCTGCTTTAGGTCTTTGGGTAGCGGCTTTTCTTTGAAAAAGAGGTGGATCCCTGTTTCTAGCGCCAGATTGTGAACACGTAAATCTCGATGGCATCCACGTGTTCACAAACAATGTTCGCATACAGTCAATACTATGAATTATGCGCTGTGTATATAGAGGGGTATGATTATATCGATTCATCGACTCAGAGCCTTCGGGCTCGTCCTTGTATAGTCGTACATTATCATCGACAATGTTCATGTAATAGAATAAATAGATATCGAAGAATAATGTGAAGTTTATCATGCGAAATACCGAATATAAAGTGCGGAATGTAAGTGCTGAATGTAAATGCAGGAATATAAATGAGACAAATATTTACGTGGTTCATCACTAAGGCCTACATCCACAGGGTTGGTGTTTCATTATATGTAGATCGATTACAAAGATAGTCAAAATAACTTTGAAGTATGAACTGAGGCTGAGGGATCAAGGGAATCACTTACTCTAGCTAATTCTCTCTCCTATATTAATTCTCGATCTGCCCCTCCTCTCTTAGTGGGGAGGGGTATTTACAGGGGTCACAACGTGGGGTCCACTTCTGAAGGTCGTTGTATCCTTATCGTCTCGTGCTCTGTGTCAGTACCGCGGACCTCTTCATCTTCTACGATGCCCCCAGCGTCCCATGCTCATTTCCGAAGAGTGACGGTCGTGTCTTCCATAGGTTGGCTGACACGTATGCTGCTCAGGGTTTTTAATACGGGTGGTTGAGTCGTCTGCACGGGCCATACAACGGTCCTCTGCCCCTGTCATATTCTCGTCAGTTGGACTTATCCCAGCCGTCGATCTTGGATCTTTCTAGGGATAGGATAAAGTGAGTCTTTGGGTGATTTTTAGTACTTCGCAGCAGCATTATATCTCGATACTCCTTGATCCTAAGTCGTTGAATCGGTTAGGTGAGGGCCCGCCTTGATAACACACGTTTCTTGGCTGTATGCGCGTGGCTTCGTATCTTGATGCCTTGGATGGTATGTCTTCCACGTGTGTTTCTATAGACATGTGGTGGATGATGAAATATGTACTCACAAGATGCACAAGGGAGATACAAGTTGTGATGATGGCCTGAGTTTGGCTTGCTGCCAGTATGGTAGTATCGGAGTTGTCGAAGTTGAGCCGTGGTCGACAGTTCCAAAGATATTGAGTCCGTTTGTGATACTCTCGGCGAAGAAAGATGGCTTAAGTGTTGACTGTAATGATGAAAATTTCAGGGTATAAAGTGGTGCTGGCCAGAACATGCGGTGATGGATTGAATTGCTGGTGGTATTGGGTTCTATCTATATGAGTTTTGCTATCTTACTGTGATTGGAACTGTAGACGAGACTCAGCTGGACAAAATGGAAATAATGTAGATGGCATCGAACTACCGATACTCGAATGGAGATAAAACTGTTTAAATGGAGAGCTGACTTAAATTGCTGGTGGTTGTTGGCAGAGAGAATGGAGTTTGGAGGTGATGAATCATTGAAGGCAGCAGCGACAGCACAAGGAGCTGGTGAGCACTCCCAACTGTTTAACACAGTCGAAGGAACAAGAGTTGTTGCTTTGGATTCTCGGACTGTTGGTAGTATTCGATTGGCAGTTGGTTATAGCAGCTGATGGTGATTAAGAAACGAAGTGAATGGGAAAGAATGGAGAAATAGTTGAGGGCTGGATTTTTCCACGGGAGTTGTTATGGCCGAGAACTGAATGGAGACGAGTTCTAAGTGGTGTTGTGGCTACGTACGTATCTGTGGCTGAAATACATGCTGGTGGTGGTCTGTACACAAATTTGCAGAAACAAATGAAGATGGCACGATGGATTCAAGCCATACTTGAAGTTGGGAGTTTGTGTAACTAAGTTGCAAACTAGTTGGTTGACGGTGTTTACATTGATTTATATGGCGAGAAGGTAACTCAAGAGATGTGTTGTTGGCTAGCCGGTCAGAACTTGGCGATGGCTAGATGGAAAAAAGGGGTTTGTCTGATGATGTTGTGGGTTGTGATTGTTTGTGATACAAAACTAATGCTGGTGATGGTTCAGCGATTTCAATGGAGATGATTGATCTCCTGTTTTCGGTACAAGGCAGGAAAGTGGTTGAATGAAATTACAGATGACGGGCTCGAGAAGATGTTTGTTGTAGTGGCTTTGTTTAAGGCTGTACGACCAAAGTGGAGTTGGTGCACGTGGCTGGATTTGTCGTGGGTATAGTTGGTCTTCTATGTAATCAGTGGAGACGACGAGATAAAGATGGACAGAAGATGCATGGAAACAAGTTCGAGACAATGGAGAAGGGTTCCGTGAAGCATTGCCTTGCTGGTGACAAGACTCTAAAGTGGATTTGGCAGTTGGAGTTTGTAATGGACCGTCCTGAACAAGGCTTAAGGAAATTATTGGGTCGATACTAATTGGACCCTAAACAGCAGCTACATATAAAACAACAGGGGCGAACAAAGAAAAAGGAGACCGGTGACTGGAGTCGTCACTTGGGAAGAGGAACAAAGAACAAAAGGAGGCCGACTGTACAGAAAGGAGGCGACAGTGCCGAATATGGAAGAACAGTGTTGGGGCAAAGATTGGAGCATAACAAAGATAAGAGAAGACGATGACTCCTTTGGTTTAATCTCTCTATCTTGACTTATTTGTTTTATTTGGGTTTTTAAGAAACCCTTAATCATGTCTTGCTAGATTTTTATGTAACTAGGTTTTATGGTGGAAACTACTTGGGGTACTAGGCTATTTGATTTGAATAATTGAGCAAAGAGCATTATGATTTGAATAGATTGATTTTCTAATATTGTTTATTGATTTATTGGAAAAATGGGTTGTTGCTCCACCGGTTTAGTAATAACCTTTATGCATAATTGGATATAGCTTTACAAATAGATTTGGTCTCGTTATTTGATAGTTCATGCTTGGGTTGAATGCTTTGATGGGTTATACTTAGAAGAGACAGATACAATTTGTGAATCAATAATTTAGTTTCGTATAACTTTCTCACTAACACAATTTGATGGTGCTTGCTTGGGTTTAGTCTTTTGATGCGCCATGCAATTAGGGTGTCCCAGTGATATTTGCGACTCCAATACATATAATAGGTGGTGTCGATAGAACGAACCATAAACATCATGGTTTTTAAAATCGTCCGATTTACGATTCAAATCGTCCGATTTGATTAAAAAAAAAAAACGATTCAAAGCGTGCTTATGAATCGTTTTTCTCAAATCGCGTACGATTCATTTTTTGTACCGTCGATTCGCTTCACATATGCGATTTACGATTTTGAATATTTCCATTTTTTGTGAAGTTTAAAGGTCAAAATAGGGGTCTAAAAATATATTCCAGTATATTTCGTCTCTCTTCCTCCCGAGTCCCTTCCAAAACCCATTTCTAGGGTTCCAAAAAAATCCACTCAAGTAGCAAAACCGAAGAAATCCCCCAAAATAATCCATCAAAGATGCAAGTTAGTGGAGTTATTTGAGTGAGTCATGATGAAATCAACGAATTAAATCATTGACATCAACAAATTGAATCATCGAAATCTTGTAAGTCAGGTGAAAGTGGAATCATTAAGGAAAATGTTATTTATATTGCTTAGTTTAGGCTGTACAATGACTGAAATCATATCATATTATCATGTATTTAATGATCTTTGTTTGCAATTGGGTGATCTTAGTTGATATTTTTGCGTAGTTGTTTTCAAAATTGGGTTCTTATATTCTTAATAAAAGAGGTTTTCATGGAATTGATTTTTGGTAAGACAATCTAATTACGTAGGAGATATGGTTTTCAAATTTTCTCATTAATTTTTTAATTCAATTCTGTGTAATTCATTGAATTTATGCATATGTTGTTGATGTTGTGTTAACTGGATTTTTTTCCTTTAACTGCAGGTTCAGTTGTGAGTTATGCACCTTGACACTTATCAGCTTCCAAGCTTGCACAATATGAGTACCAAGCAGAAACAATCCAAAATTTCTTTTGGTGGTTCGAAGCAACCAATTGATCCAACTTGGGAGCACTGTAAGGTAGTAAACGCCGGTAATAAAAAATTTCTAACTTGCAATTATTGTGGTAACAAATATCATGGAGGTGTTTATAGAATTAAACACCATCTTGCACAAACTAAGAATAATGTGGCTATGTGTAAGGAGGTTACTCAAGAAGTAAAAAAGTTATTTCTTGACTATATTCAAAAGTTTGAGAATGATAAAGAGAAGTGTGAAGAATTGGGTGATTTGAATGGTGAAGATGAGTTAGGGACAAGAGAGAAGTTGATGAGAGATGCTTTAAAGGGAACTAAGACACCTAACACATTGAGTACCTACTTCAACAAGCCAAAGAGAGATGATGCTTGTATGGCTATATGTGATTTTTTTTATGCGAATGCCCTTCCATTTAATGTAGTTAACATCAAGTATTTTAAGAGAATGTTAAATGTGGTTGGAGAGTTTGGAAAAGGGTTGAAGCCCCCTTCCATGCATGAGATTAGGGTCACAAACTTGAAAAATAAAGTGGAATATGTTCAAGGTACATTGGAAGCATTCAAGCAAGAGTGGAAAAGAACAGGTTGTACTTTGATGTCCGATGGATGGACGGATAAAAAACATAGGTCTATTACAAATTTCTTGGTGAATAGTCCTAGTGGTATGTTTTTCCTTAAATCGATTGATACATCCGACATACAACATAACGCGGAGAATTTATTTGCATTTCTTGATGGAATCATTGAGGAAGTTGGAAAAGAAAATGTTGTGCAAGTCATTACTGATGGTGCATTGGCATATGTGAAAGCAGGTGAATTGTTGATGGATAAGAGGAAAAGATTGTATTGGTCTCCATGTGCATCACACTGCATAAATCTCATGCTTGAAGATATTGGATATTTTCCCATGAACCTTGATACTGTTGAGAAGGCTAAATTTTTGTCGGCCTATATTTATAAGCGTTCATTTGTCGTAAATTTGATGACAAAACATACTAATGGAAGGGATCTTATTAGGGCAGGGGCTACGCGATTTGCTACAAACTACTTAAATTTGAAAAGATTTCATGTATGCAAAGTCGCACTTCGAAAAATGGTTACTTCTGATGCTTGGACAAAGACTGAGTATGCAAAGGAACAAGTTGGTATCAAGGTGCAGACAATCATTTTGAGTGATGAGAATTTTTGGCAATCGGTTATTAGTTTCCTGAAAAGTGTTATTCCGATAGTGAAAGTATTGAGACTTGTGGATGGATATGACAAACCAGCAATGGGATATATTTATAAGGCTATTGACAAGGCAAAAGAACAGATTCAGGCTAATTTCAAGAACGTGAAGCGTAGGTATGAGGTTTACATGAAAATTATTAATTGAGATGGAACACACAACTCCATGGACCTCTTCATGCATTTGGATACTTTCTTAATCCTCGGTAAGTATTCGTTTTCTACTATTTATGCATTGGTATTTTTGTCGAAACAACATTATTGATTATCTAACACTAGGTGATTAATTTCTTATTTTATGCAGATACCAGTATGCGACAGACTTTGTCCCCAATATTGATGTCAAACTTGGATTTTATGATCCCATCAAAAGAATGCGCCCATTGGCAGCGAAAAGGTACAAGATTGATAAACAAATAGAACTATTTACTAGTGCTAAGGGGATCTTTGGTCATGTGATGGCTATGGAGACTAGAAATAAAAAGCATCCAGGTACTTACTACTTACTAGTATTTTAAGTTATGCAACATAATTGTTTGTATTTTGATTTAGTGCCATGCTTTCAGGTTTTTCTTTCCATTGAAGTCTAAATTTTTTTGGTGGAAGTCACATGGAGATTCCACTCCTGAGCTCCAAAGACTTGTTGTTCGCATTTTAATTGCCACCTGTAGTGCGTCTGGATGTGAAAGAAATTGGAGCATATTTGAGCAGGTACACACAAAGAGAAGGAACCGATTGTCACAACAAAGATTGAATGCACTTGTTTATGTCAAGTACAATCTCCAACTAAACGAAAGGTTCACAAAAAGTAATTGGAGCATATTCGAGCAGGTACACACAAAGATAAGGAACCGATTGTTGCAACAAAGATTGAATGCACTTGTTTATGTCAAGTACAATCTCCAACTAAACGAAAGGTTCATAAAAAGTAAGGAACAAGGAGATTCTTATGATCCCATATGCTTATCAGACGTGGAATCCGATGATGAGTGGATCAATGAGAAAGATGGTGCTTCTTTGCAACCAAATCCTACATGGATGGATGCGCATGATTTTTTTCATATTACCGAAGCGGAAGCAAATAAAAAGAAACGAAAAAGAGGTATGTAAAGGTTTTCTTTTGTGTATAAAACTAGCCTGAAATGTTGCAGTAACCTTTCTTTAAGGAGTTCTTTTGGTTGACAGTAGGCCTAAGGTAGTGGGTTTTATATATTATATACATCTTTGATTTCTTACAAAACTAGACAGTGGACATATCTTTCTCTTTGATATAATTTTAAATACTTTGATATTAATTATGATACTTGTTTGTTGTAGGACCGAGAAACCTTAGTACCATGAAGCTTGCACAAGCTAAATGGAACAATAATGGAAAAGAAGCAAGACTTGTAGAGGAAAATGAGATAGAAGAGGTTGAAGAGGATGAAACGGAGGAAGAGACTTGTGTTGAAGAAATGAGTGAAACTGAAATACAAGTAGAAAGTGACAATGAATGGCTTTCTGATGATGGTTATGAAATGGGAGATCACTAACTTTATCATGACATGAGAACATATTTTGCTTGGTAGCTAGTTACCTACAAGTAGATATACTGATATAGGCTTATAGTTATCATTGTGTGCCATCGTGAGAACGCAATGATAATAACAACGCCCATTATGATCTCGCAGTCAAGAGTACATATATATATTTTAGAACAAGGCAATTTTGTATGGGTTTACCCAACCTTTCTTCAGTAAGATGTATATTTTTAAGGCTTCATATTTTGCTTTGATATTAATTATGATACATTTTGTGTTAGTAGAAAGTGACAATGAATGGATTTTACGATGATGGTTATGAAATGGGAGATCACTAACTTTATCATGACATGAGAACATATTTTGCTTGGTAGCTAGTTACCTACAAGTAGATATCTTGCGAATTGATATAGGCTTAAGTTACGTATATATTTTGAACGGAGGAAGAGACTAAAGTGAAGAAATGAGTGAAACGTATATTTCGGTTAAGGCTTCATGATAGCATACATAGTTCGATATTTCGGTTAAGGCATACACATTTTGTGTTAGTTCAAAGATGTGAAGTATACTTTTTGGGGAACAGTTAGACACTTTCCATATTTTGTATAGTGGAACATAGATTCTATATCACTTTGAGTCTGTGACACTTGAACATTGATGAATGAAACGTATATTTATGGATGTTATTTGTTCTTATGTGTGTACTTATATATCTGTAACTTTTCTCTCAATTCATATAAAAAATTGACTATGAATCTACGATTCACGATTTAATATACGATTCGATTCATAAAAATAAAAAACGATTCGAGTTGCGATTCACAATTTAAAAACCTTGATAAACATATATTTGCAATGATGTTTCATTTCAGTAATTAAATAGAGATAGTATTGGATACCATGAAACCTTAGTTACCGACTTTCCCATTGGTCTCATTTTATTAGTTTAATTTTATTATTTCGTTTTCAATTCTTAAAATATCTAAAAACATTATTGTTGGTTAATCTTATTAGAGATATTGATTAAAGTATTTCCACCGCTCCTTGTGGGAATGACCCGTACTTTCCTCTGTCTACTAGTTAGACACCGTGCGATTGCGGTTATTTACATATAGGTTCTTCCCAGATCCTATCACTTTGAGTGGTGAGCATAGAACCATGAGCCATCACGTGGACGTGTAATTGTTTTCTTTCCCAATTTGCTTACATATAATATATATATATATGTGTGTGTGTGTGTGTTTCATAATGTTATTGGGACCATATAAAATTATTCTTATATGGAGTTTATTCTTATATAGAAGTAAATGTTACTAAGATTAAGCCAAATCGGGACCATAATTTTTTATTCATTGATGAAGTTTATTCTGTCAAAAAGTACTCTTATATAGAATTTTTACTATGTATATATATATATATATATATACAGTAAAAAATCAAGTACTTTGACAATAATGCTTCAAGAAAATAATCATTTCTTGATGTCGATCGGCATGCAAAATAGTATGTTCAAAAGCAAAGATGGAGCATATTGGAGCTAATGTATTGGAGAAAAAAAATGCTATGTGAACCTTGTTTCTTGTCCAGTATTGTCACGAGAGAGAGTGTTTGGGCCCTTAGATTTTCAGTTGTTGGGGAGTAGCTCTAAAATTATTATTTTTTATGCAAACAAACACTTTTTTATTATTTAAGATATTTTACATAACTTCTATTGACAGATTCATCCCTAATTTCTTTGATAATTTTTTTTGGGATGTTACAGTCAAAATTAAATGAGGATCTTTCAATTCTTGACCTGTTTGCAATTACATGCGCTACATTGTTTGCAGATATTTTAACATAGTTTACACTAAAGCAAGAAATAAAAGTAAGCATATGCCTTATTTATTCTACAATCCATTGATTCATCCAGTGAACAGAAGGGGTGGAATGCTTGATAGAGTTAATTACATTTAAACAGTCACTTTCAAAAGTTACTTTCTGTAATATTTTTTCTTTGGCCCATAGCATATATTCTTTCATGGACAGACATTCATTCTTCTCTGGATCTATTCCTCCATTGAAGTATATACCTCTGATTCCCCAGCAGTTGCCATTTGAATAACGGATAATCAAACTAGCACTAAAATTAGAAGTATTATAATCTAAAGAAGCATCTAGGTTTATTTTGAGTTCATCTTTTGGTGGAGGAGACCAAGATTGATAATTTTTTTCATTTGGCACAGTATCTTCTTCTAAGCATTGATTTACCATGATCCTAACGGAATAGACTATGAAATAGACATTCTGGTATTTATTTTCAAAAAATTTAAGGCATTTGTTTTTCCAGAGAAACCAGGAAGTTATCATCACAGTTAAGACCCAGTAGTTCCAACTCTGAACATTAGAAGTACTGTGAGTAGAAAACCATCTTCCAATCCAATCCATAACATCTATATGTTGATCTTGTGTGGTAGCAACTTCACATTCATATTTAACCAAACTGACTTTGAATGATCACAGTCAATAAGCAAATGTTTTAATGTTTCCTCGGCTTGCAAACACCTGGGGAAAGTAGTTTCAATCTAATTTTTATATTTATTTAGCTTAACTCTAGTAGGCACAATTCTCTTCTGACATTTCCAAATAAATAATTTAACTTTGTGAGGAGCTTTCATTTTCCACAGTTGTTTCCAAATAGGTTTTGGAAATTCATAGTTTCTTTGATTAGTAACTTGAGATTGCATTATAAGTTGACTTGACCGAGAATTCATCTGACCTACTTGGTTCCCAAATAAGTTTGTCACTACCATACTGAACTAGATGCATTTTCAGAATTAAATTTGTTGTTTCTCTTGGAAATAATTCTTATACAAGTTAGGTATTCCATCTTTTTGGGTGTTGAAGCATTAGATCAGAAACATGAACTATTCTAACCGGCTCTGGGAAGTTATCATTTGCAGTAGGTGGAAAATATAATCCCTAACCTATTTATCATACCAGACTAAAAAATTTGACCCACGTCTAACGTCACATCTATGAAACTTTCTTATATATTGAAGACCTAAATCTATCCCTTTCCAGATCTAAGAGGAGTTGTTATGAGGTTCTTGAAGATGAAGAAAGTTACAGTACGGAGAATACTTAGATTTCATAATTTGGGCCCAAGTCTTGTCTACTTTTATGCATAATCTCCAGGCTAGCTTTGTAATTAGAGCATTGTTATAAAGCTCTAAATTTCTATAAGCCAACCCCCCCACCCCCAACAAACAGATCCCCAAGCTAATAGATTTAGCCCTTTATTGTTTTTATTACCCCACCAAAATCTTCTTTCAATTGAATCAAGCTTGGTAATAATTTTCTTTGGAAGTTTGAAATTACTCATATAATGAGATGGAATTGAATTCAGAACTGTTTTAACTAAAGTTGTTCTAGAAGCTAGGTTCAGTGTTTTAGAGCACCAACCTTGAAGCATGTTCTCATAAAAATCTTGAATTGCGCTGAAGGAGCTAGATTTAGATTTACATAGGAGAATAGGAAATCCCATATACTTATCTGAAGATCATAGATGTTTAACCAACATATTCTGAATTAAAATTTTCTGATCACTTGATAGTTGGATAAACTCTTGAAGACTAGTCTTAAATTGATTGATGCTTCTAGTGTCAGCTTGAAAAAATAACATGAAAACATATGATTGATAGTTATTGAGTTCTTAGAAACTTGTATTCCTTGTAGTAAGCCAAGAGCTTCTGCATGCATTAGAGATATAGTAAGATACTCCATTGAAATTATAAACAGATAAGGGGATAAACATCCGTGGATGTGCACTAGTATTTATGCTTCTCCTCACCCAGCTGCAAGAAAAGATTTCTGTCATGATTTCCCATCAATTTTTTCTAACATAAATGCACCATGGGTCCTCATTGGCGATTTTTATGAAGTAACAAACCAAATGGAGAAAAAAGGGGGCATACAAGTAATGTATGCAGAAACCCAGCCATTTCTTATTGTAATTGACCAAATGGGACTTATGGATCTGGGATTTCGAGGTGGTCCATTCACCTGGACAAACAATCAACACGGACAGGATAACATCTTGGAACGACTCGACAGAGCGATGGCAACTCAAAATTTGCGTACATCCAATCCACATGTAGGAGTCACTTACCTGCCGAGAATAGCCTCAGACCATGCTCTAATTCTACTCCAAATTAGAGCAATTGACTGGCGGGGGAGAAAAATCTACAAGTTTGAGAATTTATGGCTTACCCACCCACAATTTCAAAAATTGGTAAATTCGGCGTGGAGAAGGCTTCATGACTCGGATCCCACAGTGAATTTGCAACTCAAGCTCATTTCAACGAGAGAAATCCTTACCAAATGGAATAAGAAAACTTTCGGCCACCTTTCCACCATGATCAAGAAATCAACAGAGCAAATCAAAATGGCTCCACATCAATGCGCCACCCATAGCGACAATGATTTAAAATATTGGCAACTCCATGAAAAATAACTTAGAGAACAACACATGACGTTACTTGACTGCCATGCAACATATTGGTGACAAAGATCAAGAATTGAATGGCTACAATCAGGCGATCGTAATACCACTTTCTTACACACAAAATCAACAATCCACCGAAAGAATTGGGTTACTAAAATAGATGTCGTGATTGGACTAATGATCAATCAGTTCATATACCAATATACAAATCCAAATACAATGATCGATGAAAGGTTGTTTTCAGAAATAACCCCAAGGTTAACACCTATCCAATGTGCCTCCCTAAAGAAAGAAGTAACCCCTACAGAGATCAAACAAGCCCTTTTCTCCATTGGCTCTGAACGTGTTCCAGGTCCGGACGGATACACTAGTAAGTTTTTTAAAGTTTTATGGGAAACAACACATACACAAATAATAGAAATGGTGCATAGTTTCTTCAATTCCTTCGGTATCCATCCGCTTATGAACCATACCAACCTAACTTTAATCCCCAAAATAGACCACCCATTCAAACTGTCCCAATTCAGGCCCATAGGACTTTGTAATGTCACCTACAAAATCATGTTAAAAATCCTGGTGAAACGCATACGCCCCTTAATCCCGTTCCTGACAATCCCTTATCAAAGCGCTTTTATACCCCAAAGATATATCCAGGATAACGTAGCAATTGCTGGAGAGCTTTTTCATCATATTAAAACCTCAACCAATACTAAGGACCCCAAAATAGAAGTGAAATTGGATATCCAAAAAGCCTATGATAGTCTAGACTGGGGTTTTGTTAGAAAATCCTTTACCAAATTAGGTTTTCCGACAACTTTCATATAATACATCATGATTTGTATATCAATGGTCACATATTCAATCAACATCAAATCATCAATGGAACGCCACATGGGTATATCACTCCAACTAGAATAATAAGACAAGGGGATCCTTTTTCCTCATATGTGTTTATTGTTTGTGCGAAAATACTGTTAACAAACTTGGGAAATCTTGAGGACCAAAGAGCCGTGGAGAGACTACGCATCTCAATAAAATCTCCACCGGTTCTCCATCTCATGTACGCGGACGATCCTCTCATTACATACAATGCTTCGGTCAAGACATTAATACTTCCAAATCCACCGTCATCCATCATCCAAAGATTAAACGACAACAATTACTTGAACTTCATCAAGCTTTTAATATTCCCACAACCTTAATACCACTAAATATTAATCTACTTAGGAATCCAATTCAGACATGGAAGATCCTCTCGTCACATCTATGAACCTCTGCTAAATCGTTAGCGCGCAGGGAAAAGGGATGATGACGAAGTGTCTAACACTTTAAGAAAGATTAGCTCTTATAAAATATTCCCTAACTCCTACGTCAAATCACATAATACAAGCACAACTTCTGCCTATCAATGTCAATAAGAAAATAGATCGTATCACCAGAAACCTTTTATGGGGACATGACTCCTCGGTTAAGAATCTTCACCCACTAGGCTATGATAAGCAGAATAGGACCAAATCAAAAGGTGGTCTGGGAATTCGACAAAGCAGCAATCGTAATAAAGCACTTTTCATGAAGCGGGTCTGGAACATCCAAGAGAAACCAAATTCAATCTATGTTATCCCTTGTAGTGAGAAATATCTTAGGCAGCAACCTCTATTTTTAGGAACTCCAGCTACCCCATCTTCAACCAGTCCTCAATGGAGGCAATTAGCATTCCTCATTCCCACAATCAAATAACATCATTTCCATAAAATTGGAGATGGGTTAACAACCCTTATTCAAGAAAACTAGATTCCACAATTCGATAACACACTAGATCCGGCAAACTGTTACCCAATCCAGACAATTGCTGACATCATTGATCCTTTCACTCACACTTGGAATCACGATAAACTAAACCTCCTTCCACCCCATATAATCTAAAGAATCGTGAATATATACCTCCCCCAAAATAACTCTTATGAGTAAATCATCTGGCCTTACACCAAATATGGAAAATACACCACATCATATGGATATCACTGCTTATCCATCTCATCGGATCATTCCCGTCAAAAACCCTTGCCACCAACTAAGTTTCTATGGACACTTCCATGTCCTTCGAAAATACAGCTTTTCTTGTGGAAAGTAATCAACGAAGGCCTCCCGACCTTTACCTTTCTAAACCATATCCACCTCATCGATACCGATATTTTTCCACAATGTAACACTGATCCGGAATCTGCTGGCCATATTCTCCACCATTGTCCAATGGTTGTGGCCGCCTGGAACATTCTCCTCACAAGACTCCCCAATCACTCAACCACAACCCAAAATCCTTCAAACTTTCCAAATCCCCAAATGATAATCACACAAATTTTACAATTGAAAACTCACCACTCTGTCAAAACAACGTTTTCTTTCCTTTTTTGGTCCTTATGGATAGTTATGAATGATTATATTTATCGGCAAAAGAAATTAAATTTGAGTAACATCGCCCAGATGGCTCTCTCTCTTCAACAAGAGTTCTCTTGGGCACAAGAGAACCTCCATCCAGTGCTACCTGGAATACCAGCTCCCGCAAACCCAAGACATGGAGAACGAATGTCTAATAAAATCTTCATAATAAGATGGATCAAACCTAATCTTGATTGGATCAAGATCAACACAGACAGAGCAGCACGAGGACACCCCGGAATAGCTGGGGCAGGTTTAATATGTTGGTATGCTTATGCCAACACCTTAGTAGTCGTTGCACGACCACTAGGAATTACCACCGCCCTCACAGCTGAGTCTTAGGCAATGCACATAGCGACCAGGACGACAAAGAATGAAGCTGTCCAAAGGTTCAATTCGAAACTGAATCCGAAAATATGCTTCGATTCTTAATATCAGACGCCGATCCTCCTTGGTATATCTCAGGAATGATCTCTGAAACCAGACAAATCATGAGTCAGATCCCTCATTACGCCGTCAACCACAACTACAGAGAAGGCGACAGACAGACTGGCCAATCTAGCAGCAGACAACGATCAATTGGGGAACCTTACAATTTTATATTGGGACCACACCACCGTGCATCAATCAAATTGTAATGGATGACTTCTTGGATATTACTTACCCTCGTGTAATTGCCGCTTAATTTTAATAATATTTTCATGCTTCAAAAAAAAATAAAAAAACAATCTTTTAAATCTTTTACGAAACCATGTCCTCGAACATGCATATGACCAGATCTTTGACTGATTTTCCCTTTTCAGAAGTTGCACTTTGAACACTTATTTTGGTACACACGCGTCCACGCCCCTACAGTTACTTGTAACTTGCATTACTTCAACTAGATTTGTGCATGTGCTACGTATCAGGCACATTTTTCTTTAATTAGATGTGCATGGGGTTTCGTCCCGCCCCGTGGAAACGCATTTTTGATTTAGTGTGCGCGGGGACTCGCTCCTCCCCATGTTGATGCATTTTTTATTTGGTGTGCACGGGGTTTCGCCCCGTCCCACCCCGTGGCGATGTATGTTTGATTTAGTGTGGCGGGGCCAATACATTAATAGGTGGAGAATATGTGCATATTTTATTTATTTATTTAACTTGGTTTGCGCGGGCTTCGTCACGTTCTGTGGCAATACATTTTTTATATGGGGTGCGAGAGGCTTCGCCCCGCCTCGTGGCAATGTATTTTTAATTTGGTGTGGCGAGGCAAATACATTAAATAAGTGGAGAACATGTGCAAGTTTTATTTATTTTTTTCATTTTATTTTCGCAGAAAACATGTGGATTTTCCCCCTTTATATATCAACTATTTGTTGTCTTTTAACTTGGTTAGCGCGGGGCTTCATCCCGCCGTGGCGATGCATTTTTGATTCAGTGTGAGTAGGTCTTCGCCACGCCATATGGAAATGCATTTTTGATTTGGTGTGTGCGGAGCTTCCTCCGCTATGTGGCGATGCATTTTTTATTTGATGTGCGCTGGGCGCCGCCCCTACCCGTGGCGATGTATTTTTAATTTGGTGTGTCGAGAAAATACATTAAATAGGTGGAGAATATGTGTAGATTTTATTTATTTTTTCCTTCTATTTTGGCAAAAAATATGTGGATTCCCCCCCCCCCCCTATATATTAATTTGGAAAAAAAGAGTTCTAATATGGTAGGTACCCGATTTCCAAATTGAATCAAAATTCCAAACACGGTAAGTTAGGTTTTCCTTTTGAGTTTGTAATTTTAAACCAATAATACGTTGCCAAGTATAAACGCTCGTTCCACAAAACTCAAAAAGGACATATTTCCACCGATGGGAAATGAAGGTTTCCTCACCGTTCAACGTGGAAGCTTTATTTGGTTTGGCTTTTAAGTCTTTATTTAGATAGATATATAGAAAGAAAGATACCAAGGGTCCAAGACCAAGAACATATGTTGACTATGTCGTTGACTTGACTTGTGCTTGCTTTTACATCATTGATTCCTTTGAGATTGGCGTATACCCCGTTGACAGCGGAGTCGCTGGTTTAGTCAATTGGTCAAGCGTCATGCGATTCCACAAATCAAGTTATGTGACCCTGAATAAGAAAGTAGTCAGTAGTGCATTTGAATAAAATAGAAAGTAATAGGCAAGAAAACTCAGACTCAGCTGATTATATATGCATCTACTATGAATAGTGAAAACATTTTCGTTTCAATCAAAACCCAACAGATAAGACCAAAAGTATGTGTTGAGTATAATATGAAATTGAAGTAAGCGCTCGTTAAAGAGTGCGCACAAAACAGGGCACCCAAATTTCGCTTGCCTATGTATGAGATGCAAGTGAAAATGGAATCAAAATGATGGCAGTCAGCCTTGCCCAGTCGCCGCTGAGCTACATTACAATTAATTTAGAAGCATTAATGAAGTCGTGGTATCAACCTAGAGGTTATATACGGAGTCCATGGCTAATTTGGTAGAGCAAGAGCTACAAAAATTCTCTAATCATGAAGGGGTATAGCTTGCGTTTCAGTTTTCTATTCATAAACGAGAACATTTCTCTTGCAACTGATGTTGTTCTTTTATTTTGGGAGAATTCATTAATTAGTTACCTTTGTGGTGGCATTTTAGGTGATGATATTCTTCAGCTCACATGGAGTGCTGGTTATCTATGTCAGATGGAGGATTGCGTCAGATTGAGCATGCAAGAGCTGAAATCTAGAGGAAGCTTCAATGGGCACACTCTTGCTTACCAGGTTAGCTTGAAATAATATTTTGATATGAATCTTCCTATATATCAAATTTTAGAGGTTTCATTTCTTCTCAGTCAGCTGCTATTTATTTTTTAATAAGTCTCCCTCACAAGTGCGTGAGTTACAGCATTTTGATTATTAGTTTATTACTCACCAGTCATCGAACCTGGGTTGCATCATGCTGTGAATGCTCAATCAGGTTTTGTAATGTTTATCAATATGGCGCGAATTACCAGTTTTAATGTGTTTGTTCGTTGATTTTTGTCATTCCGGTACGTCCTTACGTGCGGTTATCATCTGGTAAAAGGAGCTTATATTTTCTACCACTATTTGTTGTATAAACTTGGGTGATTTGCGAGCTGTTATAGGAATGGAGTTATATAACTCCGTCGTGCCGTCGTTGATTTTTGTCATTCCGGTACGTCCTTACGTTGTTGTATAAAAACTTGGGTGATTTGCGAGCTGTTATAGGTTCCCTAACAATATAATTGGGCATGTCAATTTAAGGCATCATTCATTCAGGGTTCATAACCGTTCTAAACACCAGGACTACTGTAATCTGTCCGTTTGGTAGTCCTTGAATATCCCCCCAAGTCTAGCTATATAAACACAACAGATTCTCATAATCTCATATCATACACAAATCTCTCTTTCTTTCTCTCTACTGATTTCATCTCCTTTAGAAAACACATACAAAATCAAGAAACCCAAAGATTCTTCTTTTCTTCAATCAAGAATGGTGATGTCTGGATCATCAATGGCAACTTACTTCATGATCTCATTAATCCTCCTCATTTCTGCTTTCATCATAGCAATCACAGTTTCTGATCAACAACAACAGCAAGAAACCCGCACCATTGTCGTTCCTAGTTCTTCTTCTTCTTCTTCCACATTCAATATATTCAAGAAAGAAGGGTCATCAGATTCAGAACAACAATTTGAGAAGATAATTGAAGCTTTAATGTTTACTCAAGATTACAGTAACTGGGCTGAGGTACTTACTGCAACCTTTTTGATCCCATCTGATAATCCCTTTTATTCTTCTTGTCAATCTTCATCACCAACTATTGGTTATCACATAATCCCACAACAACTCTCTTTCTCTGTTCTTCAAACTTTCCCTATAGGTTCAAGAATCCCTACTCTCTTACCTGAAAAATCTATTCTTGTAACCAATAATTCTAAATCAAATTACACAATTGATGAAATTCAAATCACATATCCTGATTTGTATATGAACGGAGCTAGATAGTTGATTTGAAGCACTATAACTTGTTTCCCATTCTTTCGGGTGTTCTTCGATTCAGAAATGATTTAGTAATAATACCTGTGCTCAAATTTTTATTTACTGGATCACTATATGCTATTGATTGCTTGTTTGTGGTGTTGCAAGTTGCAACATTGCACAGTTAAATTCAAATTTGCGGGGTTGCAGATGAAAACAAGCAAGAGGAAAATCATAAACCAGAGACTAATTTCATCCAAAAATATGGAACCTCTTGCATTGAAAAAAAAAAAAAAAAAAAGGAAGAAGAAATCTGTCGAATTCGAGAATTATTATTGCTATCAGCCTATCACTATTGTCTCACTGAGCAGTTCTCAGTGCCAAAAGCTTTGCAGGAAAATCAAAATTTTGAATTTAAGGTACGTCAGTCGCTAAGAATCACAACATTCTTCAAATTTCACAAAATGCAAATCCAAGGCGATCTCTTTTTACTCCAAGCATTGATTTATCTTCAGACATTGTAACCAGTGAACGTGAATCCTCTTCCTACAATCTCACCAGCACAAAACCAGCAGAAGACCTCCAGCCCGAAAAGAGCTGCAATCCCTGCATCCTCAACCTTCAGGTCTTGCCTGTTCTTCCAAAGGCCCTTCACGTGATTTACCTCCTTCCAGAAAGTTTCGGTACGTCCGGGAATGCTGTAACAAAACAAAAACTCATTCATTTACGAGAAAAAATAATTGATGACTAGCGGAAAACACTTTCAGAAAGAACTATCAAAATGATGATCGTCCTGAACAACTCACTTAATAATGGTTTGTATGCTAAGCATGAAATTATGTAGTTCATATAGGGTTCAACAATGAGGACAAAATCTAGTTTGTTTTGTGGTTTACGAAGAATATAATTCTTCATCATAGACCCAATAAACAATCACCTCAAATAACTATCAATTCTCAGTGGTTGGACATAAAATTTAATAATGAGTTGTCAATTTCTAAAAGTTAAAAAGAAACTGCAAACTAATAACCACAAGTGACAGAAACAATTAGGAGCTTTTTACCCAATACCCTGAAGATTTGAAGTAAAATCGATACATCATTGATTGTAATACTAATTTCACCAGACAACAGCTTTCGAATAGTTGAATAAGCTTTCTATAAGAATACAGTATTTTTTATTTTATTTTTTTACAACAGCGGGAATTGAACCTGACCTAAGAATACAACTTTACTTAGAAGTAAAGTAAATACATCATTGAGACAAAATACAACTTTTCTATACTGGCCACAGAAAACGACTCTATAGACTACAAAAGTACATTACTCTGTGTCGGTTTTAACCAAAAGCATATACCATGAATATAGCCAATCATCAACCGAATGATTGTGGTTATTCAAAAGTTGTCAATTAACCTAACTAAAGTTTGCAAGATGGATTCCTTAAGATGATTACAAGAAGTGAAGTAACTGAAAAACTTTTAAACCAAGAATACCCCACGAGAACCAAACTCTGAGATGAATTGTATGGGGAGCTCCAAGTCATGACAAATATATGTTACAAACAAATCTATAAAATGCATTTCTTTGAGATTGTTCTACCCAGGAAGGGATCAACTGTGAGATCATCAACAGCAAGTGAGCAATTTTTGCTGGCCTATCAATACCAAACAAAACATCCCTCTTCTGCAAGTGCTTGCACGCCTCATAAGCATGTGGACGAGTACCGAAATCCATAAAAGCAAACCCCCTATTCATCCCTTCATTTCTAGTATCCTCGACCAGTGTCAAGTCTTCAAAGTTATGTATCAGTTTTTCCTTCAACTGTGCAACAAACATCGTGGCCCAGTTTAACAGATTTACACCTAAAGATGAGTAAGTACATAAATAGACTGGGATAGAACCTTGAATATGTTGAAGATCAAGGAAACATTCGACTCAACGCAAATCAATCAAGAAGGTATCGTCATACTTACAGCTTCATTTGTTCATGTCTTGCATATATTGCTGACGAACAGTTTGTCACTGTCTTAACTTGGAGCAACACCAAATTGCTTCCCATTAATCTGAAAGAAAATTCCCTAGTCAGAGTTAGATGAATCTATAAGAAACTCTCAATTAAGAAAACCCCAGACTGCAAATGCTTAGGCTATTGATTACAGGAGAATTGAATAAACTAACAAATTCACCTAGCAACTTAAAAATGCAGGATTCAGCATACACAAATAAATATTCTAGCAGATGTGCATACTAGATAAATCATTATACCTCAAGTTTCATTCAGAATAGAAAACAACATTACATGATGAGCTACATGACAAGTTATGTCCAAAATGAGCTACAAGACAAATTAGTTTTAAGAGGAATAAATAGATTATACAGAAACAAGACCATCATACCTTTATATCTATAAATACTTTTAAAGTGATTTCTTCCAAGATCAGCAGGGACCGATCACCAGCATCAAAGTTATGCTACTGCTTCATCAAATGCTTGTTAATTTAGCAAGAATTATAAAGAAAGTGCGCCCTGCATATAAAATAATAAAACCACTTATAAAGCTAACCAACAAACAAACAATATAACAGAATGGTTCAATAAATGGCATTTTTGATGTTTACCTTAAATGATACTCCACGAACTTAAAGTACCAACATCCAAGAGACTGCGTGTGTACTGATTTTGAAGGTGAGACCATGGTTTAATTAACAACAAAAATTGAATCTCCCCAACTCAGAAGTCAGAACTTGTACATAACTATAGGAAAAATCAGTATTGGCATTAGAAGTTTAACTACAATGATCTTGGTTTTGAAGGAGAGACCATGATTAAACAACAAAAATTAGCAACTTAACAAATGAATAAAGCATGCATTGAACTATGAAGAACTAGTTTCTGACCACATATGCACAATCCAAGAAAGCTTGTTTCCTAACTTGATGCCTGCGCCACCTTTCTTTCCAACTCCACCTGCGAACAAGCCAACAGTTTCAAAAGATATTCAACAACGTGACAATCTAATTAAGATAATGACATAGTTATCGAGTCACACTATAAACTGAATAATAACTTATGCTCATCTAACGATTCTGAATTCTGCACAACAAGATAAAGGTAAACATGGTTTAACAACATATTTCAGTCCAAAATACTTCCGAAAAGTTGGAGCACTTTTGACCATGGAACAAAATCGATGGTGTTAAGATGAAAATGCATGTACAAGCTAAATGTAAATCTTTGTAGGCCAAAGTAATAATTCAAATTTGCAAACTCTACTGGGGAAACTTTTTCTCCATTTCTTAACCAACCTTCATCTAGATTCTTGTAAGCTTCTTTGATCTTACCTTGCTTCTCGCATAAGATCTTCCTTCCTGCAAAATGTAAACCCAACATGTATCAAAGAAAAAACATGACCCAACATCAGATCAAACCAAATTACCCTACCCTATCATGCTTATAATCCCCTCACCAGCATACAAATCATCTAACTACAAACCTAGAATAAACAATTACTCTATCAGCACACCGATGCGTTAATAATTCCATAGAAAAACACCAAATTGCTTCTAAAAAATGCCGATAGATGTTATACCTGAAGAAGCTCTTCAAGAAGTGCAGCTGTACCCTAATCAAATTTGTGGAAAATCAAATAAAAACAAATAATAATTAAAACTCTGTCAACAAACAAAAAATATAATAGAACAAAAATCAGAAAATTAAATTGCAAATCGTAACCTGCAATCACTTGAATTATCAATCTCAAACTTCTAAGAACTTCAATTTGTTTGTAATCTTCTCTGATTTCTCCTCTCCATACCAACACCATCAAAACTTCGAATCTAGTGCAACCCTAATTGATTATTGTCATGATATCACTAATTCCATCTTCTAATTCTTAAATATACGTGATTTAAATTCTCTCACCGATCCGCTTCTTCTATCGACAATAGCAGAAACCCATTTTTAATCATCATCTTCTTCAATTATTGCAGCGAACTCATCTCCTTCCAACCCCAAATTCTCTTCATCTTTGTCTTCAAGATTCATAGAAAATCCTTTCTCCAATTCCATCACAGAATCATAATTTCAGATTCGGAAACCCTAGAACACCCTAAAACAAACATCTTTAGCAGTAATCATCCATGAGATGATTATTTATTTAGATCTAGTTAGAGATTTTAATAAAACCCTAGAATGATAGAAAAAAAAATTTGGATTGAATGTGTTCCCAGCAGATTTGAGATTTACAACTGGACAAGTGAGTTGAGGGATTTTAAAATCAGAATCGAGAGAAGGGTGAATTTTTATTTGTTTGGTTGAGACTACATCTAAGGTTTACTGATTTCTCCATTTCCATGGAGCCAGTTCCTTAGGTTAGAGAGGGAGACCGAGAGCAGAAGAAGAAGAAAGAGAAAGGAAGATTAGAAATGTATGAGAGAAAGAAGTATTTATATGCTCCATCAAATAATAAAAAATTATCAAATGTGAATCGGTTATGAGACTAAGTCTTATGGGCTAGATTCGCACATAAGTGTTGCAATTCCAAAAAAAAGTGTAGCAAAAAATTTAACACTAGTTCTCTTTCCTACCAGTTGCTAGCATGTGAAGTAGCATGCTAGATTGATACGCGGAATGATTCAGCGCTAGAAAAACTACCTTTTCGCGGAATGATTCAGCGCTGAGGGATTTATTTTTGACTTGACGATTGAGATTGGTTGCGCTGAACCATTTAGCGCTGGGTATTTGAAGGGTTATTGTGAGCTTGGAATGATTTAGCGCTGGCATTGAATGGTTTATTTGGTGATATGGATTTGCTAATCTAGCTGCTAAATTAGCACTCCCATAAGACTTAGGAGGTATTCCTGACTGCTAATCTAGGTGCTATACTAGCACCCCATAAGACTTAGTCTGAAGGGTCGCGGGATCGGCAGCAAATTTAGGGCAAAATAGTAATTATTCAGAGACAACTATTAATGATCCCGAAATTTTTCCTTGTTTTTACAATATCAAAGACGACTATTTTTACAAGAACCGGTCTAGAATCCCTGTACCGGTCAGGAACCGAAAGAACCGTACCGGTACCGGAGTTAATGGTGCAGGGACCGGTTCTCAAATTTCAGTCCCAGTCAACACCAGGTACATGGACCGGTTCTGGGGGAAGTACCGGTATGTACCGGCTTGAAAGTCCCGGTGAATAATAGACGTTAGATATTTTAGTTGGAAGTAATCATGGCCATAGATCCTAGGTATATATCGACTATCAGTCTTATCTCTGATTCATTCTTCTTCTTTTTGTCTCAGAACGGCAAAACAATTCTTCAAGTTTTCTTTTTCTTCTTCACCATCTCTGACTTGAGTCTCTATCAGATTCACCGCCACCACCTTCTTCTTCACAACCACCACCACCACTATCATCAATTACCAACAACAATTCCAAAACAAGTAATTTATTAATCTGATTTTGGGTATTTTTAATTTGTTTGATTAACTTAGGGTTCTTAAAAATTGATTGCATGTTTACTTAATCTATTTTAATTGCATGTTTGAATCTGATCTAGGGTTTTCTTTGAGATCGATTTGTTTGATTGTGCCTAAATTCTTGTTTGATTGTTCGTAATCAATTTGTTTGATGCTTACTATGACAAATTCGTGTATGAGATAATTGCAGAGATTGGGTACTATTTCAATTTGCTATTTGTGTATGCAAATGTGTCTTTCTTAGGTAAAAATGGTGATAGTCGTGATGTTAGAAAGCTGTTTGATAAAAGGCCTCAACAAAGCAATATTCTCTGTATTAAATTGATTCTTCAACTGCCATGACAAAGAGAATCTGGCAATGAACTAGATATGTTTGCTCAGTTGCTTGCTGATTTTAGATATTTTTTGTTAGGGTATTTAGTTCTGGTTCTTTCTTCCTGAACGTGTGTTCAATTTTGCGTACTTTGTTTCTGTTTTTGCTTTTTAGTATATATAATGAGTTATGTTTTCTCATAATTCTTGTTGTTTTTTTGTGAAATTATAAGTTTTTTGATGATGGGTTTCATGAATTAGGTATTCTGAATGGCTGAATTGCAGTTTAGGTTTCTTTAGAGGATGATTATGTATGTGGGTTTCTTAAACGATCATGTTTTAGTGGGTTCTAAGATGGTTATATGCGCATTCAAATGCCAAATTTATATATGTTTCCAAACTAGTAATGCACCTTATTGTGGATTCTAGGGTTTATGGGTTTAGCTGTTTTTGGTTGCTCATTTGATGAAATTAGTGTTTTTGATTCTCTATTCCTTCAATTGGTAGATGACGTTAACTGTTTTCGATGTTGGGTTTCACTTGTTGCAGTTGTTCTTGCTAGATTAATGGTATAATGACCCCATGTGTACATATGTTGATGAATTTGATGTGTTATGGTTTCACGGTTTAAAATCTCTATTCCTAATATGAGATTTCATATACAACAATGCCCAATCCTTCAAGTAATGAAGCGTAGATTCAACCACAAAGGGAAATAGGACTTAAAGGGAGCTTGATATTCATTGTCGCAGTCTCGCATACTTATGGAATGCAAGTGGAAGTGGTGTAGAATTGTGGATTTGTTACTTGTTAGTTGTTACTTTTATTTAGTATTGAACTTTACTGTTATTTAGTATTGAACTTGCATCTTAAGTACTGTAACTTGTTTTAAACTTTTCTTAAGAACATAAGTGGTTAATAGGGCTGCACAAGACCCACCCACGATACCCATACCCGCCCGTACCTGCTAAACCCGTGGGTTTTTTGTCCATACCCGCCCGTTGTGGGTGCGGGGTTGGTTAAGGAAAAAAAAACCGCTGTCCATGGGTGCGAGGTTGGTTTTAGGTAATACCCGCCCATACCCGTCCATAAAACCCGCACTTTAAAAAATACATAAACTAGTTGTCATATAGTATCCAAACAACCCTTATATGGTACGAAATCCAATTTCCAAAAGCTGGTTGAACCAAACACGGCATTGAATCTCTCCATTAATAATGATAATGACTGAGAATTAGCTTCCGTTTAGGAATCAATTTCACAAAATTGAAAGTAAAACAGAAATCATATCACTTTGAAATACCAACTACCCATTAGGATTCAATTTCAAAAATGAAGTTAAATTATCAGCGAAATAACTAGGAATCAAATCCAAAAGTGTAAGGTCAGTTTCTTATTTCCTGAATGAAGGTTAATTAGACTTGTAATCAGTAAATATACTCTGAATAAGCTTTCAATTTCACTAAAATGCAAAATACTCTGAATTAGCTTTCAATTAAGATCTAAAAACAAAGTTGGGGGAATACAAAATATGATTCAACCCATAAAAAAAAAAAAAAAAAAAAAACTTACTTTCAATCAGGACATTTGATTTCTCCATAAAACCTGTACCCATAAAATAATTGATTAGATGTGATAAGGTAAAGCGGGTTTAAGCGGGTTTGAACCCAAACCCGCCCTACCCGCCCGATGTTTGTGGGTGCGGGGTTGGTTATGGAAAAAAAAAATCCGCAGTCTACGGGTGTGAGGTTGGTATGAGCTTATACCCGCCCATGTGCAGCCCTAGTGATTAATGTAGGTGAATGCTAGGTTGTAGGTTGTGAGTTTGTGCATGCTTAAATGAAGTTTTCAGAATTATTATATGCATGCTAGGTTGCAGGTAAAAACCTGGTATTGGTGTTGGACCGGACCGGTACCAGAGGTATAAGTATAACACCAGGTACAAGTACAAGTACCGGTCCTCAAAATGAGGTACCGGTCAAAACCAAGTACAGGGACCGGTTCTATAAGAGAACCAGGCCGTACCGGACCATATGCATCCATAGGTCCAACTAACTGTGGGTCTCGGATGTGGATCGGTAAACACCCATTTTCCACTAGTGTCATGATAGATCCACCACCAATACCTAATAATCCACCGACCAAACCGGCACTTACCCAACAAAAGCAAAGAAAATTAGCTCACGGACCTTCCATTTTGCACCCTTTTCTCCTAATGATGCAATCACTTTCTTTCCTTTGTATAATCGAACTGCCTCAATGAGTGTCACTCCTACTGAAACAGGAATCTATATAAACAAGGCATTTAAAATTATCAGTTTATTATAAACTAATTTTTCAACGCGTAAGTAGCTGCAAATAACTAGTTTTTCAATGCTTACCTGCATTGCAGACACAAGCCAGTATGTTGTCGAACACGTACTCCTATTATTCTGTATTGGAAACATTCAAGAAAGACCGTACGTAATTATTAAGTAGCTGATACTTTGAACAGAACTAGATATGTGAGGGAACCATATATTATAGGTATCAATTGACAGTGTGAATTAACCTTAAGAATCTGCAGTATAAGAAATGGAACCCACACAAAAACAAGAAGTCATAGTTCCTTCCGGTAGACATTCTCAAGTATTGGGACCTTAGTTCGCATCTCCTTCTGAATGCTATCACTTGCTTCACATGGTACCTATTTTTCTTCATTGCCCAAATCACCATTTGACTCCAAGCAACTGTTGTTAGCCTACAAGTACATTGGAAAGAGTTCAAGGAAATGGCTTTCATTAGAGATAAAAATATAGAACAATTATTAGGGTTACACGAACACAAATTGAGAAATAAAAAGATGAGAAAATTCAAATTATTGTAGATGGATTCATCTAGAGGACCAACTCCATGTTAGTGCAAATCTTGTTGGACGCTGGCGGGATTGTAGGACACGGTTTTGTGAGAGAGTCCAAAACTTGTGGAACTCCAAAACCGTGTGAGTAGCTAAGGTCGATGGAGAGTTTGAGATGAACTCAAACTTGGGCAGTCGGTGGAGTTGGGACAGCCAACTCTAACCTAGGGATGGCAATTCGCCCCACCCAAACCCATCCCCGTGAGGATCCGCCCCTATGGTTTATGGTTTTACCCGTATAAAAGGGGAACGGGGAATCCCCGAAAGTAGTGATGCGGGGATGGGGTATGGATGGGATTCAAGGTCCCCACCCCATACCCGCCCCATACCATAACCTATTATATCTCGAGAAACTTTTTTAGAAGATAACGAAGAAGATAATGATGAGATGATTAACACGGAGGAAGATGGTTAATGAAGGAAAAATTGTTTCCTTTATTTTTTAGTTTTAGTTGGTTATAATAAACTTAAAAATTTAAAATGCACTCCATAGGTTAGTATCATTGTTTGAACGATTATAATTATTTTTAACCCATGGGAAACCCATCCCCTATGGGGATTCTCCATACCCATCCCCACCCCATTCCTATGGGGAACAGGTAGGAGATGGGTTTTGGTTTTTTGAACGGGGTAGGGGATGGGATTCAAGATCCCCGCCCCATTGCCATCCCTACTCTAACCGTGTGATAAGAGTTTTGATAAATCTTAATTGGTTTCTTAACCCTAAAGTTTAGGGACTTATTAGCTAAGTTATGAAACCCTAATCCCTACCTATGTGTATATAAATAGCCTAGTAGAGAGCCTTGAAAACACACCAAAAATTCTTCTTTCTCTCTTAGGGTTTATATGTATTCTCCCTTGCGATAATATATAAATCTCTTGTTTTCCCGAGGATTCAACCTCGTTAAAATTCTCGTCTCTTTTCTTTTCTAGTTTGTGTTCTTGTCAATATTTGGAGTACCGTTTGTAGCTGTGCAAATCGCTTCCGCAGGGTTTTAGCGCAACAATTGGAATCAAGAGCTCGGGTTAGGTTCTTGGAATTTTGGGTATTCATAATATTGAAGCCGGGGTATTTTTTCTGAAGTTGTTTGAGGTAATTCTAATCTCAAAATTTAGTTTTTTTTTTTTTTAATCTATATTTGGTTGTTTGTGAACAATGGTTGACAGGGAAAAACCAGTTGATCCTAATGATCCGTTAGGGGAACATTCAGAGTCCACAAGTAAAGATAAAGAAACAAAACAAGAAATATTGCATTCTCATAGATCACAACTGAAGGTTGAAAAGTTCATCGGAACCAATAACTTTGGTTTATGGAGAACGGACGTAATGGATGCTCTTGTTCATCTTGACTTAGAAGAAACTCTAGAAGGTCAGCCAGTGGAGATGTCTGAAAAGCAGTGGAACAAGATGAATAAATTATGTCTTGGTTCGATCCGAGGGTGTTTAGAAACAATAGTAAGAGTTAATTATCAGCACGAGACTTCATCTAAGGATCTCTGGGGAAAGCTAGAGAAGGAGTATCTTGTGAAGAACGTGGATAATAGGATACATCTTAGAGAAATTTGTATCGCTATAACATGAAGAAGGGTGCCTCTCTAACTGAGCACCTAGATTCATATAATAAACTTCTTGCTGAGCTGGTCAACTATGATGAGAAGATCAACGACGAGGAACAAGCTTTGTGTCTGATAAACTCTCTTCCTGAAAGGTATGAACCCGTGATTAAGGCTTTAATGCACGGAAAGGATAAGATGACATACGCCGAGGTCACTACAGCATTGCGTAGTGAGGAGTTCAGTAAGATGGACCGTGAAGACCTGTCAAGTGAAGCTAACAGTGACTTGCTTCTTGCAAGAGGTCGTTCAACAGACAGGAGAAATAAGAATGGTGATCATTGCAAAGTTAAAGGGCGTTCAAAGTCAAGAGCGCATCTGCAGAAGGATGAATGTGCATGGTGTTATGACTTTGGCCATTGGGATAAGGATTGTACCAAGCATAAGGATCGAAAAAGGGATAACACCGAGGTGAACATTGCTAAGTCAAGTGAAGATTCAGATGAAGTTTCAGATTTATCGCTGACTATTATGCCATCAACTTTTATCGTAAATGACGGTACGTGGGTATTAGATTCTGGTGCTACTTATCATACTTGTCCTCATCGGGACTGGTTCTCAAACTTTGAAGAGTTTGATGGAGAAGTGTGTATGGGGAATAATCACACCTGCATGGTGATTGGGATTGGTAGTATTTGAATCAAGATACATGATGGTATGGTTCGGGAGCTAAAGGAAGTAAGGTTCATACCTTCTGTGAAGAAGAATCTGATTTCGCTCAAAACTTTGGAAGCTAAGGGCTACAAGTTAGTCGCTGAAAATGGCATTCTAAAGGTAATCTCTGGATCGTTGGTTTAATCATGAAGGGCACAAGGCATCATAACTTGTACTACTTAACTGGGAGTACAGTAACGGGAGATGTGTCTATTTCTGAACACATAGAGACTGCAGCGATGGAGACCACGAAGTTATGGCATATGCGGCTTGCACATCCAGGTGATAAGTCGTTACATTCTTTGATTCGTCAAGATTTATTGAAAGGTGTTATTGCCTGCAAATTAGAGTTGTGTGAACATTGTGTGAAAGGAAAGAAGACAATAACAATCTTTGGCACAGCAATCCACAACACTAGTGAAGTTCTTGATTATGTTCACTCAGATGTTTTGGGTCCCTCCAAGAATGCATCATTGGGATGGAAACATTGGTTCATGTCGTTTATTGATGACTATTCTAGGCGCATATGGGTGTACACCATGAGGCATAATGATGAAGCCCTAGAAGTCTTTGTGAGGTGGAAAAAGTCAACTGAGACTCAAACTGGCAGAAATATCAAGGTACTACATTTGGACAATGATGGAGAGTACAAAAGTGATCCATTCTTTCAAGTATGTCAGGATGAGGGAATACAGAGGCACTTCACAGTTAAGAAGACACCGCAACAAAATGGGGTAGCAGAACGCATGAATCGTACTTTGCTGGAGAAGGTACGATGTATGTTATCTAATGCTGGATTAGGTAAAGCGTTTTGGGCTGAGGCAGTGACATATCCGTTCTTCCTCGTTAATAGGTTGCCATCAGCTGCGTTAGAAGGTAAAACTCCAATGGAGAAGTGGTAAACCAGTTTATGACTATAACTCAATTCATATCTTTGGTTGCCCTGCTTGGTATCATGTTAGTGAAAATAAGCTTGATAGTCGTGATGTTAAAGGGATTTTTATGGGTGTGAAGAAAAGAGTGAAAAGGTTCAAAATATGGAATCCATTAGAGAAGTCATGAGTAGAGACGTTACATTTGATGAAGCGTCTATGGTAAAGTCTTGGGGTTCTCAGCAGGTGGGGAACAGAAGCACCAGTACCAATGAGCCTTTGCAGCAGGTGGAGATTGATGCAACTCCACTAATTCCAGCTATGTATGTATCTGTTACGATAACTTCCGAAGGCGTGGCGTCTACAAGGGAGGAAAATATTGAAGTTCCAAATGATAGTGACGATGTTAATGAAGAGGAACATGAAGCAGTGTAAGATACAGAAGCTACGGTCACTGAAACCATAGCAACCATCAAACCGAGAAGATCAATCAGGAAACCTGGTTGGATGGATGATTTTATAGCTTATGCATTACCAGTTATTGAAGAAGGCATTCCTAATACCTATTTTGAAGCTATACACGGTGTAGAGCGTCAATAATGGGAAGATGCTATGCAGGATGAGATGGAGTCTCTTTACAAGAATGGCACATGGGTTCTTACGAAGCTTCCGAACGGTAAGACGTCCATTGGGTGAAAATGGGTATATGCTAAGACAGAAGGATCTCAAGTGAATCAAGTACGCTACAAGGCAAGGTTAGTTGCAAAAGGTTATGCTCAAAGAGAAGGGATTGACTACAATGAGGTGTTCTCTCCAGTTGTGAAACACTCATCAATTCGAATTTTGTTGGCCTTGGTAGCACAATATGATTTAGACCTAGTTCAGCTAGATGTCAAGACAACGTTCTTATATGGTGATCTAGAAGAGGAGATCTATATGACTCAGCCGAGTGGGTTCAAAGTTGCTGGAAAAGAAGAATGTGTATGCAAGCTGAAAATATCGTTGTATGGGCTAAAGCAGCCTCCAAGACAGTGGTACAAGCTATTTTATCAGTTTATGATGTCCAAAAATACACAAGAAGTCACTATGACCAGTGTGTATACTTCAAGAAGCTATGTGATGGGTCTTTCATATATTTGCTCTTGTATGTTGATGATATGCTGATAGCATCAAATAACAAGAAAGAGATTGATAATTTGAAGCTGAAATTGTGAACTGAGTTCGAGATGAAAGATCTAGGAGAATCTAAGAAGATTCTTGGCATGGAGATTCAACGTGAAAGGGAGAAGGGTAAAGTTTGTTTGTCTCAAAAGGCATACTTGAAGAAAGTGTTACAGAAATTTGGTATTTGCGAAGGAACTAAATCTGTAAGTACTCCCCTTGGTCCTCATTTTAAGTTGAGTTCTGATATTTCTCCTACTACTGAAGAATAGCGTGAGTATATGGCCCAAGTCCCATATGCTAGTGTTGTTGGTAGCTTGATGTATGCGATGGTATGTACAAGGCCGGATATTTCACATGCACTAAGTATGATCATCCGTTATATGCATAATCCTGGTAAAGGACATTGGCAAGCTGTGAAATGGATTTTGAGGTATCTTTATGGTACTGTTGATGTTGGCTTGGAGTTTTTGAAGGAAGATGGGAACAATCAGCTGTGTGTTGGTTATGTGGATTCTGACTATGTTGGTGATTTGGACAAGAGGCGTTCAACTACATGGTATGTATTTACCTTGGCTGGAGCACTGGTTAGTTGGAGATCAATTTTGCAGTCTACTGTAGCTCTCTCAACTACTGAAGCGGAGTATATGGCAGTGATAGCGGAATTTAAGGAGGCTATATGGTTACAGGGTTTGCTAGATGACTTGGGTGCTGTGTAGGAACAACTACATGTGCATTGTGATAGTCTTAGTGCAATTTACTTCGCTAAGAATCAAGTTCATCATTCCATAACCAAACATATAGATGTTCAATTTCAATTTGTGAGAGAAATTATGGAAGAAGAAGACATTCTACTTGTGAAGATCGATACCAAAGATAATCCAGCTGATATGTTAACAAAAGTAGTATCCGGGGTCAAGTTTCGTCATTGCTCGAAATTGATCCACATTCTTCCGGTTTGGTGAGACCCTTTGGGGTAAAGGTTCTTAGGAACCTAGTGGAGGCCTTCTAGCAAGGCCATTGAGTGAAATACGGTCGGTTTGATTCCTTGCAGAGGATACGTAGGCAGCCTATGGCGCAATCGACGTTGGAAGACGAAGGTGATTTCGTGTATTGATCGTCTCATGCATGAATGTATGATCCGAGGTGGATAATTGTTGGACGCTGGAGGGATTATAGGACACGGTTTTGTGTGAGAGTCCAAAACTTACGGAACTCCAAAACCGTGTGAGTAGCTAAGGTCGGTGGAGAGTTTGAGATGAACTCAAACTTGGGTAGTCGGTGGAGTTGGGACAACCAACTCTAGCCGTGTAATAAGAGTTTTGATAACTCTTAATTGGTTTCTTAATCCTAAAGTTTATGGACTTATTAGCTAAGTTATGAAACTGTAATCCCTACCAATGTGTATATAAATAGCCTAGTAGAGAGCCTTGAAAACACACCAAAAATTATTCTTTCTCTCTTAGGGTTTATATGTATTCTCTCGAGGATTAAACCTCGTTAAAATTTTCATCTATTTTATTTTCTAGTTTGTGTTCTTGTCAATATTTGGAGTACCGTTTGTAGCTGTGCAAATCGCTTCCGCATGGTTTTAGCGTAATAATTCTTTCATTCGAAGGACTCGCGAATAAGTTTGAGATGTAATTCCAGATGAAATGATAAACTTTACTGCGCATCTCTTTTAGAAAACTACTTTCTAACATGTGTAGATCAGTTACCTTCTTCATCTTGGTTTCCTTTTTCTACAGTTGGACACCTTTAAAGAAAGACATAGTTAACATGGCTGCATACACATAAGATGTTCCATTAGGATTTTAGTCATGTTGGATGGCCCCCATATCCATATTTAAGTGGTGAATATAAATATGTTTGTTCCCAAGAGATATGCTTGTTAAGATATATCTCAACAGTTACGTCCCAATTTGAAAAGAAAACTATTTTGCTTCAATCGTGATGTCGTTTCATTGCTATAAAAACCCTTCTTCCCGAGAAGGAAAAACACAGAGAAAAATCAAGTTTTAGTTTTTTGAAAATCTCATTGAAACCTTCTAGAGTCAGAGAGTTTTGTGCTACAAGTTTGCGTTCGCCGTTTGGTGTGATTCGAAGTGCTGCAAAAACACATCAAGGTATTGTTGAATGCTGGATACATATGACATTAAACTGTAACAGCATTATATACAGGGCATCAAATGTCTTAAGTAAATAGATTACTCGCCCTTTTTCCATTATTGTTTTCATATCTTTATCTTATACTTTGTTTGATGAATATGATGTATTTAACTTGTGTGTATTAGTGTGTATCAGATTTAGAATCTAATAGTAATACCAGTACAAGGGTATTGACATGTGAGACAAAGAGTTGTTAACAAATTTGTTTACAAATCTCTATATTTGTTATGGCCTCAAAGTGCTTGATACTTTGTCTCAAGAAACTGTGGTTAACATGATATAGATTTTGTACTGGGTAACGGGTACATCGGTCAATGGCTCAGGGGTAACCAAGATTTCTAATAAAATATCCAACAATCTTAAGACATTTGAGTATCCATTTTATTTGATTCTTGGTTACAATTTGCAAAGTAGTAGTTTGAAATTACTGTACTACTATATCTTTTGCTACTGTGGATCATTGATTACGGTGGTAGTGTAAAACTGAATAACTTGGTTGTTGATTGTTCAGTACAGAATATAGTGATCATGAATTAATTATTTGTGGTTACTGTATATACATACTGTAGAGACTTAGAGTTGTGTTTATGAATGCCACTATATGTTGCAGTATCTCGACTTTACAAACTAATGGACGTCATTGTTTGGTCCAGGATGTAAATCAGTTTGAAATGATTATTGTTATATGGTATTATATAAGTGCAAGAACTAATCGACAGTATTGGTTCGTTGCATACAATGGTGAACGAAACAAACAATGTGAATGGTTCCTCTAGTAACAATGTTGGATCTGCTACATCCAACAAATGCTCTTCTCATTTTTCCGAAAAGCCAGAAAAATTCTGTGGTGTGGACTTTAAGCATTGGCAAGCAAAGATGTTATTCTTCCTCACCACTTTGGTATTGGCCAAATACTTGGATGACGATCCTCCTGTACTTCAAGAGAATGGAGATGCCCATCATGTAGCCGCTGTGGAGGCTTGGAAACATTCAGACTTCCTTTGTAAGAACTACATACTCAATTCTTTGGAGGATTCTCTCTATGGATTTTATCAACCATTGAAGATTGCAAAGGAAGTTTGGGACTCTCTTGAGAAAAAGTATAAGACTGAATCTGCAGGGGTTAAGAAGTTCATCACAGTAAGGTTTTTGGACTTTAAAATGGTAGATGTGTTAGAATTACCTCTAAACATGTTCTAAACATGTAGATTATTCTAGAAACAAAGAATATAAGGTAAGCCTCCATAAGCATAGTTGTTAGCCTCCATAGGCATAGTTCCCTTCTTCTCTTTGTAAGCCTATAAATAGGCATTTGTAGTATCATTTGTAATCATCCAAAAAAAATATCAAAAACATTATATTCTTGTTATCTAAACACTCAATCAATGAATCTCTCTATTTTGGTTCAATCTTGATATGGTATCAGAGCAAGGTTAAGGATCCTTGTATCTAGTATTGAACCATGGGAGATTCAGATACAGAAAATTCTAAAACCACAAAACCTTCCGACACAATTATTTTTCAATCCGATGGGTCATCGTTCAAGGCAGGAATTACTTTGGATGAATCAAATTATGATCTGTGGTCTCAAATCATTGAGATGCATATTGCTGAGAAGGAGAAGATCTCCTTTATTCGCGGTACGTCTCCAGTTCCATCTAAAAATGATGACAAGTATGATAAATGGTACGCAGAAAATCAAAAGGTCAAGAGATGGCTATTAATGTCTATGTCACCAGAAATAATGAAACGATATATTCGTTTACCTACTGCTCGTGAGATCTGGGATGCTGTTTCTAAGGCTTTCTATGATGGAGCAGATGAACTACAAATTTATATCTTAAATCAAAGGGCTTTCTCTGCCAGGCAAAATGGTAGACCACTCCCGGTCTATTATGGGGAATTAGTAGAAATCTTCAGTGAGCTAGATCACCGTGATAAGGTGATTATGGAAAATGAAAAAGATGTTGAACTATATCGAAAATCAGTTCAACGTATGAGGGTGCATATTTTTCTTGCTGGTTTAGACAGTGAATTTGAACAAATACGTGGGGAAATTCTAAGGAAGGATCCCATACTTGAATTATAACCTTGTTATGCTTTGGTACGACGTGAATCTGTCCGGCATACTACAATGAACAAAGGAACTGAAGTTGATACTTCTGCAATGGCAACCCTTCGTCAATACAACATTAAAGATAAGTCCGCCACATGCACTCATTGTAATAAACGTGGTCATACCAAAGACAACTGCTTTGAGATTGTCGGGTATCCAGATTGGTGGGATAAGCGCGATCCCAAGAAAAAGAACTCCGTTGCAGCAGCACATGTGTTTAGCAATCTAACATCCGCTATGGAAACAACCAATGGTAAGGTTTTTAATGTTTCGCAAGTTGTTCCTAATAACTCATGGATAATTGATTCGGGTTGCAAAGACCATATGACTTTTGATTCCAGACAGGTTTCTCCTCTTAAAACATCCATACACAACTCCGTTTGCACAGCAGATGGATCTTTGGCTCCAGTAATTGGAGAACAATCATTAAATCTTACTGATACATTGAGTCTAGATTCGGTTTTAGTCGTTCCCTCTCTAAGTTATAATCTATTATCAGTTTCCCAAATTACTAAAGTCTTACATTGTGTTGTTATTTTTTGGCCTAATTCTTGTGTGTTTAAGGACATCCGAACACGGCGAACGATTGGATCTGGGGTTAGAAGAGGAAAGCTCTACTATCTAGATTTGGCGTCAAAAATTTCAGAAAGATTATCTAATGCTTTAGCTGTGAATGGTACTCAGGGGGAGAAGGAGAAATCGCAAATTTGGTTATGGCATAGACGGTTAGGGCATGCTTCTTTTGGCTACTTAAAAAGGCTATTTCCTAGTCTATTTTCAAAGGTTGATGTTTCTAGTTTTCAATGTGAAGAATGTGAACTAGCTAAAAGCCATCGTACTTTGTTTCCATCAATTTTAAATAAAAGTCCTATTCCATTCATGATTATTCATTCTGATGTTTTGGGGCCGTCTAAAGTTAACACTCTTGGAAGCGCACGATGGTTCGTCACCTTTATTGATGATTGCACTAGGATGACATGGGTTTGCTTGATGAAATCAAAAGATGAAGTGAATAATTTATTTCAGAGGTTTCACAAATTAGTCAACACACAGTACAATAAAAAGATTCAAGTTCTTCGAAGTGACAACGGAGGCGAATATTTAAGTACTGATTTTCAACATTATTTAAGAGAATGTGGTATTGTTCATCAGACAACTTGTCCTAATACTCCTCAACAGAATGGGGTAGCTGAAAGAAAAACCGTCACTTGCTTGAAGTTGTGCGTGCTTCATTAATATCAGCTCATATGCCGTTAACTTATTGGGGTGAAGCTCTTACCTCTGCAGCATATGTGATCAACCGCACACCTTCCAGCACTATCATTTTTCAGACACCATTTCAAGCTCTCACTGAGGCAACAGTTTCACCAACAGTTCCAAACTTGCCACCACGCATATTTGGTTGTGTAGCATTTGTGCACTTACACAAGAACCAACGGAGCAAGTTATCTCCCCGAGCTTTAAAATGTGTCTTCGTGGGATATGCTGCAAGTCAGAAAGGGTATAGGTGCTACCATCCTCCAACTAAACGAATGTACATCACATTGGATGTTAAGTTTCACGAACACGTGATGTATTACTCGAAGTCTGAACTTCAGGGGGAGTATGAAAAAGAAATTCAGACTCTTGACTATGAAGAAGACATAATCGAAGAAGATGTTGTTCTTCATATTCCAAAAGAACAGAAAGTTAGTGGGGAAGAAATTAACACAGATGGTGAAATTGAAGCTATAAATGAAGTTGAAGAAGATAATGCAGATGGATCAGAAGATAATGCAGATGAAGTTGAAGAAGATAATGATACATCACCAACCCCAATCCAACCGTTCGCTGAAGATGTTCTTGAACCTGCAAAGAAACAATTGCCAGAACGTCGGAATAGAGGTATCCCTAAAACTATGTATGAACCTGATATTTCATCAAAAGCTAAATATCCCATGAGTAATTATGTCTCTAATCACCGTCTGACAGAATCAAATAAGTCATTTGTGAATCAATTATCTACTGTAGTTATTCCTAACAGCGTGCAGGAAGCATTATCTGATCCGAAATGGAGGGAAGCTATGATCGATGAGATGAAATCCTTACAAGAAAATAATACTTGGGACATGGTTGAATTTCCAGAAGGAAAGAAAGTCGTGGGATGTCGCTGGGTTTTTACAGTCAAATACAAGGCAAATGGTGAAATTGAACACTTTAAGGAAAGATTGGTTGCTAAAGGGTATATCCAGACTTATGGTGTAGATTATAATGAGACATTCGCACATGTAGCTAAAATGAATATAGTGCGAGTCTTGTTGTCTCGTGCTGCAAATTTGGGTTGGCCATTGCAACAGTTTGATGTCAAGAACGCCTTTTTACATGGAGATTTGTCCGAAGAAGTGTATATGCAGCTTCCACCAGGAATGATGGAGTCAGAGTTGCATAACGGAAAAGTTTGTAGGTTAAACAAGTCATTGTATGGTCTGAAACAATCTCCGAGAGCGTGGTTTGGAAGATTTACCAAGTCTATGAGAGCATTTGGTTATCGCCAGGCAAATTCAGATCATACTTTATTCTTAAAAAGAAATCGAGGTAAGATTACAGCTTTAATCATATATGTAGATGACATGATAGTTACAGGAGATGATCCAGAAGAAAGAAAGGCTCTCCAAAATTATCTATCAAGTGAATTTCAGATGAAGGATCTTGCTTCTTTAAAATACTTCCTTGGAATTGAAGTATCTCGATCAACAGAAGGAATATTCTTGTCACAAAGAAAATATGCCCTTGATTTGTTGGAGGAAACATGTATGACAGCATGTCAACCTGTAGATACACCAAAGAGAGCCAGGTTTGAAATTATGTTCGGATGGCAACCAAGTACCTGTTGATAAAGGAAGATACCAAAGGCTCGTGGGTAGACTAATGTACTTGGCACATACAAGACCCGATCTTGCATATGCATTGAGTAGTGTTAGTCAATTCATGCATAATCCTGGAGAACCACATATGAATGCGGTAATGCGAATCCTAAGATACCTGAAGTCTGCTCCAGGAAAAGGGATCTTGTTTAAGAAAGGTCAAGACTTCAAAAGTATGGAGGCATATACTGATTATGACTATGGTGGGTCATGTGATGATATGAGGTCTACTTCAGGATATTTTACCTTCATTGGGGGTAATCTTGTTACATGGAGAAGCAAAAAACAAGGAGTTGTTTCACGATCAAGTGCAGAGGCTGAATGGCGAGGTATGGCGCTGGGTATCTGCGAAGTTATGTGGTTAAAACGTCTGCTAACTGAATTGGGGTATCCTCCTAGGAAACCAATTCGTTTGTACTGCGATAACAAAGCGGCGTGTGATATTGCACACAATCCAGTTCATCATGATTGCACAAAACATGTGGATATAGATAGGTTCTTCATTAAAGAGAAGTTGGATAATGGGATCGTGGAGTTACCTAGAATTAGATCGGAAGAACAGGTAGCTGATATTCTAACTAAAGCAGTTCCAAGTAAAATATTTCTGAAGTTTGTTGGCAAGCTAGGCATGAGCGACATATATGCACCAGCTTGAGGGGGAGTGTTAGAGTTACCTCTAAACATGTTCTAAACATGTAGATTATTCTAGAAACAAAGAATATAAGGTAAGCCTCCATAAGCATAGTTGTTAGCCTCCATAGGCATAGTTCCCTTCTTCTCTTTGTAAGCCTATAAATAGGCATTTGTAGTATCATTTGTAATCATCCAAAAAAATATCAAAAACATTGTATTCTTGTTATCTAAACACTCAATCAATGAATCTCTCTATTTTGGTTCAATCTTGATAAGATGGTACTTCCGTCATGAACCAAGTGCAGAAATTTAAAATTATATTACATGAATTAAAGGCAGAGAAGATAATTTTAGGTGACTCATTTCAAGTCGCAGCGCTGATTGAAAAGCTTCCACCCTCTTGGAAAGATTTTCAGAACTATCTTAAACACAAGACAAAGGAAATGAAGTTGGAAGATCTTATCTTTCGTCTTCAAGTGGAGGAAGAAAGCCGCAACAAAAATGAAGTTACTTCTGAAACATCCAAGGTGCACATGGTTGAGGAAGGAACCAACAACATCCAGGGAAAGCGTAAGCACAACGACTCTTCCAAGAAGAAGAATAAAGAAAAGAAAAGGAAGTTCGATGGGGATTGCTACAACTGTGGTAAGACGGGACATCTCGCCAGAGACTGTCGCACCAAGAATGGAAAGGAAAATAAAAAGAAGAAGAACAAGTCAGAGGCATCATTTGTCGAAGATGTACCAGAATTGAATCTCGTTGCTTTGATTAGTGATGGCTTGCAGAACTTGAACATTGGGTCTTGTTCTATGGAAACTCACAAATATAGATGCTCAGTTATCTCTGAAGTGAACATGGTAAGCAACACAAACGATTGGTGGATTGATACTGGGTCTACTCGTCATGTATGTGTTGATCGTTATATGTTTGCTACTTATGAGAAAGTTGAGAACAGTGAGCCTCTATACATGGGCAATGCAGCCACTACACAGATTCAAGGAAAAGGAAATGTGATTCTCAAGTTCACTTCTGGAAAGAAGGTAACTCTCACAAATGTACTTCATGCTCCTGAAATGCGCAAAAACCTGATTTCTGGTTCTGTTCTTGTTAAGAATGGGTTTAAGTTGGTGTTTGTGGCAAATCAGTTTGTTCTCTCTAAGAGTGATGTTTACGTAGGCAAAGGATATCTCACTGGATGTCTCTTTAGGGTGAATGTCACGACTGTTAAGTCGTAAATAAATAAGTTAGATGATTGTAGCGACGATTACGTCGTAATAAATAAGATGTTGTTAGAATAAGCATCCCACTGTATAGTAGTAACAGTGGTACTGATTTTAGTATTGTTGTATTGTGACTCTGTGTCAGTTCAGTTGATTCAAATAAAGATTAATATTTTATGGTTACTTTGTGTTTGTTCATTCATATAAGTGACTTAATGTTTTATCTCTGAATCAAATTTGAGAATCTGTATGCAATCATATCCTTGAATCTTGGATCAGTTTCTTACTAATGTTACTAAGAAGATTATGATTATAATCAGTGGATACGTATACTAATCCAAATGTAATTTGGAAGCAAGATTAGATTGTTAATTATTTTGATCAGGGATCAAGATCTAACTATTGATTAGTTAAATAATTAATAGAATCAACTATTTGTGCTTAATATACTTATCCAGTAAAGCAAGTTATGAAAATCGATACCACATTTAAACTTTGGTGATGCTAACGTTAAAGCTTGTACAAATAGCAACCACCAAGTTAAAAGTTTGTAGAAATGTGGGGGTTGGCTAAGTCTTGACGTGTCCGTCAAAGATGTAAGTCCATCAAGCAATTTCTCTCTAAATGGAACAATACCGGTAAATTATATAGGTTCCAAGGATAATCCAGTGGATCCATGAGTAAAGGATTATCTAGAGAATTTAAAAATTGCATCATCGAGGGAAATGGGTTAGCCTACAAATGAGTCGTTTTATAGCGGACACCCAACCTAGCGATTGGAGATCCCATGGTTATCTAGGTTCAAAAGGGACAACCAAGTTATAAATTTAGACTCGCCGGAAACACTGTCAGAGATTACTCTCTTCCCATTTCTATGATGAAAACAGTGTTGCCTGTCAAGTAAGAGGTTGAGATTTTTCTCTAAATGATTCCTATGGCTTAGTTTTACTAAGAAAATATGGCAGGATATTTATTTAAATAGGAGATCACCTATATGAGTGAGAAGTGGTGTCGCTTCTATGATAACTATAAGGCTAAGTTACTCTAGAGCACTCATGAAAACCAGCATCGTTCAGGGCCGAAATGAACACAACCGAGAACCAAATTTGTAAGGAAATAAACTATGTGACATCTACTGCATCGTTTTACATTATAAAGTTGAGCAGTTCAAGACATCGCGTTCACTGAGCAACTAGTAAACCCGGTATTTGTTCGCTATGGAAGATTCAAAGCCAAAAGCTATCTCGCCTTATGTAGTGATGTTCTGCGCACAACTCTCTAGTGTCTGCATTGGAGTATAGGATTAAAATTTATTTTTTCAAGTGTTTTGTAAAGACAATTTCATTCATGTGGGGGATTGTAGGAAATATGGATGTTGGATGGGCCCCCATATCCATATTTAAGTGGTGAATAGAAATATGTCCGTTCCCAAGAGATATGTTTGTTAAGATATATCTCAACAGTTACGTCCCAATTTGAAAAGAAAACTGTTTTGCTTCAACCGTCATGTCGTTTCATTGCTATAGAAACCCTTCTTCCCGAGAAGGAAAAACACACAGAGAAAAATCAAGTTTTAGTTTTTTGAAAATCTCATTGAAACCTTCTAGAGTCAGAGAGTTTTGTGCTACAAGTTTGCGTTCGCTGTTTGGTGTGATTCGAAGTGCTGCGAAAACACATCAAGGTATTGTTGAATGATGGAGACATATGCCATTAAACTGTAACAGCATTATATACAGGGCATCAAATGTCTTAAGTAAAGAGATTACTCGCCTCAATACGCATAGAGTTTGTTTGTTGTTTTTCTGCCCTTTTTCCATTATTGTTTTCATCTCTTTATCTTATACTTTGTTTGATGAATATGATGTATTTAACTTGTGTGTATCAGATTTTGAATCTAATAGTAATACCAGTACAAGGGTATTGACACGTGAGACAGAGAGTTGTTAACAAATCTGTTTACAAATCTCTATATTTGTTCTGACCTCAAAGTGCTTGATACTTTGTCTCAAGAAACTGTGGTTAACATGATATAGATTTTTTACTGGGTAACGGGTACATTGATCAATGGCTCAGGGGTAACCAAGATTTCTAATAAAATATCCAACAAGTCAGAGCAGCGAAAGACTGATTACTGAAACAAGAATAGTGTAATTCTTTAATTACCAAGGAAAAGAATGATAAGGAAAACAGTGACCATCCAATCAGCAAAGACTTCACTAAGAATAACACCAAAACTCACACCAAGCAAGAGCATAGGTTGCATGAGAAGTGTCAAGTTATAATCAATGACTGGCATATCGAGTGTTGGATGTCTTCTCTTCAAGTTGTAATACACTGTTGACACAGCAGCCCCAGTTATCATACCTAATAACACAAGAGTACCGTAAATTAATTAGTATTGGAAAAATTCAAAGAAAATTTTATTTTGTAAAGTGCCGGAGACGAAATTCACCATCTGTGACTGATTTTTTTCCTTTCTTAAGTTGCATTTTGAACTGTGATAGGGTGCGCTGCGCATGCATTTTGCTACACGCGTTTACTTGTATTGAACGAAAAATATTTGGAATGAACGCCGAATCGACTATTATACCTATGACTATGAGTTTGCTGAACCGCCGCGAGTAACTAGTTTGCAGAACACTGAGCCCTTGCCAACATTTGCAAATTTTGGCGATGATGTTTACTTTGTTGCAGATTCGAGGGGTTATGAGAGTGTTGTTTATTACGTTGCTAAGCAATTCCTAACTACTAACAAAGCTGGAGATATTATTGATCTTCGACTTAAGCTAAATAAGGTCAATAGGCTCTATATTTAATGATGATACTAAGTAACCATGTCTATCGTCACCAATTATATATAAAATCAAGACACTCAAAATCGTCCATCTTTTTATCTTAATTTTTTTTGTTTTTTTTTTTTGTTTTGACAAAATATTGCTACATACGTATCAACAGGCTGTGAGGGAGATACAATACTCAAGAAGCGGTGTTGTTGTTAAGACTGAAGATGGATCAGTCTATAAATCTGCATATGTGATGGTTTCAGCTAGTGTTGGCGTCCTCCAGACGAACCTTATCAATTTTGTGCCTGATCTACCGGTTAGATAGCTTGCACCACATCTCTCTGTAGATTTAATATATCTAAGTATCAAACTGACCAGCACTTAATTTGATGAGTGCAGGCATGGAAGTTACTATCCATATATCAGTTTGATATGGCTGTCTACACTAAGATTTTCCTCAAGTTCCCTCACAAATTCTGGCCAACCGGTAATGGCACTGAATTTTTCATCTACGCTCATAAAAAGCGCGGTTACTACCCAATTTGGCAGGTAATTAGGTGATGCAGTAATAACTTATACAAATATTGGTTTTGTAAAGTGAAATATTTTTTTATTACGTACAATTTCTTGCGTTTTGGTCAAATGCAGCAACTAGAGAATGAGTACCCTGGTGCAAACTGCCTTTTAGTAACAGTTACAGACGACGAGTCAAGGAGAATCGAGCAACAATCAGATTCAGAGACTAAAGCTGAAATCATGGAAGTTTTAAGGAACATGTTCGGAGAAAACATCCCCGATGCCACAGACATACTAGTTCCAAAATGGTGGTCAGACAGGTTCTACAAAGGAACCTTCTCCAACTGGCCAATTGGAGTTACTCGCTATGAGTACGATCAGTTAAGGGTATGTATTTCACATGTATTTAATGGTTATCCGGTTTTGAATTTAACATTACTAGTGTTAATGACGTTTTGTTTCAATTTCTTTCCTTTTCGAATTGAAGGCACCTGTTGGCAGAGTTTATTTCACGGGAGAACATACCAGCGAGCATTACAATGGTTATGTTCACGGTGCATACCTTGCAGGTTGGTGTTTTTAAATCTCCCCTCGTACTCATCAGTGTAACTTGACCTATCTTGCGAATTCAAATTTCTCTTTTGATACATTACACATTAATATTTTGCAATACCATCCTCCATAACATTTATAAAGTGGTGTGTCATCAAATACTTAAATAAGATTTATATCTTTTTTTTCTTCCTTTCAGGGATTGATTCTGCAAATATTTTGATCAACTGTTCCAAGAATAAAATGTGTACCTACAACATCAAGCCTAAAGGGACATGAATGCAAAGGTTTCCCTTATCAGAACGCTAGTAGTACTGTCATAATTAAGTGGTGTTGGTAGCTTTAATTTGGTTGCAATGGCTATTGCTTAAAAAAAAAAGTTTTTTAGTTTGTCTTCTTTGAGTTCTCGTGTGGCTGGAGTGGGTTTTCCCTTCTTCCCTGTACCACCGTGCACTAAGTTGTGCCTCCTTTCTCTGTATTTTCTCTTCTTTTTCTTTTGTACTTCATTTTTTTCGTGCTTCAGTTTTTTTCCTTCAATAAAATAAATAGTGTGTGGGTAGTTTTACTTTCATCCAGAGTTTACTTCACGCGGGAGAACTGGCAATGGGTTTGGCACCTCGCCTAGCGCCTGATACAACATAACTCATTAGAGAGTGTGCACAAAACGGGGCACCTAATTCCGGTTGCCTATGAGATACTAGTCAAAATAAAATGAATCGATGGCCATAAGCTGGGCTGAGTGCCTGTGTCGCCGCCTAGCTATATTGCGATTAAATTAGAAACATTAATAACAATAAGAGTTCAAGGAGAAAGCTTATGATAATGCACCAGCTAGTTTGATGGCTGTGATTATTAAAGTCGAGAAAAATAAAGAATGATGTTGTTGAATACATGACAACATGAAAAACGATCTTTCTACTGAGACTTTAAAACGACCGTTTATCTGTGAAAAACAAGTTTGGGCACAGGTCAGTAGGTCACAGGCTATGGCCGTGACTGTTTTTCACTGTTCCCACTGTTGAGATTATTAGTCTCACATTGTTGTTCAATCTAAGATCCCGTAGCTTATAATCTCTTAGGGCCTCTCTACTCATTGTCAATTGGTTTTGAGTTGGATGCCCGTATTCTAACACCCACATACGAAAATGTCTGCAAATGTATATATGCCGGAATGCGATATTGGTTGCCATTGACGGAAGAAGCAGTGCATCAGGTATGCCCTTAAGTTGATATTGGTTCTCATTACTCCGAGCGTGTTGCATTAACCAAGTAGTAAGAATAGTAAACTGTGAGTCTTTGTATCATTTCAAACCTCAGTCTAGTGTGGTAGTCTAATAAATTGAGCTCTAGTCCGTTCTTGTTCCTTCAAAAAAAAAAAAAAAGGTTATTATTGGGGCCTCACATTCAATTAGAGGGGTGTCACCTAATAGGACAAAAACGGGTCATCCATAAGTAATTTTAAAAATCTTTTATCTCAAATAATTTTGTAATGACCAAACAATCCTTATTTAGTTAATTTTAATTTAATTTAATTAGATAATAATTAAAGAAAGTGAAGAAATAAATCAACAAAGTGAAAATCAACATGTATGCCTCTAAACTATCTCTCATGAGTTCAATTTCGCACAAAATTAGCTAAAGTACGTTACAAAAATCAAAATTTTCCACTTACTGCTCATGTTACGGTTGGGTTGAAGCTTCGTTCCCAACCGTAATCTGTACTTACAGTGAGATTTGGATGAACTCCAAACCGTAACTGGTTTTCAATGGGACAAAAGACATTACTTTTCACGAACCCAGACGTAAAATAAATTTCTACGGTTGGAATTAATCCAAACCTGGCCGTAAGTACAGATTACGGTTGGGTTGAGCTTCGTTTCCAACCGTAATCCATATTTACGGTTAGGTTTGGATGAAATCCTCCTAACCGTAACTGGTTTTCAATATGACAAAAGATTAATTACTGTTGGTGAAGTGGCATGACAAACCCAAACGTAACTCATTCAAATCCAATTTTACGGTTTGATTCAACTAAACCTAGACGTAATACAACATGCAAACTAATTTTACGATTGGATTCATCCAAACCTAGCCGTAAGTTCTTCATAAACCTAAGTTACGGTTAGAAAATCAGTACCGAATCCAGCCGTAACACCAGCAGAAAAGTTACTGAAACCCTAATTTTACTTCAATTTCATTCAATCTAACCTATTTTAAGCACAAAAATGAGTAAACAAAGATGGGTTTGTTCGATTATACCAAACATACACCATGGGTTGTTGTTGAGGAGTTTGAAATGTTGATTTTTCAGTTGCTTTAATCGGTTGTTGAGGATGAAAATTTTGATCCGGAGGTTGATTGAGAAGATTAGGTTTTTAAGTTTTTATTTTAGTTCAAGGGTAATCTAGACATTTTTTTTTTGGTGTTAGGATATCCCATAACCACTTTTTTTGGACACTAAGAATCCAAGTGAAGCTCCTCTATTGGAGTGTGACGCCCCAATAATAGCCTTCAAAAAAAGAGAAAAAAAGAAAAAAGATTACATGACCTGATTTGCTACCACTTTACCCTCGGTACTAGATATCTACAGGCGGGTCAAGCATCCCTGTTTTTCATAAGTCTTGGCTAGCTCTTCGTCGCTGGTTCTTTTTTTTTTTTTTTTTTTTTGGATCTTTTGAGTTATGATTGCAAATACAGTTTTGGTAACTATTCGGTTCTTAGGAAATGGATATTGTTGAAAAGCGATTGTCAATGCGATTTTCCCGCGGCACTGACCTGGTCAACCTTGTGAATCCCTGGAATTTTTTCGAACGATTTGCTGAATTTCTCAGCTTACTTGCTCCAAATCCTTGTTCTTTATCAATTTCTTTTAATTTTGATGTCCTAATGTGTCTTGTTTTAGTTTTTTTCTAGGTAAAATTTGTTTTCCCTAATTTGCTTAACCTGTGTCTTTGTTGTCCAGATTTGAAACTTAATCTCGTAATTTCAATGATTGTCTAAGATTTCGTCTTTAAATCCTCGGTTTATAGTACTAATTTCCTTTTCTTCGATCCAGGTACCCTTTTCAGAGATCATGGGCTGAGGGGTGCTGCCGCGGGGTTTTTTCGTTGTTGCATCATGAGATTGGTCTTCCCTACTGTAAGAATAGTTCTTACCTACAACAAATTAGAAATAAAAGGGGTTAATCGAGGACTGGGTATGTTTCTTTTTGATTTCCATCAATTTAGTTATGATTTTATTATTCAACGGTTTGCTACATCAAGAACTGTCAATCAAAGTTATATAGGTGTTTATGAGATCCTACTTCTGTAGGGATTTGATTTGGGTATGGATTTTGGTTTATGATTTGATTATTCAATGGTTTCCTACATCAAGAACTGTCACTCAAATTTATAGGGGTTTATGAGATCCTACCTCTATAGGGATTTGATTTAGATATGGATTTTAGTTTATCAGCAAAGATTATGTTCTTTATCAGACTTATCTCAGTTGTCTTCTCAACTTTCATTAATATAAAATGTTTCAGCTATTAGTAAACCGATATTAATGATGATTTCCTAAGATTCTGTAGTTTGTTTTTAAAAAAGATGAAGCTTTGTTTTCTTCTAATGGAGAATCTGGTTGGATTAACAAGGAAGGGTATTATCAAAAGTTTTGATAAATATTTCTTTAATCTTAATTTTCCTAGTTTTTTAATTAGGAAAGATAATCTGCTATTTCTCTGAATTTAAATCTCTCTCCTTTGGGCGGCTAATTCAGAAATTTTTGAACACTTGGAAAATTTTTGCCAAATCTAGCTGCCCTTTGATCTTCTGATAACACTGTATTAGAATTTTGTCTGAGAAGTAACCTGACATTAATGAAATTATGAAGATGTCTGACATAAATGAGATAATTCTTTGGGACTCTGATAGATCATTACTTCAATACTGCTATCTTTCTTTCCCAACGATTGGGCCATTTTTAGTAAATTGACAATATAAGGGATGGTTGGATTTACAAAATTTCTCACCCCAGTCTTCAACTGCATATTTAAGCTCACTTAAATTTTAACACTCTCAATTCCTTAACAGATAATGGCTTTAGCTATTGAGCAAATTAGAGTCTTAGACTTAGATGATGATTTTGAAGAATTTCCTTTCACCTTTGCTGCTCTACTGTGTGATAATACTCATAGTTATTATAAAACCTCAGTCAAGAATCAACTTAACAGGGCTTGGACCATTCCTTCCCCAGATTTCAAGCTAGCAAAACCTTTTAATCAGAATATGCGCTACAGAAATATTTTTGTGGTGATGTTTAAGAAAGATACTGATAAAGATATTGCATTCGCTGCTAGGCCTACTCTGGTATTTGGTCAACTTTTTGCAGTTCAATAGCTGAAACAACTTGAATCGGTGTTTGATATGATCTGGGACAAGACTCTGATGCCAGTTCAAATCTACATCCCTTCTGACTTAGTGAACAAAGGGAGGGTTCGAGAGGTGCTGGATCAAGTTAGAACTTTTGTATCAGCAGAGTCTCCAGCGGGAAATAACTTTGAATCAAAGTTGATGGTGCCTATACACTCTCCTCTTACAAGGAAGGTAGTTTTAAATACCAACAGTAAGACTTACTATATGAATGCATTTTATCCAAAACTACCTTTTCGTGCATGCAAGAGATGTTTTTTGTTGTTTCATGATGAAATAAGGTGTAGAGAGATCCAATCTAGAATCACTGTGAGAGCCTTACCTGCCCCAACCACTCGTGCTTCTCATGTTGCGGTACCAAATACGAGAAATAATAATGCTGAAAATAGGAGTTTTGTGGTTTCTTCGCCAGAGGTTGATTCACAGCAGAGCACCCAGCAAGAACATTCCAAGCCTTCAGCCTTCTCCGTTTGCCTTCATTCTGTGGGTGTTTTAGGTAATAGATAATCTTCTCTCTCAGCTCTTAATTTCGGTTCTGTTAGGCCGTCCGTAAGACCCTCAACCCCGGCATTAACCATAAGAGAACCTAGAAATGTTGGTAATGCATCGCCACCCCCAACTTTACCTTTTTCAAATGGGGAGTTTGGAAACCCTTCGGATAGGAAAGGGAAGAGACCTAGAACTAAATTTGAGCAATACCATCAGGATTCCTTTTCTTTCATGCCAACCCCACGCTGGCCTCCGGTTTCTTCGTTACCACCTTTTACCCCTCCAACAGAATTGGTTTTCAATTTTGGAAATGTGGGAGAATCGTCGAGTTTGGGAGCTGTAGAAGGAAATATGTTTTGGTCTTCGTCAAGTGCTACGATTACTCAAAATTTTGTGTCTTCTTCAAGCTATGTTTTCGGTGCTTTCTCAGAGATGAATTTTAGCTCAGAAGATTTTATGCCTCCAAATCATAGTTTTGACTTGTCGAAAGGACTGGATAATAATGATGGGAGATTAGACAGTTTGATTATGGAACCTCTGCCCCTTGCATCTTTGCCCCCGGAAACGGTGATTTCAGATGAAGAATTCGAGAGGGAGATTGATCTCATGATGCTCGACTCGGACCATGCGGCAGCGAATGCCTCTCCTTCCCATGATCTTGTAAGTCCCCTACCTCGCATACTTTAATCTTTTTTGGTTTTATCTTTTCTTTTATCGTTTTTTGAAGTCAATTTTTCTCCTTGGTTATTGCTTCACAACACTGTTTTGCTTAGATTAAAATTTGTCATAATTAAATTCTTGTGTTGGAACTTAAACGGATGTTGCTCGGATAAGAAATGGTTGCATGTTTTAAATCTTTATAGGAAACATAGATATGATGCAATTTGCCTGATATAAACTATGGTAGATGAAGATACAGTTCGAAAATATTGTCACTATCTTCCTTTTGATGCCTGGTGCATTATTCCTTCAATAGGAAAATCAGTGGGGTTAGCATTAGGGTACTTCGAAAAATCCAGTATTGAAATAATAAACTCTTCCTTAAATATGATTCATATAGTTTGTGATATTACACCTCGCATTAGGAACTGCCTGGTCTCTTTTGTGTATGGATCTTGAACACGTAATGGTATGAAAATGCAATGGAACTTTCTGAACTCTTTAAATGAAGATAACAGTAGACCTTGGTTAATGCTTGGAGATTTTAATTTCATAATGCATAAATCTGAGAAGCGGGGGGGGGGGGGGCAATTCTTTCACCTCTCTTGTGCCATATTTCATTAAAAACAAGATGTTGGATCTAAAACTGAACGAAGTCTTTTCTCTAGGCAATCCGTTTACTTGGTGTAACAGAAGATTTAAAGTCCCATAAGAATTAATTTTTGAAAAACTGGATAGAAGTTTTATAAATGATAAATGGGTTGCTTTGCTTCCACATACTAGAGTTACAAATTTAGGTCGCATTTTCTCTGATCACTGTCCAATTCTTGTAAACTGTTTTCATCAACAAGAAAAAATACATATTCCATACAAATTCTTCAAATGTGGGCAGCTTAGTCCATATTTTAAGAATATTCTGAATAACTCTTGGTCTAAAGAAGTGAGGGGTTCTCCAAGTTTTATTGCTTCTGGTAAAATTAAGAGCCTCAAAAATGATCTGACTATCTGGAATAGAAACTCCTTTGGGCATATTAAAACTACTATAGGAAAACTTAATTCTGAAATCGAGAGGCTTCAATCTTTACCTTTTTCTGGTTCGACTAGTACTTTTATTCTGAATTATTCGAAGCAACTGGATTATTGGTATGAGATTGAAAATGAATTTTATAAGCAGAAATCTAGGATTGAATACTTCCACAATTATGATAAGAATACTAGTTTCTTTCATAATTCTGTCAAGTTAAGAAATATGTATAGCACTATACATACTTTACAAGATGACAAAGGAAATTGGTTGGAGTGTAGGGAACAAGTAGTAAATCTTCTTACTAGTCACTTTAAAGATATTTTTACCTCTTCTCAGCCATCAAATTTCTATATTGATGAAGTGCTTACTGATATTCAACCAGTTATAACAAATGAAACTAATGTCAGATTAACTGCTATTCCAACTGCGGAAGAAGTTCATGAAACTATCAAAGGTATGGCTCCTTGGAAATCGCATGGACCGGATGGTTTTCCAGGAGGTTTTTTCAGAGATAATTGGAATGAAGTTTCTTCGGAAGTAGTTAATCACATTCAATCTTTCTTTAAAAACAAGTTTCTTTTGAAACAACTTAACCACACTTTTATTACACTTATCCCTAAAGTAAATAATCCGTCTCGTCCGAACGATTTCAGACCTATCAGTCTCACTAATACTATATATAAGATTATCTCCAAAATTCTCACTAATAGATTAAAACCCTTAATTGATTCCTTAATCTCGCATTTTCAGTCAACTTTTGTTGCGAATAGGCAGATTCAGGACAATATCTTGATTACTCAAGAAATTCTACACTCTTTTCGAACCAGGAAATTGAAAAATAATAAATTTGGTTTCATGGCGATAAAATTAGACCTCTCAAAGGCTTTTGATCGACTTGAATGTCCATTTATTATTGTTGTTTTTAAAAAATTGGGATTCTCAGATGATTGGTGTCAGCTGATTTCACAATGCATCACTAATGTGTCTTATTCAGTTTTGGTTAATGAGTCTCCGGGTAACGTCTTCATCCAACCCGTGGTATTAGGAAGGGAGATTGTTTATCCCCCTACATCTTCATTATCTGCATGGAAATTCTCTCTAAACTCTTGTTAAAGGGTGAAAATAATAAACTTATTCAGGGTTTCAAACTTAGAAAAAACAGTCCCTCGATATCTCACTTATTTTTTGCAGATGACTGTATGCTGTTCTCGAAAGCATCTTTGGTCTATGCAAGAAATCTCATGAAGGTTATTGACTCTTTTGCAAAAGCTTCAGGTCAGGCAATTAATTTTGAAAAATCAGGATTCTTCTCTAGAAAAAAAATGCATCATAAACATATTAAACTTCTAGCCAAAACTCTAGGAATTAAATTCTTAAGCAATACTGAAAAATATTTGGGTACTCCCTTATTTGTTAGCAAAAACAAAACTAAGTCCTTCCAATTCTTAATAGAAAAATTCTATTCTAGACTTAGCAACTGCAAGAAAACAAACTTAAATGTAGCAGGAAGAACAGTTGTTACGAAACATGTTTTATCCAGTTTAGTGGTTTACCACTTGTCCTATTTTCCGTTTCCTAAAAAGATTACCTCTAAGATAGATTCTATTCAAAGATCTTTCTGGTGGTCTAATAAGGACCCGAAAAGAGCTGCTTACTTCAGGTCTTGGGATGACATTGGTAAATCAAAGCTTAATGGAGGTTTAGGTATCAAAAACACTCATATTACAAACAAAGTGCTCATTGCAAAAATTGGTTGGAGAATGTGTAAAAATTCTGATATTCTGTTAACAAAGTTTTTCAAGGATAAATATTATCCGAATCAAAATCTGCTAGAAATTGACAAAGATGCGGATTCAGCTTCCTGGATTTGGAAAGGTATAGTAAAAGGCTTAAAATTTATAAAAAATAACTTAGTTTATAAAATAAATGATGGTAGAATTGCAAATATCTGGACTTCTATCTGGTTGCCTTATAGCAATACTCCCCCAGTTGCTAATAACCTAAATACTTCTAATTACACCTTGGTAAATGATCTCATTGATATCCAGACAGATTCCTGGAATTACAACCTTATTACTTCCTTATTTAATCAGAATAACATTAAGAAAATTCTTACTATTAGAATAAATGTCAATAAGCAGGATGAAATTATGTGGGCTCACACAAGAAATGGAAACTTCACTGTAAAATCTGCTTATAAAGTTTATAGAAATGAAACCATAAATGATGATGATGCTTTCTTTTGGAAGAAGGTGTGGTCGTTAAATGTTTTGCCGAAAATTAAATTTTTTATTTGGAAGATTTTTGCTTATATGCTCCCTGTGAACAGCTTACTCAAACTGTATAACCCTGCGGTTAATGATTGTTGTTGTCTATGTAACAATGATATTGAAACAGAGTTGCACTTGTTTTTTCAATGTCCGATTGCTTCCCATATCTGGTTTGCTCTCTCTCTGCAGCACTTGATTAGTGTCAACTATCATTGGGTTGATGATATATTTCTGACGTGGTTTGACAATGATTTTAGTAGTTCTCCCTACGCTGTAAACTGGCCAAGCATTGGTGCTATTGTAATGTGATCTGTCTGGAAATTACGATGTGAAGTGATGTTTAAACACAACACTATTGATCTGGAAAATGTCATTCTGAACACATGAAGGGCTTTAAATACTTATATGAGTCATATTATAAATTCCGCAGCTTTGAGTAGGCCTGATATAAAATTGCATTTGAAGGAAGTTGATTTCTTTATTTTCCTTGATGGTTCTTGTAAGGATCTTAACCTGGCTGTTGGCCTCATTTTGTGTTATTATGCAGGAAATGTAATTCGCTCCAAAGCGGACTTTGGACTGGTCGCAAGTGCAGTTGAAGCGGAAGTAACAGCACTAATTTTGGCTATCTCTTGGGCAGAAGAGATGAACCTGTCTAAAGTATGTTTTATCTCTGACTGCCTTCAATTAGTGAATTTTATGAAGGAAGGCAAAGGAGATGTTGATTGGTGCAGTAGGGATCTCTTGGAAGATTGTCGGATTTCCCTTTTAAAGCATTGTAGTTTTAGGATTGTGCATATTCGGAGACTCAAAAATAAGTTGGCTGACCGGCTTGCTCGTCGAGCAAGAAAGTTATCTTTGAAAACCACTTGGGATTCTATTCCTCCTTTCCTGATTAATTTGTTAAGGAAAGATCCCATTTCAGACAGATGTAACTTTTTTCTCAATTAATGCCATGGTTGTTTTCTTAGGAAAAACAATGATTGCAAATACATTTTATGTCGCTGTCACTATCCTACCAAATTTCCATCTTTCAGCGAAGTCTGCCAAGGCCATCTGTGTCTATTATAAGGTTGTGGTATCAAGCTGGAGCCCATGGCTAAATTGATAGAGCAAGAGCTAAAAAATTCTCAAATCCTGAGGGGTTAAACGAGAACATTTCCACGTTTCCTTTTTTCAGTTTTGTGTTAATAAACGAGAACATCTCCACGTTTTTGAAATCGATGACTCACGATCTGAGTTGTCCAAGGTATATTTTGTGGTACTCGATTGTTTTCTGGAGAAGCCATATTTGATGTTCAAGGAGTGTTACGGAATGCAGATTACCACATCGATAATTGCCACCTTAAATGAAGCCATACTTTCACCATATTTGTGTAATCCAGGCTTTCTTTGCTCACACATGATGCTTACTATATGCTATCGCAAAACAGAAGAAGAAGAAGAAGAAGAAGAAGAAGAAGAAGAAGAAGAAGAAGAAGAAGAAGAAGAAGAAGAAGAAGAAGAAGAAGAAGAAGAAGAAGAAGAAGAAGAAGAAGAAGAAGAAATGTGTTTGTAGAGAGTATATGAAGTTTTCATTTCCTGAAGTTCCATCACCATTGTCCACGAATAGAATTATAATATATTCCGTATTGTTAGTTTTATGGTTGAATTGATAAATAAATTAGAAGTTAATTTGTTGAATGGAGGTGAGGGCATAAGTTTCTCTCTACCTCTTCTACTCAAAACTTTCATTCATTTGGATTACATAATATTTCTTCGTCACTTTCTTTATATATTAGGAACACATAAACCTAATACAAAATCATGTGGAACACTCATGTGTACTCACTAAATTACTACTAATATTAATTAGTTAAGTAACTTCACATTAACTAACAATCTCCTCCTTAATGTGATGTTCTACTACTCCAAGTAATTCTCGAAAATTTTGAAACTTGCCTTTGGGAAGTGCCTTGGTGATATGTCCGCCAATTGGTCTTCCGTCTTGCAATACTTGAGTTCTATCTCACCATATTCAACCGCTTCTCGAATGAAGTGATACTTGAGTTTGATGTTCCTTGATCTACAATGCTCAACTGAATTTTTGGACATAGCAATTGCAGATTTGTTGTCACAAAAGATTACGGTGCTTTCTTCTTGCTTCTCTTGAATGTCTTTCATGATTCTTCTTAGCCATACAACATGAGATGTAGTTATTGATGCCGAAATATACTCCGCTTCCTCCGTGGATTGAGCTACGGTTTCTTACTTCTTTGATGCCCATGTAAATATTCCCGAACCAAGAGAAAAAACATACCCCGATGTAATCTTCATGTCATCAATACATCCTCCCAAGTCACTACAACAATAGCCAACTAATTCGACATCCAAATTTCTAGAATACATGATTCCAAAATTCATTGTTCCTTGTATGTACCTCAACAACCTCTTTGCCGCGCCAAGATGTAGATGACTAGGTGAACTCATGAACCTAGAAAGAATACTTTAAGCAAACATAATGTCGGGTCTTGTATGTGTAAGATACAACAAGTTTCCAATAAGACCTCTATAGTAAGTCTCATCAACCTTTCTTCGTCCATAATCTTTCTTGAGTTTCTCATTCACTACAAGTGGTGTTGATGTGAGGTTACAACCAAGCATACCAAATTTCTTCAACACCTTTTTGGCATACTTGCTTTGAGAAATGAACACTCCATCTTCACTTTGATGAACTTCTATACCAAGGAAGTACTTGATCAAACCCATGTCACTCATCTCATATTTCATCATCATTTCTATCTTGAATTGCTTAATCATATGAGCAGCATTACCCGTAAAGATAAGATCATCAACATACAAGGCAACGATGAGAATAGACGTACCTTTTGTCTTCACATATAGTGTAGGCTCACTCTTGATTTTGTTGAAGTTTTGCCTCTTGAAGTATCCATCTATATCACTATACCAAGATCTTGGTGCTTTCTTTAGGCCATACAAAGCTTTCTTCAACTTGTACACCTTATCTTTTTCTCTTTCCACCACAAAACCTTGTGGTTGTTCTACATACACCTCTTCATGGAGTTCTCCATTCAAAAATGCTTATTTGACATCAAGTTGATAAAGTAACCAACCTGTTTGGGAAGCCATAGCAATCACACCTCTAATGGTGTCAAGACGAGCAACCGGTGCAAAAGTCTCATTGTAGTCGATGCCGGGTTGTTGTGAGAATCCCTTTGCCACCAACCTTTCTTTGTTCCTTTGAACAAATCCATCCGCATTGTACTTGACCTTGTAGATCCACTTCACACCAATAACTTCTTTGTCACTTGGCCTTGCTACTTTCTCCCATGTATCGTTATCATTTATGACAACAACTTCTTCTTCCATAGCCTTTATCCAAACCGGTTCTTTTGATGCTTCTTCAAAATTTTCCGGTTCAACCACACAATAGTTGCATCTTTCATACACTTCACTCAACCTATGCATCTTCTTTGGTGCCGATGGTGGTGATGTTGATGCACTAGTACTTGGAGACATACTTGGAGATTCTCCTTGTCTTGTATTTGGAGGTGTTTGAGGTAGTTCTTCCTCATTTTCTTCACCTTCTTCAACTTCATTTGTTGCTGAATTTTCTTGCTCTTCATCAAGAATAATGGTTCTCTTCTCAATTTTACCTTCTTCCCAATTCTATGAAGTTCCTTTATTAAACAAGACATCACGACTTGTAATCATTGTGTTGTTCTTTAAGCTAAACAACCTATAACCTTTTGATTAGAGGCTATAGCCTAGAAATACACATTTCTCACTTGATTCATCAAGATTTGTTCTCTTCACTTTAGGAATTTGAGAATAACACACACTACCAAAAACTTTGAGATGTCTTACAGATGGCTTTCTCCCACTCCATGCTTCAAAAGGAGTTTTATCCCATACAGATTTTGTTGGATACATATTCATCAAGTAGACGGTGGTGTTGACGGCTTCGGCCCAAAACACTTTAGGCATACCGTTCTCATGAAGCATGGACTTCGCCATCTCCATCACGGTTTGGTTCCTTCTCTCGGAAACACCATTTTGTTGAGGAGTATAACCCATGGTTAGTTGTCTTTCCAAGCCTTCATCTTCACAAAATTTATCAAACTCTTTGTTGTTGTACTCTTTGCCTCTATCACTTCTCAAAACTTTGATGTAGTGACCACTTTGCTTTTCAACAAGGCTCTTGAACTTCTTGAAGATGCTAAAAACTTCGGATTTTTGTCTCATGAAGTAAACCCAAGTCATACGACTAAAATCATCAATGAATAAGATAAAGTATCTATTACCTCCATGAGTTGGTGTCTTCATTTGTCCACACACATCGGTATGTACCAAACCAAGAAGTTCATTTGCTCTCCATGCTATACCATTTGGGAATGGTTGGCGATGATGTTTCCCAAGTGCACAACCTTCACATACTCCATCCTTGTGTTTGATATGTTGTGGAAGTCCTTGTACCATGTTCTTGTTGGAAAGTACCTTGAGACTATTGAAATTCAAATGCCCAAGTCTTTTATGCCTTAACCATGTTTCATCAATGGTTTCCATCCTCAATGCAACATTCTTCTCATTTTCAAAGATAATTGGAAAGCTTCTATTTTTCTCCATCTTGATACTTTTCATGACTTGTCTCTTGTTGTTATGCTTCTTGTCATAAATGGTGCAATATCCATCTTCAATATAAACCGCATACCCAAGCTCCACAAGTTTCCCAACACTAAGAAAATTGTGTGCCAACTCCGGAACATATAACACATCTCTAATGTATTTTGCTCCATTGATAGTTTGCACGCAAATTGTACCTCTTCTGTTAGATTGAACCATGTTTTCATCCCCCATCTTCACTAGAGAGTTTATGGATGTATCCATGTAGACAAACAAGCTCTTCACGCCGGACATATGAGTTATACAACCACTATCTACAAACCACACTTCACTCTTGGAAGTCACCATAGCACTTTCACAAGCATAAAACAAATTTTATTTATCTTCCTTTTATTCTGCTCTACCGGCTTGGTCTTCACCTTTGTACCTACAATCCTTCTCCAAATGTCCATACTTCTTGCAATGATGACATTGGGATTTTCCTTTATTCCAACAATTCTTCTCCAAATGACCATTCTTGTTGCAAAAATTGCACCTTGGTACTTGAGAAGTATCACTCTTTGTGTAGTTGTTGGAGCTTGCTCCTCCTTTCTTCCATTTTCCTTTTCCTTTGAAGTTAAATGAAGTATCACCCTTGTACTCACTTTTCTTCATTGCTGAATTTTTTGAGTTCAAGTTCAATTTTGATTGAAAAGCACTCTCAATTGAGTTTTCGGAGTGTCTTAACAACCTTTGTTCATACACCTTCAAAGAAGCCCATAATTCTTGTGACTTCAATGTAGAAAAATCCTTTGTCTCCTCCAAAACCGCCACAATGGGTTCAAATTTTTCCGGCAATCATATCAAAATCTTTTCACAAATTCTTCTTTCTTACATCTTCTCACCACGCATCAACATATTATTAACAACTTCAACAACTCTAGATGAAAACTCATTTAAACATTCATTCTCATTCATTCTAAGATTCTCAAAATCTCTTCTATATGAATGTAATTTTAATTCTCTTACCTTCTTATTACCTCCATACTCTTGTTGAAGGATATCCCAAGCTTCTTTATCTTTAGGAAAATGAATTACTCTTGGTAGGATAGTGTCTCCAACTCCTTGTTGAATGTACATGGATTCTTTTGCATTCTTCTTCCTGTTCTCCTTAAATAAATCCTTTTGTGATGTCTCTAGAGTTGATGTATCTTCAATTTCATCATACCCATCTTGAACAATCTCCCACACATCTTGTGACATGAACAAGGTCTTCATTTTTATGGCCCAAAAATCATAATTTTCTCCATGAAAAAGTGGAATTGAAGGTTGTTGAATGTATAAACTTGACTTACTACTACTTGCCATTGATTTGGTTGAAGATTGATTGAAAAATTGGGTTTTTTCTTTTCTAGATTGGAAAACTTTAAATGTTGCTGATTTTTTTCTATTTAATGGATAGAAATTGATTTTTTTCACTCACCAAGATCAAATCTAATAGATCTAGCTCTGATACCAATTGTTGGTTTTATGGTTGAATTGATAAAGAAATTAGAAGTAAATTTGTTAAATGGAGGTGAGGGCATAAGCTTCTCTCTACCTCTTCTACTCAAACTTTCATTCATTTGGATTACATTCTCTTTCTTCATCACTTTCTTTATATACTAGGCACACATAAACCTAATACAAAAGCATGTGGAACACTCATATGTACTCACTAAATTGCTACTAATCTTAATTAGTTAAGTAACTTCACATTAACTAACAATCTTCTCCTTAATGCGATGTTCTACTACTCCAAGTAATTCTTGAAAATTTTCAAACTTGCCTTTGGGAAATGCCTTGGTGAATATGTCCGCCAATTGGTCTTCCGTCTTGCAATACTTGAGTTTTATCTCACCATCTTCAACCGCTTCTCGAATGAAATGATACTTGAGTTTGATGTGCCTTGCTCTACAATGCTCAACCGAATTTTTGGACATAGAAATTGCCGATTTGTTGTCACAAAAGATTACGGTGCTTTCTTATTGCTTCTCTTGAATGTCTTCCATGATTCTTCTTAGCCATACAACATGAGATGTAGCCATTGATGCCGAAATGTACTCCGCTTCCGCCGTGGATTGAGCTACGGTTTCTTGCTTCTTTGATGCCCATGTAAATATTCCCGAACCAAGAGAAAAAGCATACCCCGATGTACTCTTCATGTCATCAATACATCCCTCAAGTCGCTATCACAATAGCCAACTAATTCGACATCCAAATTTCTAGAATACATGATTCTAAAATTCATTGTTCCTTGTATGTACCTCAACAACCTCTTTGTCGTGCCAAGTAGATGACTAGGTGAACTCATGAACCTAGAAAGCATACTTGAAGCAAACATAATGTCGGGTCTTGTATGTGTAAGATACAACAGGTTTCCATTAAGACCTCTATAGTAAGTCTCATCAACCTTTCTTCCTCCATCATCTTTCTTGAGTTTCTCATTCACTACAAGTGGTGTTGATGTGGGATTACAACCAAGCATACCAAATTTCTTCAACACCTTTTAGGCATACTTGCTTTGAGAAATGAACACTCCATCTTCACTTTGATGAACTTCTATACCAAGGAAGTACTTGAGCAAACCCATGTCACTCATCTCATATTTCATCATCATTTCTCTCTTGAATTGCTTTGAGAAATGAACACTCCATCGCGCGTAGTCTTTGGTGTTTATCTTTCGGTTACATGCAGTTATCATCTGGCAAAAGGAGCTTATTTTCCACTACTATATGTTGTCTAAACTTGGGTGATTTGCGAGCTGTATAAGTAGACGCAACACGTACAATAGGATTGGGCATGTCAATTTTAAGGCATCGTTCAGGGTTCACAACCGTTCTATTGTAATCTCTCCGTTTGGTAGTCCTTGAATGCACCCCCAAGTCTTAGCTATATAAACACAACATATTCTCATAATCTCTCATATCATACACAAATCTCTCTTTCTCTCTACAGATTTCATCTCCTTTAGAAAACACATACAATATCAAGAAACCCCAAGATTCTTCTTCAATCAATCAAGAATGGTGATGTCTGGATCATCAATGGCTACTTACTTCATGGTCTCATTAATCCTCCTCATTTCTGCTTTCATCATAGCAATTACAGTTTCTGATCAACAACAACAGAAACAGGAACAAACCCGCACTATTGTCGTTCCTGGTTCTTCTTCTTCTTCTACATTCATCAATATATTCAAGAAAGAAGGGTCATCAGATTCAGAACAACAATTTGAGAAGATAATTGAAGCTTTAATGGCTACTCAAGATTACAGTAACTGGGCTGAGGTACTTACTGCAACCTTCTTAATCCCAACTGATGATAATCCCTTTTCTTCTTCTTGTCAATCTTTATCATCAACTATTAGTTATCACATAATCCCACAACAACTCTCTTTCTCTGTTCTCCGAACTTTCCCGATAGGTTCAAGAATCCCTACTCTATTACCTGAAAAATCAATTCTTGTAACCAATAATTCTAAATCAAATTACACAATTGATGAAATTCAAATCACATATCCTGATTTGTATGTGAACGGAGCTGTTGTTGTGCATGGAATCAACTCTACCCTAAACTACACTGTTTATGGATGTGATCATAAAGAAAGTTCTAAAGATAGTGGGAGGAGGAGGAGTATTCTTTATGACGACCCGTTTTCGATTATCAGGGATGATGATAGGAATGAAACAGGAGGAGTTACTGTATCTTCCTCTTCTGGTTCTATGCGATGGGTTATAGTACTCATAATTGCAATTTTTTGTATTCTTCTTCTAGTAATTGGTTGTATATTGGTTCGCATTTGTTTTAAACAACAAGGAGGAAGAGGAGCTGTTAATCGTGAAGAGGAGATGCAACCTTTAAATGTTGTTAACCAGGGAAATCTGAATGTTGGTAATGAAGAAGTTCAAGAACATGTTAATGTACAGAATTTAGATGCTGAACAAGTTGTAAATGAGGAAGAAGAAGTTCAAGAACATGTTAATGTACAGAATTTAGATGCTGAAGAAGTTGTTAATGAGGAAGAAGAAGTTGTTGATGAAGAAGCAGCATTAGTTGGTGTTGGTGTTGGTGTTGTTGATCAAATAGTACAGTTTCCAGAAGAAGGAGAGAATGGAAATCCAATCCTTAATGACCAACTTGGTGGTATAGCAGAGGTGCAAGAAGATGAGCATGGGAACCTGCACTTGGTAATCAACAACCAAATGGGAGTTGCTGAAGAAGAAGAAGAACATGTAGAAAGTCCTGTGTCCATAGAGCAGGAATCAGGGCCTGAGAACTCTAGCAGAAGTTCCAATGAATGAGGGGGTGACAACGGGTGTATAAAATTTCAGAGCTTTCGCCTGTCTGTAATCTTGTTTTCCCCTGTATTTGTTCATAGGTAGTCAGATAGATAGTTGATTTGAAGCTCTATAACTTGTTTCCATTCTTTTGGGTGTTCTTCAATTCAGAAATGATTTAGTAATAATACTTGTGTTCAAATTTTTCTTAACTGGATCACTATATGCTATTGATTGCTTGTTTGTGGTGTTGCAAGTTGCAGCATTGCACAGTTAAATGCAAATTTGCGGGGTTGCAGATGAAAACAAGCAAGAGGAAAATCATAAACCAGAGACTAATTTCATCCAAAAATATGGAACCTCTTGCATTGAAAAAAAAAAAAAAGGAAGAAGAAATCTGTCGAATTCGAGAATTATTATTGCTATCAGCCTATCACTATTGTCTCACTGAGCAGTTCTCAGTGCCAAAAGCTTTGCAGGAAAATCAAAATTTTGAATTTAAGGTACGTCAGTCGCTAAATATCACAACATTCTTCAAATTTCACAAAATGCAAATCCAAGGCGATCTCTTTTTACTCCACGCATTGATTTATCTTCAGACATTGTAACCAGTGAACGTGAATCCTCTTCCTACAATCTCACCAGCACAAAACCAGCAGAAGACCTCCAGCCCGAAAAGAGCTGCAATCCCTGCATCCTCAACCTTCAGGTCTTGCCTGTTCTTCCAAAGGCCCTTCACGTGATTTACCTCCTTCCAGAAAGTTTCGGTACGTCCGGGAATGCTGTAACAAAACAAAAACTCATTCATTTACGAGAAAAATAAAAGATGACTGCGGAAAACACTTTCTGGAAGATTAATCAAGATTATGATTCTCCTGAACAAATCAATTACCACTCAATGAAGGTTTATATCCTAACCATGAAATGCTGTAGTTCATATAGGTTCAGGACAGAATGTTGTTGTTTATTTTTGTGGAAAACAAAGAACATAACTCTTCATCATCAACCCAATAAACAAACAGCTTGAATAACTACCAATGCAGTGGTTGGACAGAGAATTTAATAATGAGTTGTCAATTTCTAAAAGTAAAAAAGAAACTGCAAACTGATAATGGACATGAGATAGAGACAATTAGGAACTTTTTCCCGAATACCCTGAAGGTTAGAAGCACAGTATACACATCACTCATTGTGCAACAATACTAACTACACCGGAAAACCTTATCTCAATAAGCTTTCGATAACAGATAGAAATACAGCTTTTCTATACTGGCTGCAGAAAAAGAATCTCTGGACCAAAAGTATTTGTGTTGGTTTTAACCAAAAGCATATACCATGAATATAGCTACTGATGAACCGAATGAAATGTGGCTATACCAATAACTTAATGAATTAAAGTTGGCAAAATTCATTCCTTGCGAAGATCACAAGAACAGAACTAACTGAAAAGCTTTAAACCTTGAAATTTTCATGAGAACCAAACTCTGAAATGAATAGTATGGGGAGCTCCAAGTCATGACAAAGTTATGTTACAAACAAATCTACAAAATGCATTTCTGATGAGATTATACCACCCAGGAGGATCCTCAACAGCAAGTGAGCACCAAGCCTAGGAGTCTAGGACACATGCTAAGCTCACTATTTTGAGGTGCCGTAAAAAGGCCAATTCAAATAATTTGGAAACGAGAAACTATATCTAGTTAATGTAAGGAAGATAAACTCTCTTATAAGTGCTCATTGGGTGATGCATTTCTTAACAAGTTAACTTTGTTGGTCCCGCAACATAAAACAGCAAAACAACAGGCATGGCATACCCTAACCAATAGACGTACCAAAATCTACAACTATTTTGAGGTACCCAAAGAAAGGCCAATTCAAATGATGTGGGACACAACTTTATGTAAGGAAGATAAAATCTCTCTTATAAGAGCTCACTGGGTGATGGCGGTTCTTAACAAGTTAACTTTACTGGTCCTGTAACGTAAAACAGCAATCCAAAACCAACACACATGGCAAAGCCTAACCAAAAGGCATACCAAAATCTACAAGCCAACTGATAAGTTATAGATAACTAAAAAACATAACATTCTGTAAGAGAGAAAGATTACCTCGCAAGACGAGTGTAAAACAGTTGTTTCGACAATTCATTACATTTCTCAATAGTAGCAGGTTCCTGAATGAACTGCTTGTTCTTCTCAATCATCTGCTTGTAGTACGTACCCCCATGCTTGGCAACAAACGATGTAGCTTGACATGCTTTCGCTTGCAACTGAACCAACTTTGACGCCATGGATTCGACGAATTAACACTGATAGCAAAAACAACATTGAATCATTTAAAAATCACTCACATCTCAGCGCTTTAAAAAAATAATCACAATACCATAATCATACATAATCAAGCATCACATGTACATTCCAACACCTACTTTTATCCTACATTGTGCTAAATTCAAATAATCCACTAAAAATGTTCATAATTTTGCAATACCAAAACCAACTCAACTAAAAGTATCCACACACAAAATCCCATAAATAATCCCTTAAATGTTAAGGTGTAGACAAAGCCGAAAGCAAAATGATGTGAGGGTTGTGTACACAGTCACTAGCAAAGACTAAAGAATGTAAAAAATCACAGTCAGTACTCAGTACCTTGTTATGATTACACTCAAAATGTCCTCTCAAAACCCTAAAAAATTTGATTAAATTTTCAACTTCCCCCTTTCACAGATCACTTTTTAGATCTATTATACCAAACAAATCTAGCTCAAAACCACAATTTAGATAATCCCCACACCCAAAATTCATCGAAAACAAAACCCTAAAAAAAAACTAACTAAGAAAACCCAGATTCAGAAACAAATCAAATCGACAAAGAAATCATAGATCAAATAAAACCAGATAGCAAATCAAAAACCCCTTTACAGTGATAAATGAGAAACGAAGATTTGGGAGAGAAATTTCACCTTTCTGAGGAGAATCGTAGAGGCAACAAAAAATGGTGAGAGAGAGGGGAAAACAACTCTCGTCACTCACAGATTGGTGAAAGAAAGAACAATTCTATTGACTTCACTAGTTTTATCTTGCGAGTGGGATGGGGGATGGGGGTGCACATATATAACTTACACGTATGACAGTATGAGTCCTAGAGGCAGCGAAGGGGCGAGTTAAGGTCAGTTTGGGTTTAACAGGTTGGGACTTGGGAGTCGCCAATGGTGGACTGACTGACAGGTGACGGAGCCATGATTTTTCCACTGGGGCACATAGTGAAAAATAGCACCACACTGCATAATGCCGGTTGGCCGCCTGGAATTTCAAGATTTTTTTGTTTTTTTTTGTTGTTTTGTTATAAAAACGGTGGTCCTATCCGACTCTTTTTTTTCCAACTCACTACAATTTAAACCTCGTATCCGGAGAATGGTGAACCACATATGTACCTGAATGTGAATCTAATTCTGAACGTGCGGATTAGATTGTAGAGAGATGAATATGGAGGTAAAAGAGGGAATTGTATAGCATGTTCGTTATAAAAAATGTCAAATATTACATCACATTTTAAAAATCAAAAATGGTAACCGATTTCCATCCAATCCAGCCATTTCACTTTCTGATTTCGAAACTAGCATGAGATGAGAGTATTTTATTTTCTTCTTTTTTCTATAAGATTATAACTATATGAGCTTACAGTACTCCTTCTTAGGGTTTAAACTTTAATATAACATTTGGAGTTTGGACACTCAATTTATAAAAAATAAAAAAAACGGTCTGCAAGTTATAACTCCAAAGGTGTCACTATCTATCCACAAAAAACCCATCAAAACAAAAATAGCACAAAAACCCCCAAAAAACAAATGTAACACATAAAACCCAAAGGATTTGATGAAACCAATTTTGGTTTCATCGTAATATTTGATGAAACATCATAGAATTTGATGAAACCAATTTTGAAATTTGGGGTTTTTGTATTAGTTTTTAAAATTTTGGGGTTTTTGTATCAAATTTGTTTAAGATGGAGTTTTAATTGATCCCAATATTTGAATGGAGTTGTTGTACCACAAGTTTGGTCACCTTAGGTTTTTATAACTAGTTCTGAAGAAAAAAAAAGAAAAAAAAATGTATGAGTAGTATCTTCTCCACATATATAGACGAGTAAAATTAGTAAGACAGTATATTTTTACAGTTTAGCTAATTAATCTTGTTCAAATATACATGTACTGCGAAGAAAATCTAAGCATGGAGAATATAACTAGGAACTAATTAAAGAACTAAGAGCATCTCCAAGAGAGGCTAGATTTATTTATTTTTAGTGACACATAGGATTTTATACCCCCATTTGGCATAAATCCATCTCCAACAATGCCAATCATCAAGTGGTTTGGTGGTTGGCATGCTCCCTCACACTGCGGAGGTAGGGGTTCGAACCCTGTAATTGCTGAAATCCACTCCAATTTAAGGAGTTTGGTAGTCTAGGGCATCAAAAAAAAAAAAAATCTCCAACAATGGGGTCCTACAAATTAGGAGGGACCAATTACTAAATATGAAGGTGTTCAAGAAAGTGTTATCTACACCTCCACTTGCACCTCCACGTCATGTTTTTAACTAATTTTCTTTTAATTCTAAGGGTTGAAATTCTTACCGTTGGAGATGGGTTTTTTAGATATGATGTCCTATATTTACTCTATGTGTAGACCTCATAAATAAAATGATTAAATAAAAAATCCACATATGATTTTTTGCACCTTCTCTTGGAGATGCTCTAAGAATTTTAGCTTCTAGTAGTACTTCTACTCGTCGACATACTTTATTCTTTCAAAATATGTTTCAAATCAAGAATTCTAAACGAACCAAGAAAATAGACCACATCAAAACCACTAGACACAACAAAACCCAAAAATGGGACCCCCTGCTGTCCTACGCAAGGCCCACCAGGACCACACCCAAAAAAAAGTGAGATAAAAAGTGATATGTGGTTTTAGTGTGGTTTGTCTTCTTGGTTTGTTTAGAATCACCCGTTTCAAATAGGAAAAATGCCTAAACTAGGAACTAATTAAAGAACTAAGAATTTTAGCTTCTAGTAGTACTTCTACTCATCATCATACTTTCTTCTTTCAAAATATGTTTCAAATTGGAAAGAAATGCCTCGAAAATCCCTAAAATCGATCTAGTTGTAATTTCACTGTAAAGTATCAAGAGGCTTATGTAGACTCGGGGCTCTATATAGATTTAGACATGGCAAAGTAAACCGCTAGGTTTCCATGTAGTAACAATACATGTACCAGCTTTTATACAATACCGAATGAAATACAAACAGTCGTTTGTTTCCTTTCATTTTCTTTCAAAACATTCAGTTTGCATATTAGTAAACTATATGATGCATACCAGTTTTAACTTAGGAAAGAACGTAGGCAGAAGGGCCACATCGATCCCATGTCCCCTCCTTCCGTGTGCCCTTGTGTCCCATCAATCGGGTCTAAACATGTGGCGTATTATTTTTCCCTAATTTGATTTTCTCTTTTAACAGTTGGAGATGAGTAACAAAATAAAATATATATATTGTTTCCTTTTATATCTCCCGAAATAATATTTTTGTTTTGAATTACAACAAACAGGAACAAAAAAAGATGAGAACCTTGGGGTGCAACTGCACCATACTGGATATGCAGATGGGGATTGAAATTGAAATCCATCTATCATGGATGTCGTTTTGCAATGCTTGATGTGTGAGAGTGTCAGCCTCATCGTTGGCCTCTCGTTGAGAGAATGAGAACTGAATAGAGCTAACTATTTATCATCAATAGAGCTTGAGTTTATCCATGAAAGCAAAACATATTTAACCAACAAATGACAACTTAATATCGAATATTTTCATCTCATTTATTACTCTAAACAGGTCATAGATGTTGGAATTGAGCTTTTCTTTTTGAATTAAGTTGACTATGTGGTTTCTTGGTGGGAATCAGACCCAAACATCCTGGTGAGACAATCCGAGCTCCAGAGCTTGGCTTCTTCTCTTACATGGATGGTGGATGTGTATTTATCATCACTTCCGCTATGATTTCCACTTGAAGTAGTTATGAATTCGACATGTTCGCAACCCTGTCCTTGTAATCCTTCATTCCTGGGATATATATACGCTAAATGTCCAGAACAAAGAAATGCTTTACGATGATAGGTATGTAAAACAGAGTTAAGAACGGAAAAAAAATACCTTGAAGGTATTAACTACGACATGTGATTACAGTTAGACATTGAGTGTTGATGATAATACATCCCATATTACGTTGCTAGCTACTTGAAAAATATATACATTCAAATGTCGCAAAGATAGATAATTCCTGATTGTAAAACCTATAAACTCAGTTTGTCATGTTTTTTCTTTGATGAAAAAATTTCGTTGATTAGTAAGGATCTGCAGGCTTGGATTTTGGCTCGGAAGATATAGAAGGAAACAATATATTCTTTTTTATTTTTCTTACTTATCTCCGGCTGTAACCTAGAAAATCAAATTAAGGAAAATTAATATGCCACATGTTAAGACCTGATCGGTGGGACACGAGGGCACATGGAAGGAGGGGACATGGGATCCAGACCCGAGTTATATATTTCATATTGAACAAATTGCATTTGTTTCTACGGAATCAGGTATCAGTATAATCAAACTATCAAGGGGCGTTTCTACGACATCAGGTATCAGTATAGTCAAACTATCAAGGGGTATAAAACACTAAACATGAGTCGATCTTACTATAGTTAAGCATAAGAAATTTTAAGAATCCCAAATTAATCCCACCGCCTACATTACAGGATTGAAACATCAAAAATCACAATTAACAAAAACTAAAAGAGCAGTACTAGTTCCTTTGGAATTGAGATCATAGAAGCCATGAACTAGTCTTAACCTGCAATTGAGATCATGAGCAGTATTAGTTCCTTTGGGGACTAACCTTAAAAAACTCCCGAAAAACTACTCAGGAAATTGAAACTTCACTTTACAACTTTTTGAAGCCCTAGGATACATTAGCATGTCATGTTTTTTGAAGACCAATTTTTCGATGCATAACGCATTATGTCCATATTTTCGGATAACATTAGCATAACATGTTATCGATTATTATTATAGGTGCATAACGTGTTGGCAACCTTTTTTTTGTTTCAATACTAACAAAAATGATTTTAGTTCTCTTTTTCAATTCTACAATAGATTTTGAAGTAATTCCACTCTCAATAATCAACACTTGAAGAACTCTGGCGTTCTCAGGGACGGTAGCAAGGGGTGGCTTACCTAGGCTGTAGCCCACCCCAAAATTTGTAAAAGCATGTGTTGGACATTGTAATAGTTTAGAAAAAAAATGTTTAGCCCAGGTGAGTTTTGAATTAGCCCAATAGTTATGAGAAAATCCCATGGCTAAGACGTAAGAACTTTTTTTGATATTTAGAAAGTTGAAAACTAGAAGTCCTGCTAGAACAATATCTTGATTCAAAAAGTGAAATACTAATTAGAACAATAGTTTAATTTTCGATTGCATCATCTGTGTTATTTCATCCATTTGTCGCATTTCTCCATCACTGTACATGGATTTTTAGATCCATATTAGATTGAGTGGTATCATTGTGAGTGCTCCACATTTTTCCGAATGACTTTGTGTTTTTTACAAAACCTGAACATGAATCTTTGATTATTGTTTCTCATTAACCAAAATGATATGTTCCTTACTTTCTGGTTATTAATATCAACATGGAGTTAGCACTCATATGGTAATATGTAAACTTAAATGGCACATTAAAATGTTTTTGGTTTGGTGTACGAGCCAACAACATTCGCAGGTCTTACGATGGTGTAGGGTAATATCTACATTAGGATGTCTCTATAGCTTAAAGGTACGATAGTCCGTTCGACGGACTAATACTGCAGTAGTCCATTTTTATTGAAGGTTTGGTCCATCGAAGTGGTACATTTTTACGAAAGATTTGGTCCATCGAAAAAGTGATCCTGGCGTATTGATGATTCGTCGATTAGGAAAGAAAAATTAGCCCACCCGAACATGAATTCCTGGTTCCGTCGCTGGGCGTTCTTCAAAAAATATTTAACCAATTGCAGATCCTCCGGTATCCCTTCAAACATTTGAACTTTGATTGTCTTCAGATGTCGAAGCAAACAGCGAGGCATTAAATTTGATGTGAAAGCGTCCTCATAACCTGTTGCCTAAAACCGCGTGCTGGGAGTTCGACCGAAGATGGAAAAAAAGAAAAGAAAAATTAGAACGATGACTAGGGATTCCAAATTTGGAGTGAATTGCAAAAAGTTGAGCATTGTGTTAGATCGAATATAACCCGTCTCCAAATGGATCAGATTTTCAAATGTAGGGACACTTGCAGAGGGGTGCAGATCCTATGTGACCGAATTGTTCATGTCCCTCTGTCCCGTCCAATGACAGAATGGGTGTTGATATTATAATTAACTTTGAATTAATCTTTAGTTAATTTAGAATAAGAGATATAATACGAAGCAAATATATTATTTTTCCAAAACTGGTAATCAACTTTTCACATTGAAAGACTCGGCAGGGTGCAGATCGTCTGTCACTGAAATCCCCTTGTGCCCCCATCCCGGCCACTCACAGGACCCCACCTGGATTATATTTTAACAGTATATTATATTTTTGTTGAATTCTTATTTAATGAAATAAAATAGGGTTTTGTTATCTTGTACACCCATGTACAAGCTAAGAGCCAATCATTGGCATTTGAAATGACAAAAAACAATAAAAAATTATGAGAGATGTTGTATTTTGCATCGGAGAATGTAAAGTTTGCACTTCTATAAAGAAAAATTCAAAAAACCCATGAATATTTGCTTTCTCCAATGCAAAACATACCATCTCTCATAATTTTTTATTATTTTTTATCATTTTCAATGACAATGATTGGCTCTTATCTTGTGCATGGGTGCACAAGATAACAAAACCCAATAAAATATGTAAAAGGAAACTCTTTGTTCCTGAGGATATGTTCTTCTCCCTGTCCAATTGTTCCAATGATTAACAGAGCCTTTTCAGAATAAATATGAAATTGGATTTCAACCTAATATCAACTATCAACCGAGATTAGATCGAAGACTGTGATAAAACTGATTCTACTGCTGTTGAAATTGGCTTATACGAGATTAATTAGTTAGGTATAAATTTTGATTCATATTTCTCAACTAGTAATGGGTTTTCAAGAGGTTGAGAATTAAATAATGGTCATTGAAAAGTAACAGATTTTTAAGGAAGAACGAAGCAACATATTCATCACAAGGATAGTTAAAATTAATGGGTTTCTTCAATGATTTGGTTTGAGAGATATGATTACTAAAAGTGGTTCTTAACATTTCTGGAACATGATTTAGTAAACGTAAATCATAATAATTTTCTTTTTTGTGAAGAGTTCATCAATTATCGTCTTCTTTTGGTCCGGCGTAAAATTAATTTTTACGATTTGCAGAGAACATTGTACAAAACTTTGATAAAAAATGAGAAAGAATAAGATCTCGCGAGTCGCGATAGTACTTTTATTTGGTTTTATTATTTGTTTTATTTGATTAAATAAAAATTCAATAATAAAAAAGATAATATACTGTAGAATAAATATGGTCCACGCGGCGTCTTGTGAGTAGTCGGGACAGGGGCACATGGGTTTTTAAGGGACAGAGGATCTGCACCCGACTCATACTTGCGACTCTAATTCTTGGAGAGAGAAAAAACTTTAAAGAAAATAGTCTCATACTTGGAAATCTTGTCACTGATTTGAAACAAATTTGCTGAAAGTTGATTATCTTGAGACTGACCTTGGTTGTTACTTAGGGATTGGATTAGATTTTGATTGGGAAAATCTAATGCAACTTTGTTGTACCCTATTTTTGTCACTTGAGAGACTTCTTCAATTTCATCCGGGTCAATATCTGGATAGACAGATCATGAATGTCACTTTTGATCATGTTTGGAAGCCAATATATCTCAAATCATATTTGAAAAATAGATTATATCTCAAATCAGATTCAAAAAAGAGATCATTTAATTGTTCATTTTTTTGCCTAAATTAGAGCATAAACTAAATGTTAGTCATTAATCATCCAAATCTTCATGATCATCACTTTTCTTTTCGACGCATATATGTGATATCGTCAAAGGTGTTTCAGTTTTTCAATCAAAGGTGTTTCAGACTTTCAGTTTTTTAAGAGAAGTAATATGATGTTTTTTCTCATATTTAACTCCTGATTTAGCTCTGATTTTGGATTAGTTAAAATTTAATTTATGAAATAATTTTAGTATAACACGTGTCGCTCTATCATTGGCCTGGACAGAGATACAGGAACCATTCGGTCACAGAGGATCTGGACCTCTTGTGGAGAGCACATTTACGAGACCGAGAATCTAATAACAAGACAAACAATATAATAACCTTCCTAAATTGGGGCCTATACAACTTAATTGAGGCCTAGGTACATGACAAAATAGGATCATTAAGAAGTAAAATGAAAATCCCCTTATCCAATTATTTTTTTAATGGCTAATTTATCCCTGATTAATTAGTGTTGATCCAGATAATTAATAGATGTTTAGTCAAATTAATCCTAAAATCAACTAAGGTTAGTGTATCATCAAAAACTGAAAAATTTTGATTTTGAAAATTTGAATTTTTTTTAAGAACACAAACCAAGAATCGGTTTATGTTCACATCAGTATCAACCGATTGTAATCTCAAAAACATACAAAGATTTTTTGAAACTAGCTTCTACCCATAATCGGTTTATATGGACATGAAAATCAACCGATTATGCATAATCGGTTTATATTGGCATGAACGTAAACCGATTGTGGGTAAATTTTATCTCTTTTATCTGTGAATTATGTGTTGTTATACATCAAATAAAATCAAAATTCATTCTATACCCGAGTTAATAAAGAATGCTCAATTGGGGGATACTGATTACTTCTCTCAACCAGGGATGGCTGATAAGGGGTGACTTTTTATTATGAAAATACCAAAATACCCTTTCCCCTAAAAATTTAAAATCAAAAACCAAATTCTTATATCCCCCATTTCAATTCCATCTTCTTCTTCATCGTTCTTCATCCGTTCTTCGTCGACGATGATTCAACAATTTCTTTTTTTGGTGAAAGTGGAGAATGATTGTGAAGAGGGAACTGCTGCTAAGAGGTTGAAAGTTTGATATATTTTTTTTTTTGAAACCACCATTTTTGCAGCTGAAATAGCTCTGCGTCGGCATAGTATTCAACCGAAAAAACCATGTCGGCATTTGTTGGAAACTTTCATAAATGTTTGCCACTATACGGGGTGTGGGGGGGTGTGGGGGTGTGGGGGGTGTGGGGGGGAGGGGGTTGTGGGTGGGGGAGGGGGAGGGGTTGATATACTTTCATAAATGTTGGAACATATTTAATCAGTCCACTGCAGTCACAGTCAGTTGATTCTCGAGCATGCCAGTACCTATGCCGGCATAGTATGTTGCTTACATTCCTATGCCGGCACAGGATGAAAAATATCCAGAAAGTTGATTTTTTTTTCACTTGACTACCGGCATTGATAGGAAGTTCTCGAGCATGCCGACACCATTTTCCGGCATATGGTCTTCATAAATTCCGGCATGGTCTTCATCACTTCCGCCGATTTAAAAAAATAATTCGTTTTGAATTTTTTCTGGTTTTGATCAATCACCTGCCGGCACAGTAAATAAATTCTTGAGCATGCCAGTACAGCTACCGGCATAGTTTGTTGCTTAAATTTCTATGCCAGCACATGATGTAAAGTATCCAGAAACTTGAAAAAAAAATCACTTGAGTACCGGCATTGATAGATTTCTATCGAGCATGCCAGCACTGCTTCCTGTATGTTTTTCATGCAGTACCGGCATAGTTTTTGGTTTAAATTCTATGCCGGTTTTGGTTTCAAAATGGGGGATAATGTGGTACCGGCATTGTCGAACTATGAATACTATGCCGGTTTTGAATGTTCCGGCATTGTATTCATACAACATTTATGCCGATACAGAGGTTTTTCAGCTAAAAAAATGGCGGGTTCAAAGAAAAAAAATCAAAATTTTAACCTCGCAACAGCTTTACATGTGTGTTGGGGATGCTTGTATGCTGGGAAAGTTTACTTTCTTGTGTAGGTTCTTCAAAAAACTCTTCATGCTCGTAAAAATCATAATTCAAGGGTGTTGGTTCCACAAAAACTTGCAATTGTGAGTTGTTGTTATTAGCAGAAGATTGAGGATATGATCCTTGTTGTAGTTGAGCTAAAGATTCAGCAGTAGCAATTCTCTCTTCACAATCATCATCCATTTTCATCAAAACAATTCCCTCCCAAATTTTTTCCCCTCCTTTCATAAATGTTGGAACCTATTTAATCAGTCCACTGCCGGCACAATCAGTTGATTCTCGAGCATGCCAGTACCTATGCCGGCATAGTATGTTTCTTAAATTCCTATGCCGACACATGATGAAAAATATCCAGAAAGTTGATTTTTTTTTTCACTTGACTACCGGCATTGATAGGAAGTTCTCGAGCATGCCAGTACCTATGCCAGCATAGTATGTTGCTAATACTTAATCTTATAACTAATACTTAACATTTTTACTAATTAAAATTAATCACTAATTAGGATTAGTGAGGGCTAGATTAGGAATTAAAAATATAATTACATAGGGGGACACCCAGAATTGCTATTGGGACACCGTTTTTGTCCTATAGCTATATCCCCCAATTGCGCGTTCTTAATAAAATGAAATCGAGTATGATTTCATACTCATTTTATGATCGAGTATTCACTAGAAAAAAAATGGGTTAACCAGAATCGGTTTACACGATACATATGTAAAAACTGATTCCTGACATTGCACAACAGGAATCGGTTTATAAGAATGCTTATGTAATCCGATTCTAACAAAAAAAAAAGATCCAGAAAAATTGAGAACAACAATCGGTTTACTCGACACACATATAAAATATTGAGCATGCCAGTACAGCTACCGGCATAGTTTGTTGCTTAAATTTCTCTGCCAGCACATGATGTAAAGTATCCAGAAACTTGAAAAAAAAATCACTTGAGTACCGGCATTGATAGATTTATATCGAGCATGCCAGCACTGCTTCCTATATGTTTTTCATGCAGTACCGGCATAGTTTTTGGTTTAAATTCTATGCCGGTTTTGGTTTCAAAATGGGGGATATTGTGGTACCGGCATTGTCGAACTATGAATACTATGCCGGTTTTGAATGTTCCGGCATTGTATTCATACAACATCTATGCCGGTACAGAGGTTTTTCAGCTAAAAAAATGGCGGGTTCAAAGAAAAAAATCAAAATTTTAACCTCGCAACAGCTTTACATGTGTGTTGGGGATGCTTGTATGATGGGCAAGTTTACTTTCTTGTTTAGGTTCTTCAAAAAACTCTTCATGCTCGTAAAAATCATAATTCAAGGGTGTTGGTTCCACAAAAACTTGCAATTGTGAGTTGTTGTCATTAGCAGAAGATTGAGGATATGATCCTTGTTGTAGTTGAGCTAAAGATTCAGCAGTAGCAATTCTCTCTTCACAATCATCATCCATTTTCATCAAAACAATTCCCTCCCAAAAATTTTCCCCTCCTTTCATAAATGTTGGAACCTATTTAATCAGTCCACTGCCGGCACAGTCAGTTGATTCTCGAGCATGCCAGTACCTATGCCGGCATAGTATGTTGCTTAAATTCCTATGCCGGCACAGGATGAAAAATATCCAGAAAGTTGTTTTTTTTTCACTTGACTATCGGCATTGATAGGAAGTTCTCGAGCATGCCGACACCATTTTCCGGCATATGGTATTCATCAATTCCGGCATGGTCTTCATCACTTCCGGCGATTTAAAAAAATAATTCGTTTTGAATTTTTTCTGGTTTTTATCAATCACCTGCCGGCACAGTAAATAAATTCTTGAGCATGCCAGTACAGCTACCGGCATAGTTTATTGCTTAAATTTCTCTGCCAGCACATGATGTAAAGTATCCAGAAACTTGAAAAAAAATCACTTGAGTACCGGCATTGATAGATTTCTATCGATCATGCCAGCACTGCTTCCTGTATGTTTTTCATGCAGTACCGGCATAGTTTTTGGTTTAAATTCTATGCCGTTTTTGGTTTCAAAATGGCGGATATTGTGGTACCGGCATTGTCGAACTATGAATACTATGCCGGTTTTGAATGTTCCGGCATTGTATTCATACAACATCTATGCCGGTACAGAGGTTTTTCAGCTAAAAAAATGGCGGGTTCAAAGAAAAAAATCAAAATTTTAACCTCGCAAATGACTTTACATGTGTGTTGGGGATGCTTGTATCTTTGGGCAAGTTTACTTTCTTGTGTAGGTTCTTCAAAAAACTCTTCATGCTCGTAAAAATCATAATTCAAGGGTGTTGGTTCCACAAAAACTTGCAATTGTGAGTTGTTGTCATTAGCAGAAGATTGAGGATATGATCCTTGTTGTAGTTAAGCTAAAGATTCAGCAGTAGCAATTCTCTCTTCACAATCATCATCCATTTTCATCAAAACAATTCCCTCCCAAATTTTTTCCCCTCCTTTCATAAATGTTGGAACCTATTTAATCAGTCCACTGCCGGCACAGTCAGTTGATTCTCGAGCATGCTAGTACCTATGCCGGAATAGTATGTTTCTTAAATTCCTATGCCGGCACAGGATGAAAAATATCCAGAAAGTTGATTTTTTTTTCACTTGACTACCGGCATTGATAGGAAGTTCTCGAGCATGCCAGTACCTATGCCGGCATAGTATGTTGCTAATACTTAATCTTATAACTAATACTTAACATTTTTACTAATTAAAATTAATCACTAATTAGGATTAGTGAGGGCTAGATTAGGAATTAAAAATATAATTACATAGGGGGACACCCAGAATTTCTATTGGGACACCGTTTTTGTCCTGTAGCTATATCCCCCAATTGCGCATTCTTAATAAAATGAAATCGAGTATGATTTCATACTCATTTTATGATCGAGTATTCACTGGAAAAAAAATGGGTTTACCAGAATCGGTTTACACGATACTTATGTAAAAACTGATTCCTGACATTGCACAACAGGAATCGGTTTATAAGAATGCTCATGTAATCCGATTCTAACAAAAAAAAAAGATAAAAAAAATTTGAGAACAACAATCGGTTTACTCGACACACATATAAAATCCGATTTTAACATGATACATCAACAATCGGTTTTTATAATTGCTAATGTAATCCGATTCTGGTCCAAATTTCTCGAACCAGAATACATATCAAGGACAATTGGTCTTTGTGGGCATGAACATGAACCTTTTCTATTTGCAATCGGATGACATATACATTAACGTTAACCGATTCTGATAAACCAGGAAAACTTGATTTCAAAATTTTCAATTTTTGAGCAATTTTATGTTACTAAAACCTAGTTTATAGGATTGGGTTGAGAAGAAAAGAAGAAGAATCAGTTTAAGTGGAGATGGAAATTAATTTGATTTTAGTTTTAGTTTTTATGATTTTAGTTTTATGATTTTGATTTTGATTTTAGTTTTATGATTTTGATTTTAGTTTTTAATTTTATGATTAGGATTTGATGAGGACAAATTAGTAGTATTAATATTTGATAGAATGTAAAATGGTATTTTCATCAAACTAAGACACCCCTTATCATTTTCTATGGGGTGGATGAAAAAATTCATAGGCCCCAATTAAGTCCTATAGGCCCCAATTTAGGAAGGTATAATAACCAAGGTACATTAAAGCTAGTCACCCTTTTAAATAAATAATCAAAGGTACTTTCAAGAAAATAAACATTGGACACTATTCTCTGCCCTCTTCTCTCTTCTCTCTAAAGCGATTTCTCCGCCACCACCTTCTAGCAAGGAACCACTGCCAACTAGCCAGTAACCACCATCGTGACAGCGATGATCATTGAAAACCCTTGTTAATCATCCTTTGATTCAAACCCCTTTTAAGATCTGATACCCATGTTACCAAAACACTAAATTCCTAAGTTTCATAGACACCTTATCTCAAGTTATTTCTTTTTTAACCTACCGTTACTAAGACTCCTAAGACATCAAGACTCCCAAACTCGTTTGTTGCTGGTTCTAAGACTCTTGAAACACCTATCAACCCGACAGGAAAACCTTCAATTTTGAAATCTTTGTTCACAATAGATTTGTCAACCCTTGCTCATGGTGTGTCTCCGGTATCAGCATGATTATCAATTGAATCATCTTTCCCCTATATGATTTCCCTTAATTTCGATTGTTTGAATATGTTCTTCTCTCTGCAATTATTTGAATCTGCTCTTTCTGTAATTGCTAATTTCATTAGTTTAGGACTGTATTTGAACCCTAAATTCTGATTAGTTCATCTAGATGCTTCTTTTAATTTGATTCAATAACTAATTTCATTATTCCTTTTCTTTTTGTTATTCTTTTTAGCAGATCTATGAAGTACTTTAAATTTTGCAAAATTTGCAAAAGAAATTTAGAATCGCTTTCAAGTCTAATGCATACTAGTCTGTTCCCAGGTGCCACTGGCTACAACTGGAAAAAAAATACTGAGAAAACCATCTATACAAGTAAACGAATTAATGGGGAACATGGTGACTCTTTACTATCCATTCAGGAAAAGCCATCCAAATAGTAAGAAATCTAATACAATTGCAGCTCAGACCGGTGGAAATGCTGAATTGTCTGAAGCTAAGAGCAACAATAAGGTATGCCTAAAACTAGTGAGCTTTTACCATTTGATCAAAAACCCCAGAATCAAATATCAATCAACTAGGAATTCTATTGAATCTTATCATAAATACATCATTTCTTTTGATCATTTTTTGTTGCATAATAAGATTTATCCAACTGTATCATACTTTTGGCAGTTTATTAAGGTTATAGCTTGGAATTGTCAAGGACTGGGAAATATTCCAACAATGAATAGCCTTAGAGATATCCTTATTAAAGATAATCCTGATATGTTGTTTCTTTCTGAAACTGAAAAACAAAACAAGGAAATGATTGACATCTTGAATCGAGTTAATGTTCAAAACTTTTGGCTGGTACCTCCTAGAGGGGTAGCAGGTGGTATATGTCTTCTATGGAAAACCAATATGAACTTGATTATTCTTGATCACTCCTTTAATTACATAATGTGGAAATCACTATCACTAATCATAATAATGGAATGAAATGGATTCTAACCTGTTTTTATGGAAGTCCGTATGCTCCACTGAAAGTGGAATCATGGGATATAATTAATCGCATGTCTCGTACTGTAGATAAACCTTGGGTCATAATAGGAGATTGTAATGTTGTTTTACATGAACAGGAAAAGAATAGCATTCATCCTTTTAACCATAGTGAAGCTACTAAATTCAAAGAAATAATAAATGATTGAGGTCTTCTTGACCTAGGATTCATAGGGTATACTTATACTTGGAATAACCATAGGATTAGTAGAAATTTTACAGAAGAAAGACTAGACAGGGCCATAGTAAACAATGAGTGGAATTCTAGTTTCCCAAACTATAATATTACCCATATGAATCCCTTATGATCGGATCATGTCCCCATTTGTCTCAATACTTACAACGTCTGGAACTATGGCCCAACTCCTTTCAAATACTTCGGAGATTGGATAAAACATGCTGAATGTAGACCTCTTATTCTAGAATATTTGAGTAATCTGGTCCAAGGTTCTCATTCTTATAATTGAGTTTCAAAGCTAAGAAATGTTAAGCATACTCTTAAACCTTGGAATAAGAATACCTTTGGTAATATCAGGTGTAACATAGAAAATACTAAGCATAAACTTGATCAAGTCAATAAAAGTGCAAATTATAATGAAAAGTCTACTGATTTGGCTAGGTTAACCTTGGAACTAAAAAAGTGGTATACAATATTGGAAATTTTTTGGAAAGACAAAAGTAGAGACCAAAATTTATCTCTAGGAGATAGAAATACTAGGTATTTCCATAGCAGAGAAAAGAAAAGATTCAGAAGAAACATAATAGAAACATTAAGGAAAGAAAATGGGGTGTGGATAAACAACAGAGTTGAAATTGCTAGTTGTATTACTACTCACTTTCAAGAAAATTGCGACAACAGTCGACCCTAGTATCGATACAAATATGATAGATTTAATTCCTCTTTGTATAACTGCAAGTGATAATGAAATGTTAGGAGAAATCCCTACGATAGTTGAGATTAGGAAAACTCTTTTTAGTATGGACCCTAACAAAAGTCCGGGACCAGATTGGTTCCCGCTTATATTCTTCCAATAGAACTGGGATATCATAGGACAAGATCTAACTCAAATGATCCAAACCTTCTTTACTACTGGTCACATGCTAAAAGAAATTAATGCAACCTTAATTTCTCTTATTCCCAAAACAATTAATCCGGTAACCCCAGATGAGTTTAGACCAATAGCTTTATGAAATACCATATACAAAATAATATTTAAACTTATGGCTAATAGAATGAAAGGAATGTTAAATAAGTTAATTTATCCGTTTCAATCTGCCTTCATTCCTAGAAGGCAGGTATCAGACAATATCACCATAGCGCATGAGATAATACATACTATGAGAATAAAAGATGGTGAAAATGGGTTCATGGGGTTAAAAATTGATATGTCGAAGGCTTTCGATAGGGTAGAATGGAACTTTCTTGTAGCCATAATAAAAAAATGGGTTTCTCGGATTTTTGGTGCAATCTGGTGTTTCAATGCATCTCAACTACTTCTCTATCTATCTTGTTAAATGGTTCCCCAACTGAATTTTTTAATCCTTCGAGAGGCTTAAGGCAGGGAGATCCAATCTCCCCTTATCTTTTTCTGTTTTGAATCGAAGCTTTATCTAGAACAGTTTTAAAAGAAGAAACTTTGGGATTGGTAAAAGGATTAAAAATCTGAAAAATACTCCATCTGGGAGCCATATTTTGTTTGCCGACGATTGTTTAATATTTTGTGATGCTAACATACCAACATGTAATAACCTTGTTAAAATGTTTTCTGATTTTGGTGATGCATCTGGCCAATTAATTAATTTGAATAAATCAAGGGTATTCTTCAGTCCTAAAACCAGTCCTAGTATCAAAAATGTTGTGAAACAAATTTTAGGAGTTAAAGAAATTCCTCTAGATGATAGATATTTAGGGTCTCCTCTCTTCACCAATAGGTCCAAGATAAAAGCATTTGAACCGCTTTTGGAAAAAATGAACAATAGACTTATAGGTTGGGATAGAATAAATCTTACTAAAGCTGGAAAATCGGTAATGATTAAAAATGTTACCTCTTCTCTTTGTGTTTATCAAATGAATTGTTTCAAAATACCAAAAAAAATATGTAATTCTCTAACTAAATGTCAGAGAAACTACTGGTGGGGAAAGGATGAACATGGTAAAAATAAAAATGGAAAAAAGGACTTTACCTTAAAGCTTGGAAACCTTTTTGTAAACCGTTAGCTGAAGGTGGGCTAGGCTTTCAAAACATAGAGAAGTTTAATATTGCAATGTTGGCTAAAATAGGGTGGAGATTAAAAGAAAATCCAAAGTCTCTTTGTGCTTCTATTTTAAAAGCAAAATACTTTCCGGAAACTGATATCTTACACATAGATACCAAAGAAAAACAAAGGCACAGCTGGGTATGGAAAGGAATACTCACTGGCGTTGAACAAATTAAAAATCATTGTATCTGGAGAATAGGAGATGGTACTAACATAAATATATGGGATGATTATTGGATACCAGAAGTTAAACCTACCAGAAGTTAAACCACCAATCATTAGACCTGCAACTGGAGATCAAATTCTGACAAAGGTAAGTTAACTTATCACTATAGACAACACTTGGGACTTAAACATATTGCATGATTGGTTTGAGCAATCTACAATAGATTACATTCTTCATATTGATATCTCTACTCAAAGAGAGAATGACACGATATATTGGCTTCTCAACTCTAAAGGTAAATTCACTGTAAACTCCCTTTACAATAATTAAACTCTATAGTCTCTGATGATAGAGATTGGAACCAAATATGGAAGATGAAAATCCCTCCATCTGTGAAGACCTTTATCTGGAAAGCTGCCCACTCTATTCTCCCAAATAGCGTAAGAGTGGCTGCAATTATGACAAACATAAATACTAGATGTACTCTATGTAATCGAGGACACGAATCTCTAACTCATCTTTTTATGCATTGCAACTTCGCAAAACAGGTGTGGATGCATCTGAATTTTAGTATGGATTATGTGCTAGGAAATACTAGTGATTTTCATGAATGGCTTAACTCTTGGTATACAAATTCTGACAAAGGGGGTTATGTCTTGGAATGGTCTGAATTTTGCAGCATTATTACTTGGCATATATGGAAAGCAAGGTGTAATTGGGTTTTAGGAAAAGAAAAACAGAATAGTGCTACCACAGCAAACTCAATTGTTAAATACATTAATAGTATAAGACATATTAAGAAACCTAACTATTCTATTATGAAAACTTTATTCTATAACCCTATGTATGATGATTGCCTAGAGATGGTTAGAACAAATAATAGTATAACAAAAAACCTCAATAAGTTATAAAATCAGTATGCTTTAACTATGTTGAAATCTATAACTACTTCTGGAATTGGAATTACTTTGAATGATTTTGCAGGGTATACCATAGAAGTTAGAGGAACTACTGGAAACTGCAACACAAGGGAAGAACTAGAAATAAAAGGGGCCGAAGAATCTTTCCGGTGGGCTATAGAGTGGAGTGGCCATGACATTACTTTCCAAAGTGATTCGGAACTTATCTTGATGCTGCTGAAATAAATTTATGCTAAAGCAAGGAAATTTAGATACACAATTAGTTCCGATTTTGAGAACAACAATCTCAAAGTTATCAACTTCAAAATTTCTGGTCTTATATTAACAAATAGATGGGATATAATATGGGCAGCCAATACGGCAGCTTATTGTAATCTTTTTAATATTCAAAACATATGGAAAGGAGAACACTTGAGAGATCTCTTAACCTTCTTTAATTATGATTACTTCAACGATCTTGTATCTTGGTCTTTGCCACAAAATATTGTGGTAAGAAACTTGTTTATGTGACTTCTGAGAGCGTTTTTCCTCTCATTTTATGAAAAAATAAAAAATAAACATTGATAGTAAGGAACCATACCTCTGTGTTAATGTAGAGAGTCGAAAACTGGAGGCCGTGTAAGTTAAAAATCTTCATTATGAACTTGGATAATAAATCAAAATCAGAGATATCGAGAAAATGATTTAAAAAGCATAATTTAACATCAACTAGAGATGGAAAGTTGTCCACAACCAAATTCACTGGTAGATGATCGCGGTATTTGATGTGCATTAGGTTTGGTGTATCAATCTTGAGATCGACAGACTTTATCTGACTCGCCCAACCAGGGATGGAGGCAACAAGGGACAAATAGGGTCCCAATAACCCACTTGATTTTGAACTTTGGCTAGAATAGGCTTGATGTCTCCGTAATTTTAACGAGTTGTGGGGGCAAACATTGCGATAGCATTGAAACTTCTATAGCTAAATGGGGGCATAGACTCATAGTGCAACTAATACCGGCTTAAATATCGTTTAATCACACGACTAGCTCTCTAAATTAAACTAAAAACAACAAATGGACCATATATGAGATTCCTTGAGGATGACTTGGACTTAAAATGTACCGTTTTACACTCTGGGAAACATTTGCAATAACATTATACGCATTAGGTGGACTGAAGCAAAGTTCTATTATATTACTACCTTGGTAGTAATTAACTTAGCTAAGTAGGTAAATCAGATTTGCAGTCAGAACTATACACACCATTTGCTGAATATTTATATAAGTCTGCATTGAACTGATAAGACTTAAACCAGTGTCATTGCGATATTGTGTAAAGTTGATAATGTTTCTTTTTCTCATTAATATATAATTTTTTTCTGTCTGTCATATTAAGTTTGTTCATTTTTTTTTTTATTCTATATATCGGGTACCCTCTCTATAAGAAAGTCACAGTCGTCCACTGGTATTGCGACCCGTTCTAAACAAAAAATCCGCGGCCTTAGGCCGCCTACCCAATTAGTAACATTCTAACCGTAATGTACCAAAGAAAAAATTACGAGTCTGTTCATGCTTCGGTGGTTTCTGCAAGTTTATCTAGTTTTAATACTAGTGCACGTGGTTTTGTAGTACCTTGAACTGTAATTTAGAACTAGTTTAGAAGATCATTCGGTAAAGGGCGCCGAACAAATTTATTTGACCCCACGATCTAAAAGCGCTAGCTTCGTCACTGCGCCCAACTACGACTAATTAGGGTAAACGACTTCAGTGCATGAGCTGAAATACTTATGATGTTTATTTCGTCCCAAGTACAATCGATCAAACATAAATCTTCAAGCAGGGGGCAGTTTGAAAAAAATTCGTTGGACCAATATCTCATCCTGAAAAGTAACACCGGATAACCATAAGATCTTAAGTCTTGGAAAATATATTGATTGCGGAAGATATATTATGCAATAATTAGACTCTTCAACGTCAATTTCCAACTTAATCAATGAGTCAAAAGTGAAGAGGCCACTGAGAAACATATATTCTGGCTCTGGGAATGTCATGGAAAGAATGACCTCTTCAACCTTACACTTCACGGTAGTAGCAATCCATTCCATCACCCGGTTATTATCGAAGTAGTTATTGTAACATAGGAGACGAAATTTTTGTATATATAGTGGACTTGTTACAAAGAATTAATAATCTGTCCACAAAATCCATAAACATAATAGTCTCCTTTTCATTCAAATATTCTTCATCTGAATCTTCTCCTTTTGAAAACCTTAAATCAAGAGTTGGTACATGCATCCAGAGATTCATCCATCTTTTAGACAACACAATAATCGAAAAAGCACGTTTGGTTGGAAGAAATGAGAGTACATGTTGAATTAAGGAATCTGGTAATTCGCTAATCCTATCCTTGTTCTTCTTCCTAAGAAGTAAACAGATAAATTTATTAGTATTAGAATTTAGCAAACTAATCAATCACGTAAACCATAAAAAAATTGCAAAGAGAATCAAAAAAAGTACGTACGATCGTGAAATGTTGTCTAAAGAATTACCTATCGAGCAGCTTCGTTCTTCTTCTAGTCATCACCAATCTTTGATTACTCCGCTAAAAGACAGTTTTGGAACGTGAAGTTAGAGGGTTAAATGGCAAAATTCCCCAAAATAGACCCCATAGGTTTGAAAATGCCCCGAACATTAGCCAGAAGATCAAAATGCCCAAAATGAAATCAAAATGCCCCATTTCGTTATGTATTCCGTTTCAGAGAGTTAAGTGGTCAAATGTGTAAGCATGTGGCCCGCACGTGGAAAAAAATGGCATTTATGCCCATCTGTCACTTGTTTAAAATTCAGGGTTCAAGGCATAGGGTTCAGGGTTTAGGGTTCAGTGGTGGTGTTTGGTTCAGTGTTTAAACTTCAGGATTCAAGACCTAGGGTTGTGGTGGTGGCGGTGGTGGTGGCGGCAGCGGGGGCGGTGGTGTTGGCGGCGGCGTTGTTGGTGGTTGCGGTGGTGGCGGTTTCGGCAGTGGTGGTGGGTGGTGTTGGCAGCGATGATGGTGGTCGTGATGGCGGTGGCGGTGGTGTTGGTGTAATGAAGTTATAAGCATACATGTCGGGTGTAGAAGGGAAAAAATGAAAATTCACAGAACAGTTGACTAGTTAAAGGTAGTGAAAATGCCTCATTTTGACTATTATAGGGAAAACTAACGGAATGGGGCATTTTGATCTTCTTCCTAACGTCCGGGGCATTTTCAAACCTATGGGGTCGATTTTGGGGCATTTTGTCATTTAACCCTATGTTAGAACGTTCGACCACTTTGGTTTAACCATGACGCTGGTAGTGGTATCGGTAGTTTATTTTTGACAGATTGGGTGTGGCTATTCAAAAGGGAGTTGGTGCTCAGCTTGTTGCTCGGCTACCAACTAAAAATTATGTAAAAGATTAATATTTCCAAAAAAAAAAAAAGTTCGTAAAATTTGAATCATATTTTTGGGGCTACAAACGGATGGGTTTTTGGGGGCTATATTGGGTCATGAAATAACAACCCATACCACCCCCTATCAATCATTTTTTGTAATGTCTAATTTACCCTTAATTTGATTAGTGCTAATTAACTTGATTAATCTAACTAATCAGTCTTAGTGAATCAATTAGACTAATCAAAACCTTAATGTTTTGCAAATCAAAACATGATTTTTTTGAGTTTTGAAGAAGGAAAAATGGTGATTTTGGTGAAATTCTTTTGAAGAAAAATGATGAAACCATTCGTCACAAAACTCAATATAACCTTATAATCAACTCCCAACATCAATTTCATCAATTCAAATCCGTCAAAAATCTTAAAAAATCTGGAATTTGATTTTGTTACGATCAGGAAATTGTGTCGACCCAGCCTAGCCATAATTAAACAATTACGGTTTGGATTTGATGAAGTCCCAGCCGTAAACACAAATAACGGATGGGAAGTTAATAACTTCTAGCCGTCATTCAACGAGAATCTCCTGTATCTATTTTACGGCTGGGAATTCTTATATTTCCCGTCCGTAATTGAATCTGTAAGCTGAGAAATTTTGATTTTCAACATGAATACATACTACGATTGAAAATTAGTAATACTTTAATTAATTAGGCCACAATAAAACCCATTACATACTTAATAGATCCCCGTTACAAAGTTGGTTTTAATAACACCCCTTTCGATGTATTAAGAAGTCTTTGATGATGGTGAATTGAGCTTCCAAGTTGAAATCATAACCTTTCCATTTTGTCCATTCCTTCTTAGCTTGAGCCGCGACTTCTCTATCAGTCTCACCTCTAAGTCGAAGTTGGTTGCACATACGACGTAAAGCCATATATTCCTCCACTTTTTTGCGTATGTCTGGAAATCGAAGATACAATTCTACCCCATCGCGGTTGTTAGTGTTACCTGTTTCACTACGAAAATTCTCAAAAATATTACTCAAATACGATTGACTTGTTAAACCACCTTTCCTTCGTTCTTCTCCTCTCTTTGGATAGCATAGTACAATTTTTTTGCAAAGAGATAAGTCTTCTTCCAAAGTAAAGTTGGGTTTATCCTTTGAGTACATTGCATTGAGTTTGTAGGAGTTTTAGTGGAGATTATTAGTGTAGAAGGTGTGAATTTGATTTGGAGTGGGTGGTTATATGGAGATGGGAGTTATTTCAAGTTTAAATAAGATGTTGAACATCTAGAACCTTCTATAGACCAGTTTTCAAACGGATCTATTTTTCAAAATTCAAAAAACTAGCCGATATGATGTGGTATTCATAATTATAGGTATTTACGGCTTGGAAATCGCAGGAGAGACCCAGCCGTTATTCTGTATAAATTGCAGGATATGTGGCGTGTCATATTTACGACTCAGTAGTTCAGGCCGTAAACAATAGTTGTTATTTTTTTCAGTCTTACGTCTCGAATATATAAGAAATTCCTAGCCGTAATAAAGAGCTGCAAATTTATGACAGTTTTACGGCTCGGAGTGCCAACCGCAAACAAAATACACGGCTCGGAAACGTAGCCGTAAGTTAGTTTCAGTTAAATTTTGAGTATCCAGTGAAACATACGGCCAGGTATTTCCTGACAGTAAATTAGTTACGGTTAATTTCCTAGACGTTTTTATAAAACGGCCTGGACTTTCCAACCTCCATCCTGTGCAAGTATATTTGACAAGGATTATGTGCACTTGCGGCTAGGTTATGTGAAGGATCGACCTAGCCGAAAGTGCACACAAACTTAGTGAATCTTGATTATTTCCTCAGTTTACTTAGATTAGACAATTGGAAAGACTAACATTCATTAAAAAATGCAAAGTTTTCAAAGTTTTCCATCCAAATCCATAACCAAACACAAAAATAGTAAATAGACAAAGTCTTAGATAATAAAAGATCCATGAAGTAATGTAATAAAAAGTAAATAGTCATTCACTTTCACTTGATCCCTCCTCCGACGTGCTTTCCAAAAAGGAATCCAAATCGTCACTTGCATGAGGTTCCACAACTTGTTCTATAACTCTAGATTTTTTACCTCGACAACTGCCACCTTGAGTTGGAGCCTTTCAACCTCCACCACGTCCACCTCGATCACTTATTCCAACACGACTAACTTTTGCACTTCTTCCAGTACCTTGAACACTTCAAGCACTTATTCCACCTTTTGCACCTCGACCACCTCGAGCACTCGTTCCACATTTTTCACCTCTACCACCTCGGCCGGCTTTTCATTGCTTAGATTGAACTTGGTCGGGGGGGGGAGTATCCGAGTCGTCGCTAGGAGAAGGATACCTAGCCCTTTTAGATCTCCTTGGTGCTTCAACAGGATATAAACCTCCTTTCTCAGGGAGTATTATGCCTCTAACTCGATTCCGCATTAATCTGAGTTCATCTACCGTTAAATCCTGACCCAAATCAATCATACGACCGATGTCATTGGCCAACCAATTAACTTGGTCGACCTATTTTTTCATATCAAACACACGTACTCCCATTATTCATAGATAATTAAAAAAAAACATCATATACAAACATAATTAGTAGTATATGTACCACCATCTTCTCCCAGTCATGTTCTTCACTCCTTGATGTCTTTGAACTTTCTTTCTCTGCATTCCTGTAATGTCTATGCGCCTCTGGATCCAAATTTTCCACATAAGGATGAGCCCACCCTCCATACCATTCCATGTAATTCGCATCCTCTTGGGAAGTACCATGTTCTGCTTCAAGGAGTCTTCTACTCATTTGGTTTACTTCTTCGGAACGGGAATTCCAATGGCCGATCGCCGGTGCATTTTCATAGTTCAATTTCACCTGTTTTTCCTTAAATTGGGAGGTGGCTACGCTCAGTCTAAAACGAGTCTCTTCAGGAATAATTTTCAGGACAATACCGATTTGGCGGAGCGTTCTACGAGGATATAAAATGACGAACCCGATTGCATGAAACAAAGGTCACGTATAGGTTGCCACATCAGAAAATACTCTATCATCAACTTCCTCTTCACCATCTTCATCAAGTTTCAAATATGGATCAAAAACACATCTTCAATTGTCAAAGCATCCAATTTTTTCCTCATGTCGACCATTTCCATCTCTTTAGCCTTGTGTCGGGTCCCTCCAAAAGGGTATATCCGAATAGGCCTCAAGCTTTTATCTAGAGGACAATATTTATTCCGAATAGGCCTCAAGCTTTTAAAATGGTCGTAAGCCCATGACTACTGCAAAAAATAAAAAAAAATTGTTTATAAATAAGCTATTACACACAAATCAGTATATAAAATTAAAACAAATAAATATTTGTTATATTAAAACAAAATGATACGTGGACAAGAGCAACACATCCCATAATTTGTGTTTCGTTCCATCTAGAAGCTTTGCAAAGATATTCCAACACATCAGCAAGGAGGGCGGTGTCCCACGAGTACCTAGGTACCTCGTTTATTTCCTTATCGAGACTGAGAGTCTTCAACCACTGCAAGTAACATGCATTTACCTTATTGACTTAGAAATCGGGGAAAAGGACGGTCCCAAGAGCATGCAACAAGTAAGCTATAGTCGTATGTCTAAATCTTTCTGCGTCCATCACCACCATTCCCATATCCGTCTTGCGTTTAGAATCCCCAAACTTATCCCTCAGACGACCCAAATTAATCTTCCTTGACATATTAACTGCTTCACTAAGTTCGCCCGGTGCACTAAATTTTCTCTTAGATCTAGGAGGTGCTCCAGACCCTATCTCAAACTCTTCTTCCGCTTCATCTTTACCCCACCCAAGACAATTCTTCGCCAAGGCACAAAGCTCATCAAAAGGCATGGAATTGTTGAAACCCTCAAACACCGCCTTTCCTTCCAAAAGCTAGACCAGTGATTTGCTTTGCGTCATCCGGAGTGATTGTCATCTCGCCGAATGGGAGGTGAAAAGTCATGGTTTCGTGCCAAAATCTTTCTCTAAAACCACAAACTTTGAAAACATCATATGTTTTCTGCAAAGCATCGATTCCAAACCATAACCCCGAAGCTTTGACCAAAACTTGCACATCTGGATGCTCATCGTCCAACGGCCAAAACTTTTCTTCTTGGTGCTTTAGTTTAGGGACAGCTTTATCCGGAAACTACAAAAAAAAAAAAAAAAATTTGGTTGTAAAATTAATAATCCATAACAAAATAAATATAACATATATGTAATTTGATTTATTATTCCGATTTTTTTTTTTTTGATTTATTACCTTTGTGCCACAAACCTGAGCATCCCATGAAGAAGTGTATCCAATCAAGACGGAATGATCTCTTGGCTCACCCCAAGGTCTCCCATTCCTCTTGGGAGGTAAAGGATCAATAGAATCAATTACTTCTCTTGGCGTTGTCTTAGGTTTATACTTCTTCTTTACCTCCTTCTTGTCCTCCTCTTTTCCCTCCTCGACTACGAATTTACCTTTATCAATATAAGCATCACTAGAAGTGCCGACTTCATTTCCTCCGGTAACAACAAGTACACCTTCATTTCCACCACCACTAGAAGTGCCAACAACTTCAGTCACAACAACTTCAGTTCCTTGAGTAACAACAACTTTAGTTCCCTCAGTAACAATAACTTCAGTTCCTCCAGCAACTCCAACTTCAGTTCCCCAGTGACTCCAACTCCATCTCCACCACCTTCATTTTCTCCAGCAGTCACAACTCCGATTGCTTTCCTTGCGTCTGCACCTAATGGTTTTGCGTGACGAGGTTGCGAAGTGGGGTCACTAGAAAGTGTTACTTCTTGGGATATTTTCTTCTTCTTCTTTTGCCCTATGTTCCAAGATAAACAAGGCAATAAACCAAAATCAGATAATAAATACGTCTGGGAAAATTTGACAGAACCAAACCGTAACACCTCATACGGCTAGGAAAATTGGATAGTCCAAGCCACAAAAGTAACTACGGCTGGGATAATTGTAATATACCCAGCCGAAAACCAAAACACGGATGGGAACTTAGTAGTCGACCAAGCCGACAAAAAAATACGGATAGGAAAACCTACTCGTATGTATATTATATTTCTAGTTCACAGTACAACACATGGCATCAATACGGATAGAAAACTCCAAGACGTAATGTGAAAACGTCTAGGAAACTGGATATTACGGTCAGGAAATATAACTACGGTTGGGAAACCGAGACGTAACAATACAACAACTAAAAAAAATTGAATACAGGAGAATATACGGCTAGGATATTCCTAGCCGTATACTACTGGTTACAGATAGGAATGCTCCATCTCGTACAAGTCGATTTAGTTACGGCTGGGAGTTCTTATATATCCCAACCATGTAATTTGTAAACGGCTAGGAAATCGACAATTCCCAACCGTTATACCTATTTACGGCTGGGAATACAAGAACTCCCAGCCGTAAACATTTTCAGAAACCGTTTTTTCAGACCTAAAATTTTCAAAACCAACTGATTAATCAACGAAACACTTAAATAAATACTGGGTTTTTAAATTCATACCTTATTGTTGTCATATCAGGTGACTCAGCGGCTTCTGCAACTCCTTCATTCACTTCCTCTTGATCTGCAATTTCATCTTCAGTTGATGAAGTTTCTTTCTCTGCTTCAGTAGGAGGTTGATTGGACGAAGATTGACCTAGATTTTCCTTAGATTTCATGATTTTGTAGAATGTGGTTAATCGACAACGATTTTTTTTTTTTGAATCGACGATGAATCGTTGAACAATGTTCAATGGAAGATGAAAAGAAGAAGAAGGAAAGAAGAAGAAGAAGAAGAAGAAGAAGAAGAAGAAGAAGAAGAAGAAGAAGAGGAGGAGGAAGAGGAAGGAAGAATAAAAAGAATGGTTGACGTTTTTTTTCTTTTTTTTTAATGCTCGTGCGTTTTTTCAGTTTTTTCAGTTTTTTTTTTTATTAGATTAGGTAGTCAATGAGAGGGTATAAGGGGAATAAATAAAAATTATGGAGGGTATTTTAGAAATTTTACACAAATGTGATCTTCCCCTATAACATTTAGGCTTCACTTAGTAAAATAGCCCCCAAAAACAGTCTCCCCCTATAGCCTCAATAATAGGATTCTAAAATTTACATGACTTTTTTTTTTTAAAATTACATTACTTTGGTAGAAAAAGAGTGCACACCCTGATTACATTACTCTGATTAATCGTTTAGTTCCCGGGCCCTGTTTCGATAATTGTTAATTTGTTATTCTCATTTGGCTGGATTCAGTCTGGCCAACATCTTTTCTAGTATCTTACTATTCCCTCCGTATCTATTATATAGGCGGAATTTTGGTTTTTATTTGTCCCACTAGATAGGCGGAGTCCTATTTTCAACATGAAATTTCTCCTAAATATCCCCATTTATTGTATATGGAAAATTGTGTTAAGAATAAGACAAAGGGTAAAATAAGATAAAGAAATGAAAATTAGGAATTCAAAGCAATTTTCTTAATCTAAGAGAATTGTCCCACTCCGCCTATATATGTGGTACAGAAGGAGTAGTATTCTTCCCCACATAAATCCAGCCAGTGGAATTGAATGCTTTTAATTAACCTATATACAACCGTTTTTCCAGACAATAATTCTGTTCAGCTCACTGGTCAAACTCACTGCTTATGTGGCAATAATTTGACTTGACTTTTTAGCTTTGTTCTTCCTTTGATAAACTCAAAAAAAAAATCACACAAGAGGGTTGAACATATGGAAGGAATCAAAAATAAAATTTAAACTTTGAAAATAAATAAAATTTGAAAAAAAAAACTTTTTTACCTTTAGGATTCGGAAAATTCATTGAAAAATAATCACAGACAAAGAACTCCCATTTCCACCACCATCATTGCAGTGGTTTGGGGGGTTTCGTTTTATTTTAGTTTTTATGTTTTCCAAAAAACTCATTTTGGTTGATTGATTTTGTGTTTTTGAATTGTCATACACAAGAGGGTTGAACAGTGGATAATTTATGGAAGGAATCAAAAATAAGAAAAATTTAAACTGCGAGTTTGGCTTGACAAACGACTTCGAATTGAATGAAGCAATTGTGGAAAAAATTTAAATTTTCTTGCTCCTAGATGCACTTTGACACAAAAATTTGAGTGGGACTATAAATCTTGTTCGTGAGATTTTAAAGTCAGAAGCAATAGTTAGTTTTTTTCAAATTGTTTCAATTAGTGGTCCGGGGTGGCGATACAACGAGAACACAAGGAAGAGATTGCCTAGTAATTTGAGCGAAGAAGGTACCATTCTTAGTTGTATTAAATTTTCTAGGGAGAATTGGATGTTAATTCAGATTAAGTGTTAAAAACAAAATTTAAGAAAATGGACCACTTGAAACGTTTTGAATAGGTTTGTCGGTAAACAATGAAATGGTTGACTTTACCAATGACAAAAGAGAAGAGATTTTCGACACCGAAGAAGTGGCAAAAGCACTCACTATTAATCTTGTGATGGACGAAGGATAAGTAATGGGAGAAAGGGATGCAGATTTTATCCAAGCTCCATGATCCTCAAAGTGAATTGCTTTACGAACGTGTATGGGTATCTCCAAGCTTCTTTTTAGAAATTAGGGAGGCAAAATGTTTTTGTGGATACGGGATCACCAAGTGACTCTTCCTGATTTTGATCTTAACAACTGTAAAGTGGTTGCATTGATAGAGTTTACATGCGGTTTTTGGTTGTTTGCCAAGCAGCACATGCCCGTGGATTTTCTTCTGTCTATTCCGATTGAGGGGCTGGGCAGAAGATGTCTCCTTTGGAGGGATGATTCATTGTAAAGTAGACCCTGGTTATAAATATAGACATGATCATGTGAAGAACTGACAGACCCACTTGAAGGGAGATCGACACTAAGACCAGCTGATGTTCTTATTTTTGGATGGGCTAATGGGATGTGTTGACCTGCTTTTGCCTCGTGTAAGATATCGAAGCATGAGAAAGCATGTGTTGCTATTTGGCTCAGAAGCAGTTGGAACATTCTGGCTCACGAGATTTTATTTTTAATAGGATAGGTTTTGCTATTCAAAAAGGGCTAGCGGCACAGCTTGTCGCTCGCTTGCCTAGTATGTAATTTTTAACTTTGTAATTTATTATTAGAAAGTAATAATTATTTAAACTTTGAAAATTTGAGCTTAACTTTTTTTCAAAATTGTCAATTAGTGGCGGATGCGAAGAGTTGCCTAGTAATTTGAGCACTCCGATTTTCTAGAGAATTTGTTAATTCAGATTAAGTCAAAACAAAATTTAAGAAAATGGACCACTTGAAACGTTTTGGGGCAATGAAATGCTAGACAAAAGAGAAGAGATTTTCCAATCAGAGGGACACCCTTAGAAACTCGATCCCTGCTGCAGCAGTGGAGGGATGATGAAGAACCCGATGTGCAACATTCTCTTGATAGCCAAAGAAAAAAAAATCACTTTTACATAGTCCACAAGGTTCACAGAAGCCCTTGTCAGAATGAAAAAAAAAAAGGTTCACAGAAGCAAGATATCTTCTAACTTCTGCTTATCCAGAAGTCGAAATAAGAAGCAAAACTACAGAATGTTAACTTTCCGACTTTTAGAAAGTGTTTTGAAATTCGACAATCAAGCTTTCTTTTGACTTTTAAAAATCAAAAAACTACTTCTAATATGCTATCCAAACATGTTACTGTTTAAAAGAAAAAATTGCTGGTAAGAAACACCACACAATACTGTATTGTACAACAGAATTTCCCCCGTGACTCTGTCCAAGTCCAATAATCCCACCACGTGTCAAGCCAACAAACCATAAAATAAAAAAAATACTTCCTCCACACCTATTATATAAGATCTAGCACTATGGTAGCTCTTATCCCTTCCCTATCCCTCCATTTCCCTCAAAAAACCAAAAACGCAACCACTATGGTCTCCCATATCCCTACACGAGTAGGGATACACACCACCATCCTACACGGGTGAACAGATCTGTTCAGCCTTGTAGGGAAGGGAAATCACACGGGTACTTAGTACCCGTATGCTTTTTCACTTTACGCGTATTGAGTACGCGTAAAGCCGTTGATACGCGTACTCAGTTCCCGTTTCAACAAATAATATTTGTTTGAACTTTTTTAGTTAACACCTCTCTCACACCCGATCCTAACCATCCATCACTAATAACGGCTCTATTTTGTATACCGTCGGATCCCAACGACCATTTTTTCAAAATCCCCTATAAATACCACTCTAATTCTCTACTCAAACCACACCAAATCAATTTCTTCTTCCTCCATAAATTGATTTCTTCCCTAAAATCTTTCCAAATTTATTATTGTTTAAGTAATATTTTTAAATTTTGTTTTGCTTATCAATGGATGAGACTCAAAGCCAAAAGAGGAAACAAAGAACGAGATTTAGCGTTTTGGAAAATCATCACCTTATTACTCAGTACCTTGCGGTTGGTTATAGCAGTTATGACGATAAGGAATTGTTTTGGGCGGTGCTTTTTAATAAATTTGTCGAAGCTTGTGGTGGAAATCGATACGGTCGTACGGCCAAAAGCGTTCGTAATCGGTTTAGAAAAATGAAGAGTGAAGTGGATAACTTTTCCGGCTGTGTTGCAAGAGCTACAGTCGCTAATCCGGGCATTGACTCAATTAATCGGGTATGTAATTTAAATATTTTTATTATATTGATTTTGTATATGTTGTTTGTAAACATTATAATTTACTAATATCTTATGTACGGTATCTTTATATTGATGTAGATCATAATTACGAAGAGCTTATATGTTGAGTTATACGGAAAAACTTTTGATCGAGATGTTGAGTATGAGATGCTTAAAAATGTTCCAATTGTACCAGTCGGTGTAACTGAGGATATGGAACAAGATTTTAATCCTCATTCATCTCAAATGAATGCAAATTTCACTAATATGTTTAATTCCCCACCCTCTAGTTTCCAAAATCCACCCTCAAGCCAGTTTGTCGAAAATCCATTTCAAAATAATATCCCTTGCGGTATCCCTTTTGCATCAGGCTCTACCGGTACTGCGATCCCAATGACTATACCTGGAATATCGTCTGGAGGATTTACAAGAGATAAACGCATTTCAAAAGCAGGGAAACAATCGCATGTTCCTAAAAAGCGGGTTGCGAAAAATAAGCCCGACACACCATCCTCGCAAGACTCTCAGATGAGCAACGCGGGCAATAAACTTGTTGATTATCTAAAAGAATCCCGATCGATTATCCCACCTCGTCAGCTACAACAAAACCAAATTATGGAAAGGTTGTTAGAGACAACTCAACAACAAATTGAGGCAACTAAAATGAAAGAAGAAAGGGAAATAATGCAATTGGATCTCGAGAAGATGACTCCAAAGGAAAAATAGTACTTTGAATATCAACAGAATGCCATACTGGCCAGGCAGATGCAGAGGAAACAAGAGAATCCGTTCCATTTTTAATAGCTTAGCTTAAGTGTTTATTCGTTTTAATAAGTAATGTCCTTTTTTTTTATTTCTTGTAATCCGTTCAATTTGTAATAGATTAGTTTAATTATATTTTATTTTAAGTAATCTTGTATTTTAGTTCCGGTAGTCTAGTTAATTTTATGTCGGTAACAATTACTTATGTATTTCTAATTACGATAATTTGAATTAATTTAAGTTATTCCAACGGATCTTTGGTAACGGGTAAATCCTAATGGTTATATTCCAACGACTACTTTAACTGCCTATTATAAATTGTAAAAATCTTCCTCAACCAAAAATTTAAGCGTATCCTCAGTATATAAAATTTCCCTGATTTTGGAAGATAACACGGTAATGGTTGGGTATACCATAGAAGAAGATATGTCAATGACCACAGCGTTTGTAAATGCTTGTAATCTTCCTACTGAAGATACTCAATACCTCTCCGCGTATGAAAAATTCACATTGGTGTTCGATGGATTTGTACAAGCGTTCGGAAACGTTAATAACCGAACAAGACGACAAGTTCAACAATGGATTTCTAGAATTGATATAATGGTTCGTAAGTACGTTGAAATTCAAAAAAGAATTCATGGTTACTCCCCACAGCACATGACAGTTGCGATAACTGTACGTCAACATAAATGGTTATGATATTTGAAATGTAGTTTTCTTCTACACACTAACCTATTTCCTTTTGTTTGTTTTGCGTAGAAGGAAATGGGAAAATTTGTGTACCAACTAGATACTCGTACTGAATTTACATGCTTTGAGTGCTACTTAATCTTTAAAGCTAACATGGGTAACATGGATTATTACAATCCGGAAATGAATGTCGGCGGTCCTCTAGAGGTTTAAAGGCTTGGTGCACGTGTTGTTTCGCAACCGGGATTAATAAAACTAGTAACCTGCGCTTTTATTCAATAATTGTAATGTACTTTTATAACGACTTTTTTCGAACGACTATATCGCAACGGCTTGTTTTTAACATGTAATTTGTAACGGCTATTTTTGACGGATATTATAAATTGTGTTAACTATCTTCAAACAACAAACAGGAATTTTAAATACAAAAGACTCACACACATGAAAATGGAAAATTACATAAATGAAAGATAGAACATTCAAACACAATCATTCTTCAGGATTGTTGTTCCGAAGACATGATTAACATCTGATGCTTAAAGTTGCAATTCAAAAACCGAAAATTACATAAATATAAGATATAACATTCAAACACAATCATTCTTTAGGATTGTTGTTCTGAAGACTTGATTAACATCTGATGCTGAAACCTAATAGAAAATCCGAAAATTACATAAATATAAAGATAGAAAATTCAAAGTCAATCAATCTTCAGGATTGTTAGACGAAGACTTGATTAACATTTGATGCTAAAACCAGCTTGCAATATAGCTACATTTCGTCAGGATTGTAGGTATCGTAAACCGCTTTTAACAGCTGATAACTTTCATCATGAAGAAAGTTGTCGCCCGTCTAGTTAAGATAGCCTAAACGAGCAGCAGTTATCTGAAATTTATAAATCAAATTTAGTTTAAGTATATTTATTTACTTAAAAGTGAAAGAAATATGTAAAACATTCTTAACCTTTGTTCATATGCCATTGCAGGATTGCGTATGTTAACATCGGCCTGAATAGTGACAAAAGTTATGATCTCCTTGTTCATCTTGCTCCACCTAGATCTAAGACCTCCCTTGTCTCTGGTGTTCGGATTTCCAGAAATGTTATCAAACAATTCAAAAACATTCTTCCAGAATTTGTTGCTAGAAGCCTGAACTTCGTTAAGATTATTGTTTTTGCTTGAATCCATGCTTGCGTAAGAGCAACATCTTCTTCTGTGCTAAATATTACAATTTTTATAAAACAGAGGTATGATTGTCTGTTGGATTGGTCTTAAATTGGAATGTGATTTGATATTTGTAGAGATTTTTATAGAGATTTTTAGAGAGATATTTTTAGAGATATTTAGAGAGATATTTTTAGAGATATTTATAGAGATATGATGAGAGGAAAGTCATAAGTAGCCATTAAATTGTAAAATAAAACAGTTATGTTAAGAAATTTAAATACTATCCCCTTTTACACATAAAACCATGGAAAATTTCCACTACCCTGATGTTGGTACGTGGTTGTACTTTGGTTGAATGGCTCAGACGGATTTTGACCTAAGTAAGGTTCTTGTTGACTATTTAGAACAAAAGAACTGGTCGACGGGCCCGATTCCAGAGACTGGCCTTGGCTAGATGACTCACATGTATATGGGGCTTAATATGGTTTCAAAAATCTCACACGGGGTGCTTCACCGTATTTTATTTGGTGTTGCAGCTCCGCTATGTAGTCGTAGGATTGTTGTTGTGTAGCCTTGTATATTTTTTCTATATCCACATAAGTATCGCGCCACATCTCCTGTAAACAACAAGGAAGGAAGTGAGTATAATTCTTTTTCACAAGTCAAATAAATTGGAACTAAAGGTTATATTATACTCACAGGTGTACCCAAGCTAACATCATAGTTGGATTTAGGAAACATTCCCAAATACTCCATTCCCACCGGTAACTCAGACGCCTGAAAGTCGGGGCCACATATCTTATTCGTCGTTTGGCTTGGTGGATATGGGAAGAGATGACGGTCTACGGGCACCAACTCTTGTGTGTATGTGCTTTGGCGTTGCAGGGCTGGGTGGCATACATACGCATCGTTATCTTGGGTGCCATACAAATCCCGGTTTGCTTCATGTACAATTACACCCCTATACTTCCCTATTGACCTCTTCTTCCACCATAACTTATACTGTCGATCAGATACTTCATCAAAATGCAGGCTATTAAGATTCTGGTCCGTGTACAAATATGCATTGTTGATGTCTAATATTGAATCAGGAGGGTTGCACGGTATTACGGTTAATCCAAGAACTTGTTTGAGACATCGTTCGCCCAGGTACAAGACGATGTGACCAAATGGATCGTTAAAAACTCTACGTGTTACTGAGATTCATTTAGCCTCTTCCACCTCGGGTTTACTTCTCCACTTACTCTCCTCCCATGGCGACCAGTATATGGAATCGAATGCAAAGTTATCAATTTGGTTACGAACAATAGTCATAGAATGGGTACCTGAATCTCTCTGACCGCCTTTTTTCGTCTCTCGTTGTGATCCATCATATAACCTACCAGCTGGCCACAGATCCATATTTTCACTTTCAGCTTTTGTATACGGAAATAGACATCGAAAATAAGCCCAAAACCATGGCTGCAAATTTCTACGTTTTTATTAACAACTATAAAAATATAGTGGTAACAAAATTAAATAAAAAGGAAAGTAAGATTACGAGAGGGTAGAGATTTTTACCATCAAAGGAAACGAGAAGAACTTCAACTCAGGAACGTTACTCGTGACTCCGGTACTCAGGCCCCTTAACATATATGCATACACCGCTGAACCAAATCATAATGCCTCAGCATAATTAAATCCCTTATTATACGAAGCCATTTAACCTCAACAACACTGTTTTTTTTTGGGAAAAAGACATTCACAATAACCCAAATCAAAAACCATCTTGCCATATGCTCCTGTATTATTACATCGTTCTGCATCCCGAATCTATGTTCAAGAAACGATTTAATTATAATATTCTTGATCCCGTTGCATCTATCCACAAGTTGCCGTCTCAAGGGGACTATTTCTTCATCTCTAATTACTTATTTTACTCCAGTAACGATAACGTCGTTCACGCCTTTTTTTCTTCTAGTAGTAGGTCTCGCCTCAACATAAGGGAGCAAATAGTCTATGGTCTGGGGAGCAATTTCATGTATTTTCTCCATACTCATTGACTCCAATGATATGGGATCTCCTCGACCGATTGGAATTCCGGTAATTTGAGTGAAGTCTAATGGGGTAACCCTATTTCAAAACTAGGGAAGTGAAATGTATTGGTGGTATGCCACCACCTTTCAAATATTCCGGTAGTAAGGTAGTTGTCTGGTAGTTTTGGATATTGTACTTGAAAAACTAAACCGAACCCACAGTTATCTACAATCACTTTAGCATTAGGAAACTTAGAAATTGAGGTATACACTTCATGAATTGTACTTATGGTACTGCGATGTCTCAACGAAGTCATCCTAACATTAGACGTATCAAGAATTTTCAATTTATGATCACTATGTTCCGTTGAAGAAACGGGCAATCTCTCTTCCATAATTCGTCGAAAATCAACATTGTCCATCTACGGCACACATGTACACAAAAATCATCACAAAACAATCATAAATCATGTATTTTACATATTCAAACAACGATCATAAATCATGTATTTTACATATTAGCCACATTGTCTACCAAAATAAAAAAACATCAAACATAATACCATATGTATATACATTTAATCATTCTTCAATACCAAAACATTCATCAATTTGCCACCAATGTGTCATATACATAATACATATGCTCTTAATCATTCTACAATCCCAAATCATCAATTACACTATCTTATACATATCAAAATTCATTCATACACAACACCCTATTTCAAAAAATCAACAAAAAATCAATAACTCAATCAAAACCGTCCCACAATATCAAACAACACTCAAACAACATTATAATCATCCAAACATCTCAAATTTCATCTAAATCAAACTCAAATAAAATTTAAAACCCTAACATTCTAATCACTAACCTTTGATGTTTTTGTGGACGAAATTCAAAATTAATTGAGGGATTACCTTCCCATTCGTGTTACCAACAAACCCTTTTGATCTTACCAACTGAATCGACCGGAATAAACACAAAAATCCAATGGGGGCAGCTGCAAAAGGGAAGAAGGGTTTTGGTGAAGAAGATGAAATGGGCGACAGAAACGAGTTCTGTTAACTTAAACCTATCAAACGGGTACTCAGTCCGCGTATTTAGTCAAGTCAACGAGTTGACAAATACGCAGATCGAAAACCGCTTTAATCGTGTGCATACGCGGACTAAGTACGCGTAGAGTGTAGGGAAGGGATAGCAACACACTATAGCAGGATTGCCTTTCGTGTGCCATCCCTTCCCTTTATTTGAGGGATAGGGAAGGGATAGCTAGCACCATAGTGCTAGCTCTAAGCGGAATTTTAGTTTTTATTTGTCCCACTAGATTGGCGGAGTCCTATTTCAAGATGAAATTTCTCCTAAATACCTCTATTTATTGTGTATGAAAAATTGTGTTAAGAATAGGACAAAAGATAAAATAAGATAAAGAAAGGAAAATTAGAAATTCAAAGTAATTTTCTTCGTTTAGAGAATTATCCCATCCCGCCTATATATATATATATATATATATTGTACGGAGGGAGTAATGTAAAAGATCAAACGGGATCTCAATCTCTGTCTCCCTCTTTTTCAAATTTTTTTTTTTTTTTTTTTGAAGCATCCCTCTTTTTCATGTCTCTGCTTCCTCTGTAATAACTCAAATAGTGAATTTGGAAGAGTGAAAAAAAAATATCTACACAATTATCTCATCTTCTTCTTTTCGTTCTCCCTTTTCCTGGTAACAGATTTTACCCTCTCTTATTTTGATAACCAATTGCCGTAGTTTGTGATTAGGTCTTGATACAGGTTTGTTTGATTTTAGATCCGAGGCAAGGGTTTGTGATTTTGATTCTTGGTTGATTAATTAGATCATGGTATGGATTTTGTGATCGTGGTTGATTCTAAAGACTAAGAGAGTCATAACTCAATAATGGTGCGACTCAGTTGAGTCAGTGAGTTAGTTACTGAGCCGAAACGGTGGGCGCATGTAAAGGAGATTTAAAATTTCTTTTGAAATCAAAAGATTATTGTCAACCAAGAAATAATGGTGATGACTAGAAGTAAGACGAAGTTATTAAGGTACTTACTTCTTTTTCAATTTATATTTTCTTAATTTGTGAATATTTCTGGGTTTTTATTTGTTTATTTAAGAGTATCTGATAACTTTGAACATGATTGAATGATTTACTAAATTCTAACGATAAATTAATCTTATTTACTTCTTAGAAACGAGAACATGGATAGGATTAGTGATTTACCAGATTGCCTAATTCAGCATATACTCTCTTTTCTGCCAACCGAATGTGCTGTTTCTACTACTGTGTTGTCTAAAAGATGGAACAATCTCTGGATACATGTACCTATTCTTGATTTTAATCATTCAAATGAAGAAGATTCTGATGAAGAAGATTCTGACGAAAAAGAGGCTATCTGGGAGGCCAAGGCCAACATGTTTATGGATTTTGTGGACAGTGTATTGAATCATCGTAAGATGTTAACTATACAGAAATTTTGTCTCACATGTGATAATGCCTACTTTGATGACATCCGAGTGAAGGAATGGATTTCTGCTGCACTTAAGTGTAAGGTTGAAGAGATGCATCTTTCTGTGACATGGCCATATGCCATGTTTCCCATTGGCCTCTTTACTTCTGAATCATTGATAAAGTTGCATATCTATTTTCTATGGAATGAACAAGAATATTGCACGCTAGATCTTCAGCAACCAATTTATTTTCCTAGACTTAAGATCCTACAGCTTTCGAGTGTTATTTTTGAGGATGAGATATTGGTTGCACAACTCTTTTCAAACTGCCCTTTACTTGAAGATTTATGTTTGATCGATTGTATCTGGGAGGACGTGTATCACATAAATATTTCAGCTCCTTCATTGAAGTCATTTACGCTAGATAATCGTGAGTTGATTAGCAAGATAGAGTATGCCGAGCTCAAGATTGATGCACCAAACCTAATGTCCATCAAATACTACGATTGGCTACCATGGGATTTTATAGTGGATAAATTTCCATCTCTTGTTGATGTTGATTTACGCTTTGAAAATACGTTGAAGGGCATCTCTGATTTTGATTCGGTTTTCAAATTTGCGATGAAGCTGTCTAATGTACTACGCCTGCGATTATCGAGCCACATTGGTTCGATGGAGGTACGGTTCTTTACTTTGAATTTTTATTTTTTCAAAGTATCCTGGTTACTTGAAAGGGTGACCAGCTTTATTGTCATTCTGATTCGTGATATATTATTACATTGCATGTGTTGCTATTATAGATTCTTGGTCTCTTTAATGTCCTCTCCACAAGTGTCCCTAGAGTCTCTGCCTTTGAAAGCATGATTCATTTGGAAACGGGGTATAGTCACGCTGACACCGTACTCAAATTTTTACAATTCACTCCTAATTTGGAATCTCTCGCCATCGTCCCGGTATGATTACAACAACTTACTGAAGTATCATTGTTTTGCAATGCTGTCTATTCTTCAAATTGGACCACTACATATTTTTATTCTCTCGTTGCTAATTTTTTTCATCTTCGGCTGAACTCAAAACTCATGGGGTTTTAGGGGTTGTTTAACAAAGTCAATGAGGATGCTTTCACATCAAATTTAGTGCCTTCTTGTTTGCTGCTGCATCTGAAGACAATAGAAGTTCGAGAGTTTGAAGGGCAGCCAGAGGAGCTGAAATTGGTTAAATATATTTGGACGAATGCTAGAATCCTACAAGTGTTGATTATTCAAAGTGGAACTTCAAAAACTATTGTGGCGTTGGAAAAGAAAACTCAAATCATGGAGATGCTGCTAATGAATCCTAGGGCTTCGACAAGTTGTAAAGTGAAGTTTCAATTTCCCAAGTAGTTTTTCAAAAATAAAATTTAAGGTCGGTCTCAATGCTATACTGAGGTTAAGACTAGTAGTAAATCTTGCCTTCTAATTCTATGTAGTTTTCTTATGAACAAAAAAATTCTCTGTTTTTTTTTTTTCAGCTGTGTAGTTTTAATCAGCTATGTAGTAATTTACTAGTTCAAAAGGGTATCCAAATAACATGGTGCATGGACGCTCAAACTGCATGTTTTAATAGAAAGTGAAAGGAAACGGATAGTATTTTACACAAGCTGGAAACTTTATAAGTTGAGTTTTTAGTGTCATGAAGTGAAAATATTAAGCAATCTAATATCTTTTTTTTTGATGAAAAAAGTAATATATTAATTAAGCAATTGTGTACATAAGGTTACAATATTTTTTTTTCAAAAATATTGGACGTCACACTAGATTGTGAAATCCTTATTTGTATTTGGTTTGAGAAATTCCTCATATTCTTTGCACGAGCTTCCTTTGCTATGAGGTCTGCTGCAGAGTTGTATCTTCTATTAATATAGTGCACCTGAGCTTGAGGGAGCTTTTGTAGAATTGTATGAGTCGCCTTGATGGTGGTCTCCGCATTCCAATCTGGGATCTTGCATTCATTTCTGATTGTTTCTGCTAACACTTTGCAATCTGTAACTAAGGAGACACTGGATAAAATATTCTCACTTAACCAAGAAGAGGCCTTCAATAAAGCTTTTGATTCTGCATGGAAAGCCGAAGTAGCCCTATCTGATCCAGCTGCTATGTGCATAAAGGTCTTGTTGTCCACCGAATAAAGTATAAAAGTATATCTCATGGTGGAATTTTCCTTTTTAAAAGCCGCATCTATAAAAATAATCCAATCTGATGTTAAGCTTGTCCATTTTTCCTTGAAGTTCATACCTGGCTGTAGCCTTTTACTCTTGTGGATATTCTCCTGAGGACGTTGTTGTAAGAATTTTTTGATTTGCTCTATAAGAGAATTTGGGTTTGGGTTTATTTTGTCAAAAACTACTGAACATCTATACTTCCAGATGAACCAAGAGATTGTTGCGATCTTATCAAAATAGATAGTGAAGTCTGGTTCCGTGATCCACTCTTTAATCCAAGTTACTATTGAATCTGAATTAATTCTTGAATTAACTGCATCTAAAGAGAGCCCAAACCAGACAGCTCTAGCAAAAGGGCAAGATCTTATTAGGTGTTGCTCTGTTTCCTGGGTTTGAACATTGCACATAGGACAATCCGTGATAAAATCTTTATTATGAGCTCCTAGTTTGGCATTGGTTGGGAGAGCTTTCTGGGCTAATTTCCAAATAAAAATTTTAATCCTAGGAATCACATTGATTTTCCATATTTTTTGCCAGGGAAAATCCATAGTGTTGTTATTTTCTTGGTCTTCTTTTATAAGGAAGTTGTAGACATTTTTCGCTGAGAAAGAACCAGAGCTGTGGTGCTGCCATCTTATCCCATCTTGTTCTTGAGTATTAGGAGAAATTGCAAGGATTTTTTCTTTAATATCCGGAGTGAAGTGATTATCTAGTTTATCGTGATCCCAATTTTCATCATGTGTAATCAGCTCACTAACTCTTTGAGGGACCTGATCAGACGAAGCCATCGGTTGCTGAATGGTATCTTCATTGGGTATCCATTTATCTTCCCAAATTTTTATCGAAGCTCCATTTTTTACTTGCCACACAAAATTACCTTTAATAAGGATTATACCTTTTTGTAAACTTGTCCAAATCCATGATAAATTTGAAGTCCTAGAGGCTTCTAATGAGTGGTTATTGGGGAAGTATTTTGCTTTAAGAAGTTTATCCCAGAGTTGATCATGTTCTGAGATTAGTCTGCTTGCTAACTTCGTTAGGAGTGCTATATTGAATTGATGTGGGTTTTTAAATCCCAGTCCTCCTTGCGAAATTGGTTTGCATATGCTGAACCAAGCTTTAAAATAACCTCCTCTTTTTTTGGGCTTATCTTTATTTCACCAGAAGTCCCTTTGAATTTTATCCATTTGATCTAGAGTTTCCTTAGGAAGATCCAGAATTTGCATCTGATAAGTAGGATAACCTTGTAGAACTGATTTTATTAACACCGTTCTACTAGCTTGAGATAGTAATTTTTATTTCCAACCTTGCAAAGTGGCATAGTATTTTTGTAGGAGGGGTTCAAAATTTTCTTTTCTTTTTTTATTAAAAAAGAGTGGTGTTCCTAAATATTTATCATTTTTTGTCATTAAGGGAACTTTTAGAATTTTGGCTATGATTTTGCCGTGTTTCAGAGGAATTCTATGGATGAAATAAATTCCGGATTTTTGAAGGTTTATCATTTGACCTGTAATTTCTCCAAACCTGGATAAGATGTCTAGAAGGTTTTTTGCTTCCCCTAAATCTGCTTTTGTGAAAAGAAAACAAACATCTGCGAAGAATAGGTGGGAAATATTGGGGGCATTTTTGTTTATTTTCAGACTGGATATTTTCCTTTCCGAAACCGATTTGTCTAGAAGCCTAGAAAGGATCTCCATGCAGATGAGGAAGAGATAAGGTGAGAGGGGTCACCTTGTCTAAGCCCTCTGGAGGTTTTGAAAGAAGGGCCCTGTGAACCATTTAGAAGGGTGAAGAAGGAAGTAGTTGAAATACATTGTGCAATGAGGTTTACCCAGGAATCACTAAAACCTAAAGCAGTTAGGGCAGCTTTAATGAAATTCTATTCCACCCTGTCAAAAGCTTTCGAGAGATCTAATTTTAGAGAAAAATGTCCTTTTCTGGCTTTCGATGTTTTCATTGTGTGGATAAGCTCATGGGCAATGATGATATTATCAGTGATTTGTCTACCAGGGAGAAAAGATGATTGGTTAGGAGAGATAATTTTATTAAGGATTGGTTTGAGACGATTGGAAATAATTTTTGATATGGTTTTGTAGATAGTATTACTCAGGATGATGGGTCTAAAATCAGCTGGAGTTTGAGGAGTGGAAATTTTTGGGATAAGAGTTATGTAAGAATAATTTAATTTCGGGTCTAAAGATCCTGATTTAAAGAAATCTTGCACTGATTGAATTATATCTGGCCCTAAAATATCCCAATTAGCTTTAAAGAATCCTGGTTGAAACCCATATGGCCCTGGGGCTCCCCATTGGTTCATATTAGAGATAGTGTTCCAAATCTCTTGTTTAAAATGCAGTTAGGGCTCCCCATTGGTTCATATTAGCAATCTAATATCTGGTTCGATTTAAAATGTAGAAGGTTATCCGGCTAAATGCTCCAAAGTGGCCCAATGTGTTTGTAATGGTACTCCTGCAGTGATTTTGATTATTAATCCAGTTAAGGGTGAGAAACTAATGGGATCCAGTTGATCTGGTCTTATCCGCATCTAATCTGATTGCCACCGCCACCATCAGACGGATTTGTCATCGGCTGATGAGCAGGTTGGATGCGGATGGGTTGGCAATTGGCAGAATGATACGAATCTTTTGACCATCTATAAAGCCTGTCGTGGATACAACTTGTAAACCTTAACCTGTTGGTAGAAACCCAATTTAGTTTTCTAATTGACATTTTCACTGTTTTTGTACTGCCATCGGTAAAGACTTTTTTCTCAATCATATGAATTCATTAAACATTAAGAAGAACCTCTACTTGGCTGTCATTATTGTGAGAGTACATAAGTGCATTATTGTGGCCAGAATCTTTCCATTGCCTCTTGGTCTTATAATAGATGATTCCGAATGTTTTTCCAAATAATCTTCTAGTAAATAAAATGAAAAACTTGTTACGGCTGTTAAGAGTTGTTTTTCGAGTGCTAGACTTCTTGGGGAGGTAAATGCTACCCTAGTTTCTTTAATTCCTAAAATTACTAATGTTTCCACATTAAATGATTTTAGGCATATATAGCTTGTTGTAACGTCATATATAGCTTGATTTTAAGACTTAAGAATGTGGAGAGGAAGCTTGTTAGTCCTTGCCATTCATTTTTTTTTTCCCGGGGGTCCATTCAAGAAAATATCATGTCGGTGCGGCTATGATGTCATGCTTGCCCATGACTTGCTTCGGAGCTATCATAGAAACAATAGGTCCCCTAAAGTGGGCACTCAAGATAGACTTGAAGAAAGCGTATGAATGCATCAGGTGGGATTCCTTGCTCATCACCCTCCACAAGTTCCATATCCCTCAAAAATTTATAGATTGGATCAGCATGTGTATTAGTGCTCCTAAGTTCTCTATCGCGGTGAATGGTTCCACATATGGGTATATTGAGGGGAGGAGGGGCATTAGACATGGATTCCCTCTATCCCCGTACCTTTTTGTGCTTATCATAGAAGTTTTTAATTCTCTTATGCTTAGGCTGCAATTGGGGTTCTTGTCTCTTCATCCGAGATGCAATGATCCATTCATCACTCAGCTCTGTTTTGCGGATGACTTGTTGGTCTTCATGAATGGAGGTGTTCAGTCAGCAAGGTCCTTGGCCAACACTTTTACCATCTTCTCCAATAGGACTGGCCCAGTTGAAAACAGTGAAAATAGCAACATTTTTATATGTTCTCTGTTGACCCTACTTCAGCCACCAACATTAAATCTATTTTGGGGTTCGAAGTTTGAACTTTACCAGTCAGGTATCTTGGTCTTCCTATCTTATCTACAAGACTATCTCACTCTGACTGCCCCCCTTTAGTGGACCACATTATCTATCTATTCCTATTATAAAGGGAACTACCCTTATTGTTCATCTACAGTAAAATGAAGCTGCAAATTTTGAATGGACGATTTTTCCCCTATTAGACAGCTTCATAATAAATAATCATAAATACAATGAGGTCATAATAGTAATTTACAAGAATCATATAAGATTACAATAATTCACAATCAAACACAGCGCTCACAAAAATAAAAATCCCACAAATTAAACCCTCCTCCATTTCATCATCACCATCAGGTAATCAACAAAAATTCTGAAGATTCACTTATCTACCCAAGTTTCAAAATAAATAAAAATAAATAAAAATAATCCAATTTATGTTCTTATTAATTAATTTCTTGATGAATATTACAGTGAAATTGAGAAAATAGAATGAACACCAAGTGACAAATAAGATGATGGAGGTGTCGGTGATTGTGGTGGTGGTTCACAGAAGCTGTAGATAAGATGATGATGGTGGTGTTGTTCCTCTGTGAAACGGTAAAGAGAGTTTAAGAAGGGAAATGGATTTTCTTCATATTGGTGACCTAACAAAAGGTGATATTATTTTGTGACTCACGAATACCTGAATCATGTGTAAGTTGTCTTCAATATGTCCACGTCGAGGTAACCCCAGTCCCACTCTGGATTAGACGGTCGAAATGAATAATAAAATATGTTTGAAAATGAAATCAGGTTCAGTTGTAACAAATCTGAAGATTGAGAGAAGTAATAAGTAGAATACAATGTTTAAGATGTTGATGCACGAGTATTTATGTAAAAACAAAACATAAACTCCCCTTGCATCCATAGGTAGTTGACATCTGTAGTGTAATGATTTTGCACGCACATAGTGCGTTTCCACCACTCTTGTATCTAGAATCAAAACTTGGAAAGCTAGGAATTTGTCCTTTGGTGATAGAGTTCTCCTCATCAAAGTCATCCTGAAAAGACTATTAAACTCATCAAGTATATCTTTAGAAAGTTCTTTTGGTCTGGCATAGAACTTGTTCACAAGCAGTGTGGGTGCAAAATACCGCACACTCATTAGTTATCCGAAATAGTCCCTTTGGTAGCAAGCGAATCTGAACGCATATGATATGTCCAAAATGACGAACCAGATGACGTCACTGAATCAAAACAGAAGTGTGAAGAATCGTGCGGCAATGAAGAATCCATGCGGCTACAATAAAGTCCAAGCGATGTTGAGTCACACCAAATCCGAAATTAGAGGCTTTATTAGCTGTCCTCCTCTGTGTAAACTCCTACATAAGGAGCCGAAGGCCTTTGTAGAGAGAGATAGAGATATTTTTGGTGAGCTAAGGATATATATTTAAGAGAGAGAAAGTTATTTGTTTTCCAAGTTAGGGTTTGCCCTTATCATCCTTGTATTTGTTCTAAGTTTTAATAAAAAATATATTGAGTATTTCATCAATCATCATGTTATCTTAGAGTATTTCACAGATTATCACTAGGGTGTGGTTGTAGGATTTCCTGCAACTACATTTTGGCGCTAGAAAACAACTTGGAGGATATACCCTGTTGGTGAAGAAAACTTTTCATTAATAAAATTTTTGGATCTTTGAAAAATACTTCTTCCTTTGTTAAGTGAAGATATTATTTCAGGAACTAATGGTGAGAAAAGCATCTACAGCAGAACAAATGATAGCAACTAGGAGAAGTAGAAGAACCGCAAGAAGAAAAAAAGGCGAAATTGTTGATTCTTCACAGATGGACGAAAGACACCACCAATTTCAGCAAATCCAGGCACCGATCCAACAAGTACAAAGAAGGAGAATAATTGCAGAAGCCGAACATGTCTTAAAGTACAAAACGAACAAACAAGAGCAATAAGGATAATCAGAGCAAAGAAGAGAACAGGCGTATACAGTGTAATTCAATAACAAAAACGATTGTGAATGATGCAGACTTACATGCTGGCATCACGGGTAAAATACATAAGCGCGATTATGAAGGAAAAAAGATCATGACAGTGGAAAAAATAGTTTCCTTGAAGGAATAGGAAAAACAGAAGATAACATTAACAGCAGATGATATACCAGAAGAGAATCTAAGGAGAAAATACCCGCTAGTGATTACAATAACTGCAGAGCGAAAAGAAAAAAATAAAAGCGCGAAAACATTAGAACGATAGGAGATGGACAAAACCTTGATAGATACGGGCAGCTCGGTAGACATTCTATTCTATCGCGCATTCAGGAGTATGGGATACAAGGATGCGAACTTAATGCACTCAGCATATAACATACACGGTTTTAATAAGACAATAACAAAACCAAATGGTGCAGTAACCATGTGAATACTTTTAGGAGAAATAGAAATGCAGGTAACATTATGTGCGGTGGATGTGGAATCACCATACAACATGTTATTGGGATGACCATGGGTGCATGCGATAAAAGGTGTGGCCTCAACTCTCCATCAGTGCGTACGTTTTCCAATACCAAGTGGAATAGGCGAAATCAAAGGGGATACTAGGAGCGCGAAAATTTGCAGTCAAATAGATGTGAAGAAATTTGAAGGATGCGCAAATAAGCGATAGGATAGATGGGGGAAGGCAAAAGAACTGAAAAAGGAAGAAGAACTAAGAGTATACATGATAAGAGCACATGCATGAAAAGGAATACTGTAGTTGCAGGAAATACTACAACACACCCCTTATCATATCTTGATATCAATTTCAAGATCTACACATAAAAATGGTAGTAAAAGTGCTAAAATTATAAACGGACACCAAGATTTTTTACATGGTTCGATCAATATGATCTACATCCATGATTCTTCACTATGATTATTTGAATTTACATTTGATTTACATGGAGACTCCATTAATGAGTATTTGGAGCTCTAGATTTAATTTTTAGGGGAAGAAGATGATAAAGAAAATAAACTCTCTCTCTCAAAAATATCTCTTTCTCTCTCTCTCATAACAATTATTCCCCCGTTTCTCTCTCATGTTCTCCTCTTTATATATATATTTACATAGTGGATGACAGCTCATAAACAATTAACATAACCTTTAATTTCGGGGTTTTCTTGCGATATTATCGCAGGTATATAAATATTAAGTTCACAACATTCCTAAATCTCGCTCAATCTTTACATTTTTCTCATATTTAAATTATCGTCATTTGTCACGTCGTTTTCTTAGTTAACATACGATGATCGCAAAGTGTCGTTGGTGAGAACTTCGCAAGTGTGTTCTTACTGCGATATTCTGATCCTACATCTTGCCTCTTTTTTCTTGAATATTGCTTGAAGAGCGATCTTTAAGAAAAAATCTGTTGTTGTAGAAGTCCTTGATTTTTATTGATGAAATAATAAGCGAAAGAATACTTTTCCTGAAAAGTACGTACTTGCCTCTATTCTTTTGCGAAGTTCCAAAGCATTGAGAAGTAATTAGAAGCATTGTCCTGATGTATAAGAAGTACTCAATCCTCGAAATATAATAAGTATCCGTCCTTGAATGAGAGTAATAAGTATTTCCCATATTCATACAAAATTATTACTCCATTTTTAGTGAGGATTCTTGCCGAGAAGATAAAGAGCAAAAATGTTTTCTTGGTAATCCATATTGCTCTGTTCTTTATTTGTGAAGGTAGAATCCTTGTGAAAATGTTTTTAGAAAGAGTTGTTTCTTCATTCTTATCTTGCCTCTGTCTCATGCGATAGTATAATCTCTTTAAGTTGCTTACAATTATGCGAGATAATCATATTTTGCGAAATAATCACATCTCTTGCGAAATTATGTACGAGTCTGCGCGAAATTCTGAATGGTCTTGCTAATTTCTGGATATTCCTGCTAGTTTCTGAATACTTCTGCGTGATTTTGACACATTCTTTAAAATTCTGAGTAATTCTGCGAAATTCTAAAGTACTCTGCGAAATTATGAAGTACTCTGCGAAATTCTGAATAATGCTCCTGAAATAGTGTTGTAAATAGTACTGCGAATAGTGATGTGAAATTCTTACATATTCTGCGTAAAATTTTGTAAAATACCTATGCGAATCTAATGCTTACTTAATGATTATGTTATGAAATGTGTATGCGATGTTTATGCCATGAAATGTTTATGTGATGCTTTTATGATGCGAGTATGATGCTTGTATGATGAGAATGCTTATCTATTACAATGTATATCTAAAGTTTGTGTTACTTAGCTCATTTTGCTGCGGTAAAATTGATGTAGCTTTAAATCGCTTCCATTCTTCATTTCTCTGTTTTTGTCTCTAGTATATGCATTCCTCTTTGCATATTTATTGTTCTCGCAAGTTCATTTGCTTGTGCCTGATTTTTCTTGCTCATTGTATCTCATTGTTTTATTGTCTCCACTATTTATTCCTGCACTATTAGTTTCGCATAATATAATATAATTAAAATATCAGAGGTGCATAATCTAAATTTCGTTTCAGTATATATATTCGCAAGCTTGTTTGCTTACTTTCTTACGTGGTCTTATTTTGCCTTCCTAATTAAATGTCTTATTTCGCCACATTTCTTTTTTCTTTTCGACAAAATCGCAGGACGTCTTTATACTTTCATGTATTGACCCATTGATCTTGTCTTATCTCTTGTATTATTGCCTCAGCAGGATATTTTTCATGCGACAATATGACACGCCTAAATATTCTTGCGAATATAAAGCCCCATGATAGGTGTAGAATACACCGAATTTACTATCTAGTAGTTTATGCTTTCTTTTCTATTTTTCTTGTGAATTATGTATTTTTACGTGTGTTTTTGAGTTATTAGGTACTCTTGAGTCGCACGGAGAAAAGAATAAGAAATTACCAAAATTGAGCAAAAAGGGCAGAATTGTCATTTCATAGGGCGAGCACTATCTGGAGTCCATTCAAGGTTAAGGGGCAACTCTTTTTGGGAAGAATTATAAAAGGCATCTAGCACAGGTTAAGGGGAGGACAATAGGCTAGCCCTTATCAGAAGTAACCAACTGTTATGGGGCACCAGCTTGGGGTGTATTTTATCCGGGGTGTCTTAATATCCCCCCCTTCTTTTATAACCTAATCAAATAAGGTTTCCACTCCATTTTTCCCCAAATTCGTTTATTACAGAACTCATGAAATCGAGAGATAGAGATGGAGGCAGAGACGATGATGAATTCAAGCTAGGGTTCGAATGAGGATGAAGAATTCCTGCTGTTCAATCTAAGAGGAATTGATGAGATGGTGATGTTGGTAGTCGCTGTAGTACCATAATATCGCAACAACGATATTCTCATGATAAGAACAACGCTTTCACGAGAAGGTCAAATATTCCTATAAGTATAAATGACATTATTCACGAGAGTGTCGTGAGGATTCTTCAGAAACATTTGGCGAGCGTTACGGGGAAGCATCATGGTAATTGACGATTGAAGAGACATGTTATGAGAGTGTTGTTTCACGAGGATTACAAAAGTTGGCGAAGATTAATATTACAAATACCACTATGAGATCGCAGAATATATCCGAAAGAAGGGGAAAACTTAGCTGTCACCCACTATGTAATTTCCTATATAAAGGGTTCAAGTAAGTCCAGATGATGATGATGTATTTTTTAGAGTTGAGAAAATCTTGAGGAGAGAGAAACTCCAGAAAAGAAAGTTGTAATTCTGAGTTTGAATATTTTTTGTAAACATTTCTGAGATCTAAATAATAAAAGTGTCGTTTAATTCTTTAATCTTCAACTAGTTTCACTTAGATTTTTATAGGATCTTAATAGGGGTGTAGTGTGGGAAATCCTGCTACTACATTTTGGCGCCGGCTAAGGGGATTCAAGATCCAAAATCTCTAATTACAATTTGAAGATTTGGAGAAATTGAAGAAATGGCTGGAAGAAGGAGAAGAAATACATCAGAACCACCAACAATAGTGAGAAGAAGTAAAAGACTTGCAGGTGAAGAAACAAGTGTATTAGGAGAATCTTCAAGGATGAGAACTAGGAGGAATAGAACAAGGAATGAAAGGGAAAATTCAATTCAACAACCAAACCAATCAACATCGGTACAAAATGGAAGGGTGGATTATGATAGAGTAAGCGTGCATACATGGAGATCAGATTCAATGAGAGAAGAAACAAATCGACAATTAAGAAAATAAAATGGAGTAGGAAGAAATCAGGAGGTAGAAGAAGGGTCGATTCATCAAGATGAAGATGAAACAGCAGAGGAATTAAGGCAAAGAATACAAGAATAAAGAAGGTTAGAGGCGGTGGAACGTGCAAATTTAACAAGACAAAATCATGAGTTGAGAATGGAGAACTTAAGGTTACAAAGAAGAAGATCAAGAAGTACAACTAGATCAAGTTCAAGGTCACTTAGAGAAATACCAAGGCGAAATTCCCACATAAGAAATGATGGAGAAAATGTACAAGAAGAAACGCAAAATCCAAATAGAAGGCAATGCCAGGGAGAAGAGAGAGTAAATAATGATTATAACAATCCACAGGGGGAAACTTTAAATGGAAGACGAAATATTGAAAATCAAAGAAATGAAGATAATAAAGATGGTGAAGAAAATCACGAAGAAGGTAGAAGAATATTACATGGACGCGAGCACGTCAGAAATCAAAGAATTATTGAGAATGAAATAGAGAGACATTATGCTGAACATGCACGTCTAGCTTGCGAGAGAGAAACACTGAGGGCAGAAATGGAAGAACAGGAGTTTCAAGAGGTAATAAGGCAAAACAATCATGATAATCGAGAAAGAAGACGTACACAAAATCGTGAAAATGGCAATATTCGGGAAGAATATGACAGAATACAGAGAAGGATAGAAAGACAACAAAGATAATTGGTGAGAAATGAAGAAGTTGGTGGAGAAGAAATTAGGAGACAAAATCAACTGCGAATTTTAGATAGAAATGAAGAGGAAAATCGCAGGAGAAGAGAAAGTGCGTTAAAAAGGCCAATAGAACAAAGCCCAACTGCAAATGAGCAAATTTTGAGGGAATTAGCAGAAATGAGAGGGATGATAAATAATAGAAGAGAAGGTGGAAGAAGGCAACTTGATGAAGCAATCGAAGAAGCAGCTAGAACTCCCTTCACACAGGAAGTACAACTAAGAGGAATTCCTCCAAAATGCAATTTTCCAAAGACTAAACAAAGTATTTTCGATGGGACTACTTGTGCTATTCAACATGTTAAAGCTTATGTTAGGTGTATGCTGCAGGTGGGAGAATCATGATGCTGTTTTATGAAAGTACTTTGCATCCAGTTTGACTGGCGAGGCGCTAAAATGGTTTGAGGGATTGCCGAAAAATACTATTACTTATTTTGATCACTTACAAGCTACATTTTTGGGTGCATACATAAGCAACAACTCTTCACGACCAGGTATCGAAGATGTGTTTGGATTAAAACAGAGAATTGGCGAGAGTCTAAAACATATAACCATAAGATGGAAGACAATGTGTAGTGAGATGGCGGGAAGAGTAGATGAGAGATATCTTATTTAATCCTTTATTAATGCAATGTTCGCGACCAATTTTATCTACATACAAATTTTCAGAATCAAAAAAATCATCACAATGACTGAACTAAGAGAACTACAAGAAGAGTACATTGCTTTGGAAGAAAAACAAAACGAAATGGAGTCATACCCAATTGCAAACACCAGTTCTGTAGTGGCTAATGGAAGTTTGCTTCCCAAAATGATTAATAACGTGGCGAGCACCTCGCAAGTTCAAGCAGAGAAAGTGGCGAATAATGACAAACAAAAGCTAGTGGCTATGGGAAGTCGTGATCAAGAAGAATTTGAAAGAGAGAAGAATTATTACAATCGTGGAGGAAATAGTCAAATCCAAAGGCTTGACCAACCCCAAGAAACTTATGGTGGACAAAAGCAAAATAATTTCAGAAATCAAGGGAGCATGAGAACCATATGGGAGGAGATTAAGATGCCACCCTTGAATGCTAGTGTAGAAAAAATCTGGGAAGCTATCATTTTAATGGAAAATATACCCTCGCCATGGAACATGGGGAAGGAACCACATCCTAACACTCGTAATCAAGAATTCTGTCCTTATCATCATTTTCATGGGCATTCGATAAATAATTGCAGAAATGTAAAAAGAATAATCTTAAGAATGATCGATCATGGGAAGCTAAATCATGGGTTGATGTGTTTGGCTGTTGGTTGGATTAGTGATGGTGCTTTTATTCGCTGGTCGTTCTCTCTGTGATTGTAACTCACGCCAAATCATCAAGTAACTAGAGAAGCAGAAGTTCTATGAAGATGGGTTGTGAAGTAAACTTGGAAAAACCTTTTTCCTCTCACGCAACATCTCTTCTTTTAGTTTGCCAAAACCATCATTATTTCTTCAAGGAAATTAGTGACACAATGGGCTTGTTTACTGTATCTCTTCTTCGCTGGTGAAAGTTTTGATTCATTCTGCTTCATTATCCTTCCTTTCTCAATTGCTCGACAATGGTTTCCCCATTCATGACTTCGTTGGTTTCTGATGATGCTTTTAACGAAGTAGGTTTCGACTCTCTTATTTCTTTTGTTTGTTAAAATTTGTTTATCTTCACTGGAACTGCGGCAACTTCGCTAGAACAACTGAATGAGTAATCCTTTTCACTTACCTGCTGCGGAAACTTCACTGAAACTTTGTTGATGAAGTGAACTTCGCATAATCTCTATACTTGTTGTTATTTTATCGTGTCTTTTCATTGATGATCTTCCAGTCCTACTTCGATGGCATTGGGGTTGTTTTGGCGAATAATACTAATGGCTTAAAATCGTTGGATTTAATTATTAACCTGGAGATAAAATTCACTGGTGCTATATCTTTAGATATTAATTTGGATTTTGAATCTCGCAAAGAATAATTTGTAAGAAGAAGAATTTTAAATAATAAAAATTTTGAATTTTTTTTTGAGTGGAAAATCAATTTTTTTGCTGCAAAGAAGAATTTGTGATATCCATTGTATGAGTTTGTAAAACAAGGTCCTATTATACCAAAGCTACTTTGAAAACTCATTTTGAACCGTGTATGCTAGAAAATTCTCCCAAAACTTGTCGGTAAACCACCAGATCTAAGATTTCGAAAAGAAAATTAAAGAAATAAAAAGAGAGTTCATTTTTTCAAGAGAAATTACTGATGTTGCTTCATTTAATTTCGGTTTACTGCACTTTCTTCATTCCTGATCTTGATGCGGTCTCGACGTTTCCGTTTATTTTGTGGATGGCTGGTGATATTTTGTAGTAGAAAATGTAAGATTTTCACCCGAAACTTCCATATTTTCCCTTGTAGCTCATAGATTCAGTGAATCTAACTCTAACAACAACTAATTTCTTTGAATCTCCTTAAATCTAACAAGTAGCAGGTCCCTGTTTCTAGCGCCAAAATGTAGTTGCACGAAATCCTACAACACACCCCTTATCATATCCTGATATCAATTTCTAGATCTATATATAAAAATGGTAGTAAAAGTGCTAAAATTATAAAGGGACACCAAGATTTTTTACATGGTTCGATCAATATGATCTGCATCCATGGTTCTTCACTATGATTATTTGAATTTACATTTGATTTACATGGAGATTCCATTAATGAGTATTTGGAGCTCTAGATTTAATTTTTAGGGGAAGAAGATGATAAACAAAATAAACCCTCTCTGAAAAATATATATATCTCTCTCTCTTAACAATTATTCCCCCCCCCCTCCCCCCTTTCTCTCTCATGTTCTCCTCTTTATATAGATATTTACATAGTGGGTGACATCTCATAAACAACTAACATAACCTTTAATTTCGGGTTTTTCTTGCGATATTATCGCAGGTATATAAATATTAAATTCGCAACATTCCTAAATCTCGCTCAATCTTTACATTTTTCTCATATTTAAATTATCGTCATTTGTCACGTCATTTTCTTAGTCAACCTGCGACGCTCGCAAAGTATCGTTGGTGAGAACTTCACAAGTGTGTTCTTGCTGCGATATTCTGATCCTACAAATACCTAGCGAGATCCCAGAAAAGGAAGGTGAACCAATACATAAAATAAAGGAACCATCACCACTAGGAGAACCAAAAGAAAATTTCATCGCAGCAGAGCCAACAAAAGAGATAAATATTGGGACAGAAGAAGAACCAAAAATGTTGAAAATCGGAACTAAGATGGACAAGGAAGAATAAAAGACAATCAATTTGTTGCGCGAATATAAAGACATTTTCACGTGGAGCATAGACGAAATGTTGGGTATAGACTCTTCTGTTGCATGTCACAGGTTAGATATCAACAAGAACGCACGACCATTCAAGCAAAGGATACGGAAGATAGCCACAACATATCATCCTCAAATAGAAGCAGAGTTACAAAAGATATTAGATGCAGGAATAATAAGGCCAGCAAAGTACCCATAATGGATAGAAAACATGGTAGTAGTGCCAAATAAAAATAAAGGAATTCGGATCTGTATTGACTTCAGCGACCTAAATAAGACATGTCCAAAGGACAGTTTCCCACTACCAGATATACCACAAATGGTGGAAGCAGCGTCAAGTAATGACAGATTATCATTAATGGACGGATATTCAGGCTACAATCAAATCCCTCTAGCTGAAGAAGATCAAGAACACACGGCTTTCTTCGCACCAAGAGGATTATATTGTTACACAAGAATACCTTTTGGTTTAAAAAAAAAGCAGGTGCAATATATCAAGAATGGTAGAAAAGATATTCGCGAAATGGGTGCATACAACATTAGAAGTCTACGTGGATGATATGATAGTGAAGAGAAAAAAGATAACAAATAATGTTGAGAACTTAAAATAAATATTTGAACAGATACATAAATTTAATATGAAGATAAACCCAGCAAAATGCATCTTTGGAGTAGCATCAGGGAATTTTCTAGGTTACATTGCATCAAAATAAGGAATTGAAGTGGATCTAGAGAAGGTGCAAGCAGTTCGAGACATGCCATCACCCGCAACCATAAAAGACGTGCATAAATTGAATGGACTACTTGCTTCATTAGGCCGGTTCATCTCACGCTCCTCAGACAAATGCAAGCACTTCTTTAACATCTTGAAGAAGGGAACTAAATTCGAATGGATGGATGAATGCGAGAAAGTGCTACAAAGTATTAAGGATTATTTAATAAATTTATTTATTTTGCAGAAAGCGATGCCGGGAGAAGAATTATTAATATATTTAGCATCAACACCGCACGCGTTAAGTGTCGTATTGCTACGGCTAGATGGAGGAATCGAGATGCCAATATACTACATATATAAGTAAAACCTACAATTCTGCAGATAAAAATTACACAAAGGTCGAAAAGCATATCCTCGCGCTAGTCTACGCAACACAAAATCTACGTACATATTTTCAAGCTCACAAAATCAAAGTACTAACAAAAGTGCCCATCGAATCTGTAATGAAGAACTCAAAAAGATCAGGGAGAATAAAAAGATGGAATGCACAAGTAGGACAATTTGGATCAAGTACAAAATACAATCTTCACCAAAATCGCAGGTTATTGCGGACTTCTTGGCAGAATTTCCTTTAGAAAAAGAAGAACGCATGGAAGAAATGATGGATATTGATAAAGGCCAAGGAAATCCAAAAGACTTGTTAACATAGCGTAACTCAAACATATGGGAGATATTGGTGGATGTATCATCAAATGGAGAGGGAAACGAAATTGGGATAGTTTTCATTTCACTAAAAGGAGCAAGAATGGCTTACTCATTCAGATTGGAGTTCGCATCCACCAATAATGAAACAAAATATGAAGCAGTGGTGCACGCATTACGGCTGGCATTTTAAATGAAATTAAAGGATGCCAGAATAACTAGTGAATGGACCTACAAAGTCTAAGCCCCATTTTGCAAATGGATACACACTTGTTGATGAATTTAGAGCCGCACTTGGTGCATGTATCCTTTTCCCGTGACGTTGGCATTATTCACACCGCCTAGATACCTCCTTTGCGTCCTCATGCATGTAGGGCCAGTAGTACCCTGCATCTTTGTTTTGTAATCCAAGGATCTTCTTCCACTATGGTTTCATGCGTCTCCATAGTGTATTGCCTTCAAGATTTCCATTCCTTCCTTCCGCATTAAATATCTGAGTGATGGTCAAAGGAAGGATTTTCGATAGAGTATGCCTTCTCTTAATTCGTAATTTGTCTCTCGGCTTTTTAACTTGTGCCCCTCTAATCTGTTTCTCGGAACTTATGCCTTATCCAGATATAAATGAAGTTGGGTTCTCCAATCTGCGTCTTTATCTGCTTCTTCTGTAGTTTCCACTATCATAACGTCTGCGTCTTCTTTTTATTCTTTTTTAATTGATGGGGACAGGAACATCTCTATCTTTATATACTTTGCAGTAGGATCCACTAACATAGAATAAATGAATGCCAATGTGTCTGCGAATCGATTATCTTTCCTGCATATGTGTCTTCAAATTATGTTTTTGATTTTTGCCGAAAGTTCCTCAACAAGTCGCTTGTATTTTTGTAGAGATGCCTCATTTGTAATGTATACCCCTTGTATTTGTCGTATTACCCCTTATACAGGGAACGGGGCAGAGGAGATACTTAATAGTTGCAACCGACTACTTTACAAAATGGGCGGAGGTGAAAGCAGTCCAACATATCCGAGATCGAGATGTACTCACCTTCATATTTGAAAATATCATTTGCAGGTTTGGAATTCCTGTGCAATTAATCTCTGATAATGGAAAGCAACTTGAGGGTGAAAACATAGAGATGTTACTTAACGTGTTCAAGATACAAAGTGGAAAGTCAACTCCTTTATATCCACAGAGAAATGGGCAGGCTTGGGAAAATAATAAAACAATTGTGAATATACTAAAGAAAAAGCTGGAAGGACACAATAAAGGATGGTGCGAACAAGTACATAACGTAGTATGGGCGTATAGGACAACAAGGAGAGAAGGTATAGGAATGTCACCATTCGGTCTAACATATGGAGTAGAGGCGGTGCCACCAAATGAAGTTATCATACCCACCACAAAGAAAGAAGCATGGGAAAAAAAACTAAACACAGATTTGATCCTAACAAAACTTGATGATATAGAAGAAAATAGAGAAATTGTTCTACAACAAATGAAGAATTACCAAAAAAGATTAGTCCGAGAATATAACAAGAGCGTCAAAGAAAGAGAATTCCAACCAGTAGAACTTGTATTGAGTGAGATACCGCCTTATCAGAGAGGAGGAGATGGAAAACTAGAGAAGACATGGGATGGACCTTATATAATCAAAAGGGTTGTCGGAAATGGAGCATATGAATTAATGGATAGCGAGGGCAGGAACACAGGGCACAGGCTAGACTACCCATGGAACAGAACGTACCTGAAGAGGTACTATCCATAGGTCATGCGATAGTCATCATACATCTGAAGATAACAATAACGTATGCGAATCTAATAAATCTAATGAAGCGCAGGGGTTGAAGGAAGCGAACAAGCCACATGGTTTTTACCAATAAGTAGTTAATATGCAGGCGAATAAATGAAGAAAGAAGACACCAGAGTTGTAATAATCAAGCGTATGAATACAAATAAAAAATTCTTATTCTTTATATATATTAAATATTTCAAGAAAAAGGCAAAAATAAGACCTTAATAGAAGGCGACATAAGTTAAAACCCCTAATTATGGAGGCTAGGCATCCAATTATGGCGTGTACCCTAGTTCGCATAAAAGCAAGAGGCAATAATAAGACCTAACACGCATCATAATTGGGGAAAACCTACTTAGCATGACTCAAGAGAAAGCTACACCAACCCTGGAACCTGAGTCATGGAGATTTGGGGCGAAATGAAAGCCTATCCAGTAGATACACCTTAGTCGAAAGACTAAGGTAAGAAGTTCTCTCCTAAGGAGTGTAGAAACTCGATTAGGGAGCCGGGGTACACGGTTGAGTCAAGAGTGCCTGGGACGTCTGGAGCGTACCTGGACACTCTTGACAAGTCCTGACTATGATACATTCGGTCCTCATGAAACTCCACTTAAGGTGCGGTCTCGTAACCATAAGCCATATCGGCGAAGGGATAAGAGGCCGCGAACACAACTGATTGTTGCATTACTGGATGGGAAGAGCCTACCCTAACTCGGTAGGGGTAAGCTTCCTTGAAGGGGCAGTTAGGGGGAATATAGGGACGACACCCTCCATTAGGGAGCTGAATTATGTGAAAGACATCAATATCATGAGACTTTTACTCACGGGATTAATAAGACTTGTCATATTGACGCATCAATATATCATGCAGAGGAAAAATACGAAAGATCATAGGCAAGATCAATGGGTAATTAATAGAAAGGGTAATGACCGCCTGCAATTTTGCCGCACAAGAATAACCTAAGATGAAAATAAGGGGAAGATGATAAGACCTCTACCTAGGGAGGCTCAATAAAACCTCAATAAAAAACCCTAAAATTATTTTAAACATAACGATTACTATTTTGCAAGGGAAGAATTTAAGAGTAATGCACAAAGAAACAACCAAGGGAAGTAAGTAATTAAAGATTAAATGACACGCAGATATAACCGCACGACAAGAAGACAAGAGTATTTCTACAAAGATGAATAATAAAGGCAAGTATGGGAATAACATAAGGGAGGAATTATTCGCTCTTTTTAGAAATAATATTATATAAAAATAGCAGAAATAAAAGACACTTTCAAAGTTAGAGTATAGCCAAATGCACAAAATATTGAAGAAGAAGAAAAAGAAAAGCTAAGCATCATTCTAAGAGGCATTTTTCTCTGATGCGGATACTCCAACATTAACCTCGACATTAAGGCCAACTTCAGGAATTGGATCCTTAGGAAGAACACCACCTGTTTCATCTTTTTCGGGTTCATCCTCCTGAAGAATAATCTCCTCATCATCGCCACTCTCATAATAATAGTCACTATCAGGCTCAGGAAGCTCCTCGTCTCCGTCTACATCAAGAGGTTCCACATCTAATAAAGGAAGTGAGTTAGTGAGGCAAGCTCGATCTACGAGAGCTTGAGCCTTGACGTGAACTTCTAGTGCAACACTCTTCTTAGTATTCTCCATGACAACCTCCATAAATCTTTCAAGATACAAACAGCTCCTGTTCGCTCTATCTCAGGAAGAGGAAAGTGCTACGAAAAGTCTCCCGCGTTCTTTATGAGCCTTAGATAGATCAGACCTCAACTTCAATATGGTAGATTTATATGACCTCTCAGATTCTGCAAAAAAGATATTTAATTATTACCAGGGCGACAATTTCACAACTACAAGATACAAGTAATTAAAAAATACAAATAAATTGAGGCAGTCAGCTCAATGTGACTACCTACCCTATGAGAGATGAGATATTGAGATAAATAAATACCACTACTTTTCATATCCTCCATACATTCATCAAAATCATCACCAATTAAACCTTGAAGACGATATCGAATCTTGTTTTCATCTTGAGAAAGAGAGGCATTTTCCTTTACTAGAATGTCATAATACCCCTTTAAATGTGTATGCTATTCCCGGAGTTCATTCATGTTTACCGTCACTTTTATCTTGCTTTGGATGATCTTCTCATTCTCCAAGGTTAAATTCTTTACATTCCTCACGGCCTCATCGTATTGATTTCTTAGAACACGAAGGGATTCATCTTGATCATCGCGAGTATTTCGAAGAACAAGGTACTAGCTTCTCTTTACAAAAGACCATTTTTCTTCTGCAAGGACTCGATTTTCATATGATAGAGTTTGATTTCTTAAATCAGCACTGTACAATGACCCCGAAAGATTGGATATTCGAGAGTATATAAAATCATTTTGATTACATAAACAAAGGTTTTCATTAATTAAATTATCTATTTGGTCAAGCAGATATGAATAGTTATTAGTTAATTGATCTAGTTGACTCTGCTATCTCTCATTATCCACACGAGCATCCTCAGCAGAGTGTTGATAATTATATCTCTCAGCGACGCGCTTCTGGTTCAAAATATAACACTTGTGCGAAGAGATTCAAAATGTGGACATAAATACAATAAAACTCATGAGCGATTAAAAAGAGAAAGAAAAATATGTGCGAAGAGATTCAAAATGTTTACATAAATACAATAAAACTCATGAGCGATTAAAAAGAGAAAGAAAAATATACCTTTGAGCTCTTGATTCTTCTTGCGAAGATTCTCGGATATGAGAGATTCAGCGAGAAGATCCCCCTTCAACTTAGCATTTTGTCGAGAAATCTCTAGAATGGTATTGCTAGACTCTGAGAATCCCTCGTATTGGACTAGGCAACAACAAGATTTCTAAGGAAGAAATAAAACAAACATAAATACGCGATAAAGTAGCAGGAGTAGAAAAGTACAGATGAAAGAAACACTTACCAAAAGATCAAAGACAAGATTAACACTCGAATCCAACTGTGAAAAAATCTCGCTCCTAGTTGATTTATCTGGTGGAGAATCACATAACAACTTGGCAAGAGCGTCACAAATGCAAACTTTCGCAGGATCAATAATGGATGAACGAGCGACGTTAATAATCTCTGATAAAGATTTAGTAGAAGAATCGACTCCTTCAAAGATTTCTTTATCAGCAAAAGTGGCCTCCAGAGAGGAAGAAGTGATTAGGGAAAGAGAAGGGGTATCCATAACAATGCCCTTAGGGGAGGTGGCAACAATACCCTTTTAAGTATGGATGATTGTAATCCATAGGTGCGAGAATATTCACAGAAATGGAATAACTAGTACTTTCCATCGACACGGTATTATCAGAAGAAGGAGTGATGACGGGCTCCACGGGCGCAGAATTCTCAGAAATACAAATTTCCTTTAAAGACACAGAGATACCCAAAGAAGGTGAGGCAACAAAATCTTTTGAAGAAGTGCCAGTATCATCATCAGGAAGAGTGACATTCATCATAGATGTGGTAATGCTCGCGGCAGCTTGGGAAGCGACAAGAGTATTAACAGCTTTACCAGAAGAGACTTGTTGTTGATGACGAGATTTGTAAGTGAGCTCTGGTATGACAAGGTAAGTATTTATTGTTGGAGCACGTCGAACTATCTTGGACTTCTTCTTCTCGTAATTAACTTCGCTGTCAGTACCTTCGAAGAACAACACAGATAAGAAACAGAGGGAACAATATTGTTTTAACTCTAAAAAGAAGAAAAGTATTTCTTACTACCTTGTTATGCGAAGACTTCCTCTTGCGAGATTCATCATATTTAGAGATCAAAGAAGAATTAAAGTTTTAAACTGTAATACGAAGATTACTAGAGGATGAACTTTTACTGCAAAAAAACCAGTATGGGAATATGAAGAACAAAAAATATGAGGAACAGTAGCAGAACAACAATGGCGGTCAAAATTCAAGCAAATAAAAAAAAATGACAGTGATGGAAAAAAAAAAGGATAAATAAACTAACCCTTGTTGAGAATCCATAAAGTCCAAAGGATATCACCATAGAGTAAGATTCTGAAAAAACTGGAAGTTGAAGACTTCAGAAGGATGAAGATGAAGGAAATTTACAAAGAAAAATATAAGGTAAAGAAAAATAAAATTCTCTCTCTTCATTGTGGTTAATAAATAAGAAAGCTATGGAGAGAGGGACAACTGGTTAAATCAGAATGCGTCAGATAAAAAGGGGAAAAACCAACACGTGTGGATGGTTAAGCTAAAATTACGGAAAAATGTGAGTTGAAGAGAATATGAAAAGGCGAATTGGTGCGGTAAATCAGTATGAAAAGATTTCTCTTACCGCTCTTTCCTCCAAAAAGAACGATATGAGAAGAGGCAAAATGTGGGTGCAAAATACCGCACACTCATTAGTTATGTGAAATAGTCCCTTTGGTAGCAAGCGAATCTGAACGCATACGATATGTACAAGATGACGAACCAGATGACGTCACCGAGTCACAACAGAAGTGTGAAGAATCGTGCGGAAGTGAAGACTCCATGCGTCTATAATAAAGTCCAAGTGACGTTGACGCGCACCAAATCCGAAATTAGGGGCTTTATTAGCTGTCATCCACTATGTAAACTCCTATATAAGGAGCCAAAGGCCTTTGTAGAGAGAGAGATCTTTTTGGTGAGCTAAGGATAAATATTTAAGAGAGAGAAAGTTATTTATTTTCCAAGTTAGAGTTTTCCCTTATCATCCTTGTATTTGTTCTAAGTTTTAATAAAAGATCTTGAGTATTTCATCATGTTATCTTGGATTATTTCACAGATTATCACTGGGGTGTGGTTGTAGGATTTCCTGTAACTACAAGCAGCCTTCAATCAAATGGTCCATTGTTTGTCTTCCTTATAGTGAAGGTGGGTTGGGAATTAGGTGTATTGAAACAACCAATATTTCCTATAATTTTCGCCATATTCGGGACATAATGTTTGCTAAACCTACCATTTGGGTTGTTTGGGTCAAGCATATGATCTTATCAAGGGGAAGGACTTTTGGTATCTCAAACCTCCAGTTGATGCTTCTTGGTGCTGGAGGCACATTCTGGATCACAGATCAGTTGCTAGATCTTTTGTTCTGCACCTAATAGGAAATGGTGAAACTACCAAACTCTGTAAGGACAGATGGCTCACTCACGGTACTTTATTTAGCATTTTTACTCCCCATCTTAAGTATGATTTTTTCCATCACTTGGATGCTAGTGTGAGTAGTTATTTTTGTAATGGAGTATGGAACATAACACCTAATCTTAGGAATGCCATAGGGAACCATTACTTGGATATCTTAGTGTCAAAAGTGATCTATGGATTGAGGACAAGGTTGTTTGTACAGCTAGCCAATGTGGGGAGTTCACACTTAAATATACTTATAATGCATTAAGAGGCCAGAATCCTAAGAAAGAGTGGCAGTCACTAGTTTGGTTTGCTCAATGCATTCCTAGAAAATGCTTCATTGTTTGGGTAGCTCTTCATAGAGGATTGAAGGCTATATTTGAACTTCTCTCATGGGGAATTAAGGTGGATCCAATGTGTGTTTTATGCAACCTGGTGCTTGAGGATGACTTTAACCTTCTCTTTAAATGTAGCTACTCCTCATCTATCTAGGTAAGACTTTATCCCCTGCTTGGGTTAAGATACTCTAGCCACTCTGACTGGGAAGCACATGTGCAGTGGTGTGTGACTCATATATCTGGAAACAAGTATTTTGGTACTTTGAGGGAATTAGCTTTCAATGCCTGTATCTATCATATGTGGGGTGAAAGGAACCGTAAAATCTTCACTAAAAAAGATTTTCCACCAGATATGCTGCTACATCTTATTTGTGCTGATATGAGGCTTAAACTGTCCTCTTTTGATACTATTATGACAGATACTAATGACCAAAAAATTCTAGCTTATCAGTGGGATTTCAAACCTAGTTTCTCTCTTCTCAAGCAGATAACTACTTCTTGGATTGAACTTTTGGTCCTGGAGGTTGCAATGCACACTGATAGTGCCTTAAATGAAAATGGTGCTAGGTTTGGGGCCATAATTAGGGATGAGATTGGTGAACCTTCTAGCGCATTGTAAGGTAGGTCTACTCCAGGCTCTATTTCCATGCATGAGGCCCAAGGTGTTGAAGCAGGACTTAAACTTGCAATTAAGGAAGGATGCTATAAAGTCTCTCCCTGCGAATAGATTCTAAGACTGTTCTGTCTTATCTTTCCAAGGATAACTTGAAGGCCCCTTGGACGTGCCACCATGTTTGGGAGTCTATCAGATGTTATCGCATCCAACTTCAGTCTTGGAGTGCAATCCATACTTATCTTGAAATTAATAGAGCAGCAGACCTGCTGGATAGTTACATACCTAGTAAAGAGTTTGTTGAAATCACTCGTGTAGAGGATTTGAAGACGATTGTTAATGAAGATGTTGTAGGCAAAGTCTATTTTAGGAATTGTTGAGTAGTTGGTTTGTAGTATGTTTTTTGTTTAGAAGCTGGCGTAGATAGTTGGCTGTTATTTCGTTTTTTCTTGTTTTTTTCTTCTTTTTGTAGGTTGGGGTCTCCTTAAACACCCTTCCCTTAAAAAAAATACAAATAAATAAATAAATTGTTTTAATCAATAAACAAACATATATGCAAATTCACCATAAACGTTACGAAGAACTAATACTCTGTCCACAGAATCAGAAAAAAATTTGAACTCGCAAACTCACAGCAAATTCACCATAAATGCGAGTTCAAAAAGGAATTCGCATCATCACAACCATTAGATTTTGTAGATATGGCATCAAGACTTACCCACAATTAATAATGTATTTGGGTTTCTAAATATACGCCATATTTTTGCTAACTGGAGTATTTTTGTATGAACAGAGATGATCAAAACACCCGATCAAAAGAAAAAACAGAGACAAAATCATCATACATATACATATGAATGATTGAAAACTGATAACTAAACTAAAAATCAATCAACAATTAACGAAAATCAAGTATTCTTAATACTTTGATATCAAATCAATAAAAGAATGGCTCATCAAATTACATAGATTACTAGTATTAGTATTTGATATCAAACTGATAAATTCTGCTGAAAGGATGGGTCTCTTCACCTTCATCATAGTTGGTTCCTAGGTAAATATACTATATGATCATTAACCATGCATACATGTCAATCTTATTTAGTTGGAGAATAAGTTTATTCAGTTATAACCTCAACCGAGTGAAGTTGTGGATGGGAGAAAGGTATATCGATGGCATGAGGCATGGTAGGTCCTCTATTTTAATACAATCCAGATTTGATTGACCTATTGGGCATATATATATTTTGATATATTTAGTAAAAGATACGGCATAATAAAACAGAACTGGGGTTAATTCCTAAATTTGATGATGTCATATCTATAACATCCAAGGACTGTGATGCTGCGAATTCTTTTTTGAACTCGCACTGCGAGTTCAAAATCTTTTCCCACTGAATCTATTAACCTATTGGTCTCCTCTTCATTTAAGTATTCTTCATCATAATCTTCTTCTTTCGAAAGACTTAAATCAAAGTTGGAACATGTACGGATGTACCCAGAGATTCATCCGTCTTTTAGACAACACAGTAGTCGAAACAATGTGCGGTCTATTAAGAATGATTAAATTTTAAACCAACGCTACCTCTTCGATTCTCTTGCTTTATCCGACTGATATTTGTATCAAATACTGTCTAGTAAATGGAGTGTTAAATTTACTAGACTACTCTTGGATTATTCCTCTGAAATACAATTTTGAAATGTACGGCAGAATTCCAACGCTCGAGTGCTTTGATTTTAAAATCCAAATTGTTTTGGAAAAATTAAAAAACATTTAATTTGTACTCACCCGTCCCTATCATGTAGGTGGAGTTTTGAAAATTTCTTGTCCAATAAGATAGGCGGAAATCTAATTCCAATAAGTTTTTTTCCACCTATTCCCTTAATTAAATAGCATGGTTATTATCACAATCAAGTTTATATCTCTAACATTGGAAATTGGACAAACGGTAAAACAAGAAAGTGAATGGATGTTTGTAAAATCAAAAAATAATTCTTATTCTAAGAGAAATGCACTTTTCCACCTATATATATATATATATATATGACTTTCTCATTAAGGTAGAAATCAGAACAAAATGACAAGATTTATTGTTTCCTAGTCCCATTCCCACCGTCAGGGAAAGTAGAATCTTCTTAGAATAAGGTAATTAATATACGGAAAAACCTGTATTGAGAATGGATTTTCGCCTGTCCAATAAAATTATTGGGTCTTAGATGTTTTCCAGCGGAGTGGACTGATTAATTGTATGAACTAGTTGACTCACGTCTCCTCGTTTTAGTTTTATGTTTTAGTTTGGTGTCCTAGGTGTTTTATGTTTTAGTTTGGTGTTATATGTTCTGTTATCTAAATTAATGAAACTTCTGTTTACACCATTACGGCCGTAATTAATTTAAACTTTCATATTTTACAGCAAACTACATTGGACTAGAGATCTCTAATCAAAATTAGACAAACTACAATAGATTAAAAGAAATTAAATTGGATTACAATTGATATATAATTCAATTAAAACCAAATTATAAAACTCGTTCATTAAGGTATTCATTTACTGGCCTGGTGGAAGGGCATACCTGTGAAGCTTTTTAAGAATGATGAAACAAGTTTTGTGAGCTAATGGTTAAGCTGCACAACAATTCCTAGGAATTTATGGACAATGTGATTTATTACTCCAAAGCGATAGAGTAAACAATGAGCATCACACCCCATTAAGCTTCCTGTTTCTTCTATGAACATTGCAAAAATATTCTGCCAAACAGTAAGGAACGACATATTTTGAGGACCATAAGAACATAAGCTCTATGGTAGAATATAACCATAGAGGTTTACAAAGTGCTTATGTTAAACCATGGTTGAACATAAGAACATAAGCTTGACAAAGTGCTAAGTCCTTTTCTTGAGTATATTTATAACCACGAATCCCGAGAGGAATTTGTATTGACTAGAGTGAGATTATATAGGAATGGAAGAGAAATTACATGAGATTTTTTGGAGTTGAAATTGGTTGAATTTATGGAAATTGAAATCATAGTTGTTGGATTAACCTAGAAATTATCGTTCAGTTTAGAACGACAGACTCTAACTGAAACGAGCACATCCCAACATTAGCCAAGTCTTAGCCTAATGAGGTTTGATCGCCTCAGATTGAACTGGTCATCTCATGTTAAGACTGTCGGTTCAATCGGTTCACTCTGAGACGAGATAGGAAAACTCTTTGAGGCTTTCCTAATCCATTTCCTTGGTTTGGCAGTCCCATTGTAAGATGGAAATGGGCATCCCACTGGACCTGCTCTTACCCGGCTATATATGGATATATATAAAGAAAAAAACTGGCCCAAGCATATAACTAGGCTACTATGTACTAATCTTCTTAAGTAGGCTTGTCAATATTTGTCTTATATCCGGAATCCGTTTCCAAGTATTCGAGATCCTATAGGATTTTATCCGTTTTATCGGATATCAGATCGAATATGTTATCAGATATTTTATCCTTAACATATCGGAATCAGATTAGGCTACATCCGAATTCCGATAAGACATGAACCTATTTGTAATTTATCTTAATTTAGAGCCATTTCGGATACTTATTTCGGATATTATCGGATAATATCAGATAAATATCCGGTAAATTTCAATTATGAATATGTTTTACAAGGTTTTTAAGTTTTTTTTTATCAGAACTGGATACTATATGATATTATCAGATATCCGATAGCTTAGCATGTCGGATTCGATATCTTATTTTTGATATCCTATAGGATATTATTGGATATCGGATATCCGACAATGCTTAACCTATCGGATACGGATTTCCAAATATCCGACGGATATTCATCCGTTGATAGCCCTATTCTTAAGACTATTTCAAGCACATTGTGAGAGAGCCCTACGGAGGTAAATTTGGGTAATCAGGAACGTAAGAATCATTCTCCTAGTTGGTTGATGCTACACCCTGCACATGACATGAGACACAACCAACGCAAAATTCACATAACAAAAACCTCCCATTTAGCTATTTTGTTAAATAGATATGCCAACATCTTTAATGAGAGTTCTTTAATAACGCCATCTTAGAACTTAAGCCAACATTGCCACTGTAAACCTTGTACAGACACTATCCCTGTACGAGCATGTGGGTGGGGGTGTACCCCAACCCATCAAGATAAAAACAAGAATGATTTTTTGGGCACTACTCAAAAATGGAGGGGGACTACTCTTCATTTTTTGGATAGATATTTGAAGTAATTTTATGTCACCCCTTATCTAATTTTCTTTTTTAATATCAAATTTTCCCTTGATAATTAAATAAGTTAGTGTAATGATTACTGAGTTAACTAATGATTAGTGAGATTAAATCAATAAGTTGATTTTTTTTTCAAAAAAAGAATTATTGAGAGGGAGAAGAAGAAGATGAAGATGATAATGAAGATGAAGATTTTGCAAGAAAAAAAGTTAGATCTTTTTCTTTAAGAGCCACAACAAAAATATGATGTTTTGGGTACTCACGGATACTTCAAATTTAGTTAATGGTGCTTGAATTGGCCAAAACATTCCTAAAAATGAACAATTTACAAATTGATTTCGGTTTGGTTAACAAAGTTCGGCTACGACATTTGAAGAACATGTAGCCGAACTTATCTGCAAGTGTAGTTCGGCTAATGTTTCTGAAAACACAGGTAGCCGAACTCAGCTTTAATGAAGTTTTTTCTTTCAGAGAAAAGTTCGGTTAGGAGAAGAAAATTGCGACGTAACCGAACTAGGAGTTCGGCTATGAAATTTTTTTGCGACGTAACCGAACTCAATATATAGGTTTTTCAGAGTAGAGTTCGGTTAAGAGAAAAAAATTGCGGCGTAACTGAACTTTTTGCGACGTAATCGAACTTTTTGTGACGTAGCCGAATTTTTTTGCGATGAAACCGAACTAAAAGTTCGGTTGAGACATTTTTTTTTTGCGACGTAACCGAACTTTTCTCTGAAAAAAAGAAAAACCTCCATTAAAGTTGAGTTCGGCTAATTCGACAAAGTTTTTCACATAATTCCTAGCCGAACTTCTCTCTTCAACTTCCATTTTCAACTAATTTTGATGATTACTTCTTATTTTTTTCAACCAAAAACGAATGACAAGTAATGGGTTTGTTATAATTTTGATTTTGATTTTGTTAATGATTTAAATTAGGCTATATATAGAGGTGGCAGTGGTGGTGGTTTGAGGTGGTCGGTGGTGGTGGTGGTCGATGGTGGTGATGGGAGGAGGTGGTTATATATATATTGGTGGTGGTCATGGGAGGAGGTGGTTATATATATGTTAAGGGTAGGTTAGTTATTTCCACACTTTAGGACACCCCTTATAACTATAAGGTAGATATTCTTATCACTTAGTAGCCCCCACCATTTTTGAGTAGTGCCCAAAAAAAAATCGTTCAAAAACAATATCTGGTTAGTGTTAAATTAGATGCAAACATTGCTATAGTTTATAATTCTACGGTGCCAATTAGATGCAAACATTGCTATAGTTTATAATTCCACGGTGCCTGACCTCTGCCTAACAGGGATCTGAACATTGACGTCTAGGTTACAAGTGGTGCATGGTGGCGGAAGCTTTCCGCAGCAACACTGCTCATACCATCTATTATGAGGGTTAGGCGAAGATTCTGTAAACAATCCTTCCTAGCCAATGAACTCAATGATAGATTTTGGGTAACCAGGGCAATGCCCCTCTTCCATATATAGTAAATTTAATTGCATATGCCAGTGCAGGGAGTAGGGTGCCTGAAGTACATAACTACTTGCAAACATTTGAACTATGAGAATCAAATGAATATACAAGCACCAATTTAGTCTGTAGAGTAGTCTTTTTGTTCTGGGCTTGACCTTCCTGTCATCCTCTCTGTCGAGCCCGCAGCTCCACATCCATCAACCACAGGTCTGCTGTCAAGAGCTTCTCTGACTTCAAGTAGCTCAGGACAATAGCGTATGGAGAGCACTTCTACTTGGTCCGCATAGGATTGTAGTCCATGCATACCAATGTGATTTACCATCTGTCTCCAACGTTTCAGAGAAATATATCCAGACCTGCAACCAACACAACAAACAGGATCAGAAGAGATAAGTTGGTTTCAAAAAATCATACAAATTGAATATGAAACGAAGTATGACAATAAGCTTCAGTTCAGTTGCTTGCCTATGCTCAAGAAGATTATCCCAGTCAACATCTTCAACACAGCAAGCATCCAGCCTAAGAAGTCTGCAATTGTAAATATCAGTAACTTGATTAGACTTATTTGAGCTACACTCATTCGAATCAGTCGCTCAACTTAAGTTTTGCCAGCTACATTATTACTGCCCATAGAATTAGTCAGTATCATTTCATTGAAGGAATGAAAGCAAGCCCCTATCAAGCACCTGAATTGAGGGGACAAAGTCCAAATTGTAACTACAGACATTATTAATTATTAGACCAAATGGGACTAACTAATAGACTGCATTCTATTTCATAAAATGATTGCAAGTAAGCCACCATAATAATTAATAACTACCCATGCACTTCGAGTTCTCCTTTGTCCTTCAACAAGTCTATAAAGCGCCGGTACATAAGATTACCGGATATGAAAAATGTATATTACATATCACTACTCATGGAACTATGAACCTCCTTTACTTCTAGCATATTGGTTGATTGATTTCGTAGTTTTTAAAAGGTAGGAACCGATTTTTCTTTTTTCCACTTAAAAATTGTGTTTTTCAAAGTATGACAGGTTGCATAATTAGTTTAGGAAATAGATACCATGAAACCATATATTTTACTGCAACTACATTAGAAAGCCAAAAGACAAGTTCCTTACTCATCCAGCAATCGGTAATCGTCTGTGTTGGCCCATTTACCTTCTTTTACCATAGATGATGATAATTGGTCATACCTGAAAAGGAGAATGACATCAAGAAACAAGAGATCATTCATAAATCAGAGTATTGAGTACTATGCAGTTCAAACAAAAATCAAAATCGCTTAAGATAAACTACACATAAACCTGCATTAACCATCCTGACAAGCAAAGTCTACATATAAAATTTGAATACTCATACCATGAATTCTTCATAATTTAGACTGCTTCCATCCTGAATGGTGATCTTCAACTTGTAGAAACAGAGAGAGAGAGTGATTGAAAGAGTGTTACATCACTCATAGGAGAAGCCTCCTTTTATATACTCAGGTATCATACATCTCACAACTGTTCCCACATTAGGGTTTTGAAAAAAGAGTATTTAGTTACACTATGTTTAACACTAACACTAACACTAACACTAACACTAACTGTAAGAGTATCTAGTTACACTATGTTTAACACTAACTGTGCAGTGAACTTAACCCTGAAACTCATTTCCACACTCCCCTCAAGCAGGTGCGAAGATATCTCGCATGCCTAGCTTGTCGAGGAAAGAGTTGAATGGGCTACTCGGGACTCCTTTAGTTAGAACATCAGCAATCTGGTTTTACGTTCTTACAAAAGGAGTGCTGATAATTCCTGCATTCAACTTCTCTTTGATAAAATGTCTATCCACCTCCACATGCTTGGTTCTATCATGTTGGACTGGATTATGAGCAATGTTGATTGCAGCCTTGTTGTCACAGTATAACTTCATAGGACAGTAGGGCTGAACCCAATTTCCTTCAACAATATTCTTAACCACAATAAATCACAAATCCCATAACACATAGCTCTAAATTCTGCTTCTGCACTAGATCTAGCCACTACTGATAGCTTCTTGCTGCGCCAAATTACTAGGTTTCCTCCAACGAATGAGCAATAGCCAGAGGTAGATCTGCGATCAATCACTGACCCTGCCCAATCAGCATCAGTGTATGCTTCGACTTCGAAGTGATCATTCTTCGAGAATAACAAGCCCTTTGATGGTGCAGACTTTAGGTACCGCAGTATTCTATACACTGCATCCATATGTGTTTCGCGCGGAGCATGCATAAACTAACTTACCACACTCACAGAGTAAGCAATATCAGGACGAGTGTGAGACAAATAGATTAACCTTTCCACTAATCTTTGATATCTCTCCTTGTCAACTGGAATGCCTTCGGCGTCTTCTCCTAACTTCTTATTTGGTTCACTTGGTGTGTCGATGGGCCTGCCGACATTCCTATCTCGGCTAGTAAATCCAAAACATATTTCCTTTGACAGATAAAGATTCCTTCTTTTGATCTTGCCACCTCGATTCCTCGGAAATAGCGCAAGTCTCCTAGGTCCTTTATTTCAAATTCCTTAGCCAAGTAATCTTTCAATTTCCCCATTTCTTCCACATCATCACCTGTCATCACAATATCATCTACGTAGACAATAAGTATGGTGAGTTTTCCATTTCTTGAACGTTTGAGAAACAACATATGATCTGCCTGACTTTGATGATATCCGCATCTCAACATACTTCGTGTGAACCTACCAAACCATGCTCTTGGAGATTGTTTTAAACCATATAGCGATTTCTTCAATTTAAACACTTTTCCTTTATTGGTAGCTTCTTGAAATCCAGGAGGAATGTCCATGTACACTTCCTCTTCCAACTCACCATTAAGGAAAGCATTCTTCACATCAAATTGTTGAAGGGGCCATCCCTTGTTTGCTGCCAAAGATAACAAGACACGGATGGTGTTCATCTTTGCAACAGGTGCAAAAGTTTCTTGATAGTCAATTCCATAGGTCTGAGTATATTCCTTAGCTACTAGTCTTGCTTTGTGTCTCTCGATAGTTCCATCGGACTTGTACTTCACTGTGAATACCGACTTGCAGCCGATTGTCTTCTTCCCTTTTGGTAGATAAACCTCATCCCAGGTGGAATTCCTTATTAGAGCTTCTTTTTCTTCCATTGTAGCTCTCTTCCACTTTGGATCGGCAAGGGCTTCTTCAATCCTAGTAGGGACGGATAGTCACAGAAGATAACTGATGTGCAAAGGCAGAATAAGTGGGTGCCAAACGATGATAAGACACAAAGTTAGTCATAGGATGGTCAGTTCAATAACCATAACGAGATGGAGATTTACGGGTACGATTAGGATATCTAGAAGGAGTAGGATCTTCCACAACATTAGTGGACTCATCAGCTGAAATATCATTATTATCAATACTCAAGGTTGTTACAACTTGTGTGGTAGAAGTTTCTAGTTCAGAATTACCTGTCACTGGAGTAGAAAGTTGGCGAGGGGTAGAAAGAAGGGCCTTGTTTCTTCGACTGTAAACTTGAACCTGAGCTTGAATTTGAGGTTGAGAAGGTATTACCACCGGAGTAATCTCGCTATCCTTACATGTGCTAGGTGCTGAAGGCACACCAAGGTTGATCTTCAATATATGTACTCTCCCCCTGAAGAGAAGCATCTTCCTTCAAGAAATACGATCTATCTTCACAAAAAGTGACATCTCTAGATACAAAAACTTTCCAGTAGGAGGGTGACAACATTTATACCCTTTTTGAGTAAGACGAGTATCCTAGGAAAAGACATTTTAGAGCTCTAGGGTTTAATTTACCCCTACCCTGTTTATGAACATGGACATAGCACACACCCAAATATTTTTGGTGGAATACACACAGGAGGATCAAAAGAAAAACCAACAGAAAACACATCAAGAGGTGTTTGGAATTTGAGAACTCGAGAAGGCATCTTGTTGATCAAGTGTGCTGCAGTAAGGATAGCATCACCCCAATACAATTTTGGCACACTCATACAAAACAATAAACATCTAGCGACTTCTAATAAGTGACGATTTTTACGCTCAGCAACTCCATTTTGTTGAGGAGTATCGACACAAGTGGTTAGGTGGACAATCCCTTGTTCTAAGAAATAAGTGGAAAGACCTTGGTTTAAGTACTCGCCACCTCGATCTGATCTTAATACTTGTATGTTTTTGTTAAACTGGGTAAGGACAAATTTATGAAAGATCTTGAAAACAGAGTGGACATCACTCTTGTCTTTCAGTAAGTACACCCAAGAGACTCGAGAGTAATCGTCGATGAAAGTAACAAACCAACGAGAACCAGAAGAACTAACGACACGTGACGGGCCCCAAACATCACTATGTATAACAACAAAAGGAGATGAACTTCTATTAATGCTTGAAAGGAACGAAACACGGTGATGTTTAGCTAACTCACACACTTCACAATGAAGTTTAGATATATCAAGTTCTGAAAATAACTTAGGAAACAATCTTTGTAAATACCCAAAAGAAGGATGTCCCAAACGTTTATGCCACAGCCAGATTTGTTCTTCAAAATCAGATGCACTTCTTGAACTGTAGGCTTTTGTACTGTCATCTTGTGTTGTACTCTGCAACTCCAAGTAATACAGGCCCCCTCTCTCTTTACCAAGACCAATCGCCGCCCCTGTGAGAAGGTCCTGAAAAACACAATGGGTGTCATAAAAGGTAACACAACACTTTAGAGCTTTGGTCATTTGGCTGATAGATAGGAGGTTGCAAGACAGATTTGGAACATGTAACACCGTAGAAAGGGACATGGAGTTGGTTATTGGAATATGTCCTTCACCAGAGACAATAGATGGAGATCCATCAGCTGTCAAAATACAAGGTTTTCTAGGACTATGATTATAAGTAAAGAACAAGTTGGACCTGGTAGACATGTGATCAGTTGCTCCACTATCGATAATCCAAAAATCCTTAGATTTATCACATGTAGAGCTCAATGCGGTACCAAAGTTATCTGTGTTACCTGATTGAGCCAAAGAACTAGATCCAGCAGAACGTTCCTTTGCTGACAGCATTCTTGCATAATCCTTTATCATCTGCTCCAGCTGGTCTTGAGATGGATGCGAAGAAACATTAGCTGATGTCAAGGGTGGAGGTTGAAACTCCCCCTCATCAGTTGTGTGGTATGCCCTTGGACCACCATTACGACCTCCTCTTCTTCCTCCACCATTGCCACCAGAGAAACCTCCTCTCCAATTACCACTTTGCCGTTGTGGACGTCCATTAAGCTTGAAGCATGTCTCCCTAATATGCCTTCTCTTGTTACAATAGTCACAATATAGTGAGTCTTTCTCATCAGGCTGGCGGTTTTTTCCTGATGTGACTGTTGGAACATGAGTAGAGGTGGTAACAGCCTTCAATGCTGAACTTTCTTGAGCCATTTGAGATGGCATAGCAACCCTGCGAAGTTCTTCAGACCTAACAATTCCATAGACTTCCCGAAGTGTAGGCAATGGATCCTTTCCAAGTATTTGAATTCTAATAGGGTCAAAATCTGAGTCTAGACCAGCAAGGAACTCTATGATTCTACCCTTTTCTATTCTCTTCTTCAACTTGGTGGTGTCAGCAACACACTCCATGTCACATGGCTGGATGGAATCAAGTTCTTGCCACAAAGATTGAAGAGCATTATAGTAGACTGACAAGGGTCTATTATTCTACCTTGTCTCTATGACTTTACGATTCAACTCATAGATTTGTGTAGCGTCACCAGTTACCACATAAATCTGAGAAACTGCATCCCACAGTTCTTTTGCAGTGGTTAGGCGCATAAAACTGCTCCTCAACTCGGGAGATATAGAATCAATCAACCAGCTCATGATTAGAGCGTTTTCTTCTACCCAAGTCTCATATGTAGGGTCTGAGATTCCTGGACATGCCTTGCTTCCAGTCAAATACCGAATCTTTCCCTTACTGGTGATGTAAAGCTTCACCCAATGAGACCAAACAAGGTAGTTGGAGTCATCCAACTTACAAGATGTCATCTTATGAGTAAAATCTAGAGATGTTGAATTCCTAGAAGTTGAAGACATACTTGGGGTAGACAAAGTATTGTTTTCTGAAGCAGTAGCCATAGCTCTGACTTAACTTAAAACATATTTTCAAAGAGGAAACAACTTACAAACAGCCACAGGTTCTCCAAGAACAGCAGTTTGCAGCTTCTTTTGAACAATTTCAGGATCTACCTTCAAATCTGAATCACAGATGGAGGCTATAGTAGATCTAGGTTAGGTTTTCTCTTCTCTCTCTCTTATGCTCTGATACCATGTAGAAACAGAGAGAGAGTGATTGAAAGAGTGTTACATCACTCATAGGAGAAGCCTCCTTTTATATACTCAGGTATCATACATCTTACAACTGTTCCCACATTAGGGTTTTGAAAAAAGAGTTATCTAGTTACACTATGTTTAACACTAACACTAACACTAACTGTAAGAGTATCTAGTTACACTATGTTTAACACTAACACTAACACTAACTGTACAGTGAACTTAACCCTGAAACTCATTTCCACACAACTTTGATTCAGGACACCGGTAGTTCAACCAGTTCACAAACAATGATGATCATCTTCCAGAAGTTACACTATGAAATATTGAAATCAAAGTTGAGAAAATAACATTGTTAACACGTACCATTTCGTACAGCATTTCATTTCTGTTCGAGTAGTCAAACGATTACTAATAGCTTGCCAACTGATATTGTCACGTATCTGCGCAAAAAAGTTAAGAAACTTAAGAACACAGAATATGTGCCTTTGTTAAAACTTAATAAATAGATGAATGACGATTCAATTACTACTTAAGCTTACCAACTCATCTCATACTTACCATGCCATGCTTCGAAGATTTTTCCTCATACATACGCATTCTCAAATCCTTGTTTACCAAATGAAACAAAGACTGATACTCCGTCTGAGTCCAGTTACCTGTTTTGGTTGAAAGAGAAAAAGGCGATCATTATTTAAGTTAATTCTTGAACACCAAAGTTTCAACTTTCACCTAAAAGGGTAATGAGCTTGTATATCTTAGTCTATTTACCCCAAAAAGATAAAAAATCACAATTAAAAATGGAGTGGCTGCATACTGTTTGGGTTTGCAGTCAATAGAAATATACCCTAATCTATGTTTCACAAACTCAAAACTCGATGACACACGTTCTTATTTTAAAATTTTAAGGCTATCAGGGTAGACAAATATAATCTAAAAAAAACTTCACCCTTTTTAAGACCAGCATGAGATATCTGACGCCAAGTTTCCCTCACATGATGTCGATTTTTTCCAAGGATCTGGGCCAAGCTTTTCCAATCTGGTCCATGAACCTAGGGTTTAAGATTGTGGCATATCCTTAGAATGCGCCAAAAGTATCACAATAGAAGATATAGAAACTTATAATTCATAATTTAGGACAAGCGAGAAATAGAAGCTTTGATTGATTGACATAAACATACTGTACTGTAAGTGGAGAAAACAACAAACAGCGAACATTATGAAACATACTTTAAGACAACTGCTTTCTCATCCCCAGTCCAATTTCGTGACTCTGACCTCTCAAACAAAATATGTCCTCTCTGATACACTGCATTGTAAGGCCTATATGGTAAGGCAGCCCCTGAAAGTTTCAAATACCTCTTTAAAACATATAATTTATGTGGGACAGGCAACGCAAGGTGCACATCATTAACTCATAGTGAATACAAACATGCTTTTATTGTCACAAAATTTTAAGCCCAGAAAGTGGAATCATCGGCTCATCACACCTTTTTTGAACCTATTATAAATTCTAATGAAATTGAGAAATGCAATACGGGTATAATTAAGAGAATGTCATCTGTGTATGATATTACTTAACCAAAAACATATATATGGAAAGAGTAATACTCACCTATTTCCCTCCAACATGTTCTTATATTTGGATGCTTCCTGCAGTTAAGAATCATATCCAAGCCTTCCTCACCCAACTCATGTGCCTAAGAACATTAACGGACTATGGCTATTAATGTGGTGCTCTACCATCAATAAGAAATCTGTAACATATAGCAAGGGATGAAAGCATGCCAGCAAACTTGTTCTTAGCGGATGTTGTAGTTGACAACTACGAAAAGGGAAACATTATCATGTGCGCTGCACTCACTTCAATGATTTAGACGTGCCTCCTTAAGGAGGGGAAGACTAAACGGCAAAAAATAGTTACTATTGATCGAGTAGAAGTAATGAACATGGAAATTTGGTGTCTAGATGCTGCATATTGGAGGTGGGATTGGCAAACATTATATTCTGGGGGCCACAGTCATGCTCCCTGGGTGTGTTTCTCTACCACGTGCCTCTAGAACATGTTACCAATGAGAACATAACTTCAAACAAATCCTCCAACTCTAAACCAAGTTGCATCACTACATACCAAGATTCATTGAAAATCTCAAATAATAGAGTAAGAGATATTAACAATAGGTGATACATAAACCCTGAGATATTTTAACTCAAATTTCCTAGGTTTCTTAATCCCTAAGGTCCGCGAATCCTTCACCAAATCTATGATACTTCAGAGCACACCATTTGTTATTAACTTGAATATTAAATAAGAAAATGAAGAAGAATATTAAAGTTTTCACTGATAGCATGATTACCATTTAACCAAGCAATGCATACATGTGTCACATGTCTTATAGAAACAGCATGTTCATTTAGAAAAATACTACAACTTTGACTAATAGCATGATTACCAAGCGTATTCGATGAAAAGCAAAATAAAGCAGTACTATGATCAAAATAGTTGGTCAGACAAAATAAACATGTGACATTTCCAGGCATGAAGCTATGTTTAAGACAAAAAGCACTTCCTCTACAGTAGTTTAATGTTCATGACCATACGCAATTGTGAAAGTGCATAAACATGATAGGTACATGTTCCACTTTTGTTGTGTATGCGTCGCACTGAGTGCTAGTAAGGAAATATGTGTTCGACGTGCATCACCACAGGTCCACAAGAAGAGCATGCAGAACTTTGAAAGAATTTCCACTTCAATATATTATGACAAAACCACAAATTTTAATAAGAGACTAATTCTACTTATATCATAAGCATACCTCTATATACTTGTGAACAGCATCTTTGATTATTTGATCTTCTTTCCTCGTGAACCTCTTACCTTGAACCAACTTATTTCCTAGGTTTTCCCCCCGATCATCTTGGTCATCAGATGAAGGGAAGACTTCTACATGACTAGCAAATTTTACTCTTTTGGATGATTTATTAGCATACGAGTTCCTCAAATGCTCATTCGTGCTTCCAAGATTGTTTTCTGTTTCAACATCTCCAATATTCGCTTTCGTATATACAATATTTGCATCCATTTTGGTCTTTTTATTCTTCTTCTTTTTCTCCTCCCCAATGGCTACATCTAGAACTTCCTCTCTGTTCCTCTTCTTAGAAGAATTAGAACCAGATTGAGCTTCACTACCAGGCTTCTCAATGTAGCTTTCCACGGAATCACCTCCATTTGTATTCTTTCTTTTATTTTTTTTACCCTTATCCTTCTCCACTTCACCACTCACATCAATGTCTTCCTTCCCTTTTAAAGCCGCTTGATCAGTTGCACATTCCACATCACTGCACTCCGTAACCTTTTCCTTGCCTTTCTTCTTTTTGCGTTTACCACTTTCTTCTCTCCCGTTATCAGGAACACCTTCTTCGTCCCCAGACCCCTCGACTTTTTTTTCACCTCCCACATCTGTAGGTACTTCTGAGGAACTTAAAGCCTCTTTTTCCTTGCTTTTCTTGTGCTTCTTCTTCTCTGTAGGTACTTCTGAAGAACTAATAGACTCTTTGTCCTTGCTTTTCTTGTGCTTCTTCTTCTCTGTAGGTACTTCTGAAGAACTAATAACCTCTTTGTCCTTGCTTTTCTTGTGCTTCTTCTCTTTGGGTACTTTGGAAGTGCTCAAAGCCTCCTTCTCCTTGTTTCTCTTGTGTTTCTTCTTCATCTCTGTAGGAACTTCTGAATAGCTCAAAGCCTCTTTCTCCTTGTTTCTCTTGTGCTTTTTCTTTTCGTTCTTTTGCAGTATAATCTCTTCATCCATTCCAAGAGGAACCAAAGACTTAATGTAATCTAAACAGATAAACCTGCCGACGAAAAAGTAAAAATCTCAGTGAAACGGCGAACCCAGGTGAAACACAATGCCAACACTCACTGTGTGGCGAAACAAACAAACACCTACAAATGTACTCCGTATAAAAGAAAAACTAAAATAAATATCATAGCGCTATACACATAGTATTAACCCAAAAGCAAAGCACATGATATACTTCACTAGACAGTCACAAATCAGAACACATGTATAGAAATTGCAGTATGATCTAGATAAAAGACGCAAACACAGAACACTTCACAGTAATCTTACAAGAGCAAGCAAAATGTCGCAACTTCAACTGGAAGTAACACCAAATAAATCTACAAACACAAACCCGCGCAACATGTTATCATTTTCTTAGCATCGTTCTACATTTTTGCTGCGATTTCAACAATAATTTTGGCAAAAATTGCAAATATCCGCCATTTTTGGTTTATTAGTAATTCAGTGAACTCGCTCAAAATTTAAAAACTTCAACTAGACCCACTATTTCACTACGTTGGATGATCATTTAACAGTAAGCATTTAGATTTTACTTAGATTGTTTGCCCTAAACCAAATTTGTTACTGGAAACATCAAATAAGAAAAAATAAATTAGGGATTTACAGAAATAAGAATACAAACCTCAAAGAAGACGATAACAAGCAAAATTGGGGATAAAATCAGGTGATAGGATTGAGACGATTTCTATATTCGTTGGTGGATTTTCAGAATGTTTTTATCTAGGGTTTATGAGAACTGGCGGAGGGAAAAGAAGAAAGGACTTTGTGAGGTAGCCCTTAACATTTTATTATTCTGCCACCACTATAGTTTATAGGGACAAAAGAACATAGGACAAATGTGGATAAAACTGGGGGTGCATTTGGTCCAGACATTTTGCCTTGCTTGTTGTTCCGCATTAGTGCAACTCCAATGGATACATCAAACAACTTGGTTAGATGATTATACTCCAACGATGGGACTAGCAAACCACTAAAATGGATGAGCAAACTTTTTAAATAAATAAAATATTTTATACATCGGGTCTTAGATTGAGTCGATCACTCAATCTGAGATGATCCAGTTATATTGAGACGATCGGCCCATGATGATCCGAGCCGAGCCTCGTCACAAAGAAAGTCGAGTTTCGTCTCATACTGAGTCGGTCGGTTCCTACTGACCCGACAACGTCTATGAATCCTTCCCTATAAATTGAGTTGATTTCTCCACTAAAATCACACCTTCTCCACCTTCTACACTTACCAATTCTTCATAATTTCACTTCAATCTTCATCATTTAATATCAACAAATGGCTGCCCTAGTTCGTGGTCCTAGGTTTTCTTTTAAAGAAGATTTTGCAATTTGCACAACTTATGTTACTCAAACAAGAAATGGTATCCATGGTGTTATGAATTTTATGCAAGCGACTGTCTGGCAACAATTTTTTTTTTTGCAATGTTCACTGCAGAAACGGGGAACCTGAGGGGCCGTGACGTTAATGGAGTGAGTCATCGTTTTAAAATAATTTCTCATGTCGTCCACCAATTTCTTGCTATGGTAATGCAAGTTAACCAAAATAGGATTAACGGTGAAATTGAAGATGAATTAATCCAAAGAGGTGGAGCGATGTGGCAGGAAGTTAACGGGATACCTTTTAATTACTTAGCTTGTACTAACATCCTTAGATTGCTTCACCGGTTCAACCCCTTCTACACTCTAGATGCTCCTCTAGCCACACCACAAGTCGCTCCATGAATGAGGATGCTTTATTCGTAGTAATTAAGTCTAATGTAATGTTTAATGAAAGCTAATGTGAAGATAATGTAACGTTTAATGAAATATAATGTTGTTGTTTTTTTATCATCAAACCACAAGTATTTCATTCCATAAGAAACGTTTACATGATGGTTTTAAAGAGAAACAAATACATCATAACATGAAAAAAATACAAAGAAAGATACAAAACGTAAATAAATCGCGAAGAGAAAGAGCGATCTACCACGATAGCACCCAAATCTTGTACTATGAGATTGGAGAAGGAATGGTATACGAAATCATAATTCGACCATTTTGATAGATTTTTTCTTCTTAGAAAAGAGATGCTCCTATGACAGAGGAGTGATATGCCCAAAAATTCTTCATGTGCAACTAACCCGAACTCAAGATCTATTTTTCTGATGAAGAAGAAATTGATCTTCGTCCTTGATGAATCGCCGATGTACTTTTATCAAAAAAAACCAAACACGAACAAATCGTTAGAAAGAAACACTATAAAAGTGTAGATAAAATCGCTCAAATGGCGAAGATAAAAATCGCTCTAATAGCGAAGAAATTATTGAAAACAACAAAAATAACTAAAAACAAGAAAGCTTTGCTCAGATCTAGCCCCTAAAGGACTAAATCTGAGCAAAAGAAGAAGAAGAAGTTGATGGGTTTTTTTTCTAGTTTTTGAGAGGTGAGGCAATATATAATGTTGTTTGATATAAACATAAGAGTGGTGCAAAGATATAGACTTTTCCATTAATTAAGTTGATGTCAATATTACAATTGTGAAACACTTAAACAATCCACTCCAACTTAAAACACGGAGGACATTCCCATAATTGTTTTCCATATGTTTCTTCTTCTGTAGAAGTGTGCAAATGCATAAAAAATTTGCAACCAGGGCTTGAGCATTCACTAATCATTTTTTTTTTTTTTGTAAACTCTACTTCTCAGCAGTGATCGGGTTGTGGATTCTTCAACCTGACTTTAAACTTCAAGTTTCTCCAAGATGCTGCCAACTTGTGGTCTTCTTTCTCCTTAATAACATCAACTAACATTCGTGGTTCTGCACGGCGGTTACAATCTTGACATTGCAAATACTTGATATTTTTTGGTTGTGATTCAATGACCATTCTATTTGTTGAACAACCAACTTGTGGACACTTGGAATACATCTAAGGACATTTTATGAGACTATGATCATCCATGAAACATAATGGACAAACCTCTTTTGTTTCCACGCATAGTATTTGTTTTACTTTGCTTTTGGAAAACATTATGTTGGATGAAGAATGTAGAGAAAATATTGTAAAAACGATTTCAGATGAAATATTTTTGGTTGTGTTTGAAAAATATTGGAGAAAATGTATGATATAGATACGGGTAAATATGACTGTTATAATGGAGATGTTTTCTCGTCTCACAATTGGCCGACCGGCGTTGGTGGAGCCGACAACGGCTATTTATCAACCAACGGCTTTCATTCCACTCCCTATAAAATTCTTATGATTTCAACTCCAAAACCACACCTCCAGTGCACAAAAATCTCAAAAAATGTCTGCTAGAATCCGTGGTCCAAAATTTACTCATGAAGAGGATTTATCTATATGCAAAGCCTATGTTTTTCATAAGGGAGAAAATATTCTGCGCGATCAAGACATGTCAGATGCTTCTTTTTGGCAGAATATTTTCACAATGTTCGTCTCACAAACAGGGAACCCCGGAAACCGCGATGCTCGTGGTTTGTATCTTCGTTTTCATTCAATTAAATAGTTATGTCACGTCATTCATTGATCGTGTAAGGGAAATTTATCGAGAAAAGTTTGTTGGTGCGATCGAAGATGAAGTGATCCAAACAGCTCTGGATAATTGGGAAGAAGGTCACGGGAAACCTTTTCTTTACGAATCTTGTTTCAACATTCTAAAAAATGGTCCACCTTAATTAATTCTTTACCACATCATAAGGGCCCTCCCTATATTTAATATGGAAGAAGATGTTATTCTTGTTCGATGTTGGATACATCATATGGGAATTCCGGATAACAGTGATCATTTCTAGGAAAGAGTGTTGCAAATGTTTGTAGCATTGCGGAACCAATACATAAGAAACAAGAAGAGCCTAGAACTAAGATTTTCATTCATCACTAATGATGTCAAACATTATACAGAAGTTTTATTGATGGTTCACCATAGTAATTCTCGATTGTCCAACGAAGAGCTGGTGAGTATATATTTTAGTACTTTTGTCCTCATTGATAAATTGCATCATAAAATATCTTAACTAACTTGTTGTTTCTGTTTTTCAGAAAATCATCGCTCAAATCAAGTGTACTGAAGAAAATGGAACAGAGTTTAAGCATTTTGAATGCTATGAACTCTATAGAGATAATGTCACTGGAATTGATGTAGTTTGATGATATTGTTGTCGTTATGAAATTAATTACTATATATGTGAGTCTAAATATAAGTCCAATCGCTTAATATAGTCTAAATATTTTCATTAATTAATATTACTGCCACTTCTTTTACAAGTTATAAACTTAGACAATAATAAGAACTTAATTAAGTACATCAATAAAAATCTATCACAATTTTTGGCCTTCTGGTTTTCCTCATCTGACGTAACTTCCATTCAACGCGCTCTTGAATAGTTTCTCCTTTATTTTTGAATTTTCGGTTGTTAACTTTCAAAACTATAGCTTTTCTTTGCTTTTTAACGAAATTTTTTGCTGGATTAACTTCTAAAACTTGCACAGATATTTCCTTTTTACCATTTTCATTTTATTTTTTAAATTACCACAGATTTTATTTATAGCAGACTCAACTTTTGCTTCATAGAAAATAGAAATTAGAGGGTATAATATAGTTACATGGAGTAATCAAGAGTTGTATTTAATATTGGGTGGATCCAATTACATGACATAGCAGCTACATGTGATTCCTACTATCTCGAAACAACTATATTGAATACTCACTTCTTGAGGTGTGAATTGAATGTGGCCTTGTACAATGACTTCTAATTACATTGTTGACTTCTTGTTTGGTTCTCCACGTTTTGGTCATCTATGACCACTTGTACACGGTCTCTAAAACCGCATGGATGTTCTTGTGCCTAGGGTTTTATATGAACACCCTTATATATGTCACCTATTGACACTTTATACTATAAGGATAAAAAGATTCTACTGGATTCTTGGCACAATGGAGAGAAGCAACAAGGAAGTGATCAAGGAGGAGAAGGCTATTGAGTTTCATGAAGACCCTGTTTTCATAATCTGTCATCAGGATATTGACCATGAAAACAACCTACCAGTTCAGATGTCTTCACAATTGGTAGGAAATCTTCTTCGTGATTTTGAGGTCGTTCCTGAACATCTCGGGATAGCAACAAGGAATCTTCAGTTTCTGAAGAACGAACTAAAGGAAGCGTCTGATGAACTTACTCTTGTTAAAACTTTAGTTGCAAATCAGATTTAGATGCCTAGTAAATCTTCTATGTTTTCTGTTTTATTTAGAAGAATAACTAGTGTTTTGGAATAGCCATGATTGTGATTACACATAGCTATATCCAATGATTTCATCTTCTTGTTTTTAGATTTATTGGTTTTAATTCTAAACTGGTTTTGAAGATGATGGTTGCAGTATTAATCTTTATGATTTTTTATATTGCAATATTTTGATGGGATATGTGTGTTTACATCCGTGAACTTGATTTTCCCATATTTTGTCAAAAGTAAAGTCGTTCACGAATTGATGTGCAAATATTGATAAAGGAATGAATGGACTTTTGGCAAAACACAAAAGTTAAGCCTATATTGTCAATTATTGATGTAAGATAGGTTAAAATCTTTTGTGATTCAAGGATCAAGTCTATTATGTCACCTAGTGATGGAAAGATAGAATAAATCCTTGTTTTTGTGATCCACGGTATAGAGCTTAATTGTTCCATATTATTATGTATTACCGTGAAGGTTCCATCTTGTATCTTATGTTGAGCACGATATGACTAAGTCGATTTCTTATTGGCATGGTTGGTTGTTCCATAAAGATGCAAAATGTTGAGCATTAAGAACTATTTTAATCAACTTATGTGGTTATTTAGTTTGTATTCCATGAGTTCTCTCATATTGAGTACATGTACGGTTAAGGTTGTCATTTTCTATAATAATCTTAGTCGGGGTTCCATAATCTCTTATGTTGAGCCTAAATGAACTAAATCAATCATCTTGTGTGACTATTTAGTTAGCACTCCATAGATTTTTCTCATGTCGAGTGTGGACAATTGAATTGATTACTTTGTGATTAGTTTAATTGTGTAATCCGGTTAGAATATTTATGGGTTCTCTTGTCAATAATCTAATCGATGAATTAAGTCTCCATAAGTTTACTTGTGTTGAGCATATTTAGTAAAATTAATCTTGGTTCGCTTTGGTTAATATGATTGAATATTTTGGATTCCAAATTCATACTTCTATGCAATTTGTTGAATCTAAAGAAATCCTTTTAATAATATCTTGGAAAATGAGGTACAATTACTCATAACTTATAGGTATACATGCACAACTTGTTAGTGTTTTTACCTTCGGACAATGAACTATGGGCTTCCAAATGTATAGCTTTTTGATGAAATGGTAAGACCGTAAGAGAATGATACAAACATTCTTTAGAAACATATTTAGCTCTAGCTATGGACGCAAGAGACATTATTAGGGTGGTAAAAAAAAAGTAGGTCCCTAAAACAGCTCACATATAAATCTATAAGATTGAAGTCTTTAAATACTTAGGGGCTCCCTTTAAACTCAAACTTAATTAGGGTCTTTACGCCTCAAATCTTGAACTTTATGCAAACAAAGTCCAAACAAATCAAACAACACTAGATTTTGTGCACGTGCTATACACCGGGCGGATCCGAAAACCATCCACCATCATTTTTTTCTTTTAACCATATATTTTGATTTGGAATGATGTGGCTTCGCCTCGCCCGGTCGTGTATTTTTTTATTTGGGGTCGCAGGGTTTCACCCCATCATACATTTTTTATTTGGTGTCGCGGGGTTTCACCTCGCCCGTCACTTAAGATTTTTGATTTGGTGTAGTTCGGCTTCGCCTCGTTCCCATCCTGATGCATTTTTATTTGATACGGCTCAGCTTCGCCTCGCCCCGTCCGGGTGCATTTTAAGTCAAATATCTGATTCATGAAAAGTCGTACCCACACTATATTTCGGCATCCCCTGCATGTGTGGGTAACTTTTCATCATGACTTCTATCTAAAGATTAATTTTAAGTCCTAATAGACAATACCCATACTTATCAGCGGGTATACAGTCTAATTTAGGTTGGGAAATGCCAAGTCAAAGTGGCACGACCATGAAAGATTCAAAAACATACCACACAACAATGAAACTCTAACTTTTTCCTCGAGAGATTCCAGAGATTGTAATTAGAGCTAGTAACATGAGCAATAAAAATCTAGCTTCAAAGAGATGTTCCAGAGGTTCTTTTTTGAGTAATCAGTCCTGGGAATGCAAGTAACATAAATGCAAGTAACTCAACAGGCAATGTCAATAACTCAACAGGCCAACTTATTGATGATTGTAGTTCATTTTAGAGGGAGGGTGGGGAGTATGATGATAAGAAAATTATGTGCAGACTGATCTGAAATAGCATCTTCCAGGTATACCCTTGCTATTTCTGCCCATTCAATATACACACGGTGGGCATTCATGAGTGCAAGATCTTCTTCCACCACAGTTCAAGCATTTATCTGGCAGTAGGCGATGAATGACCACTTCCTTGAATACAACCTAGTGGCAACACATTAACAGCTCATCACAGACCTAGTTACCTTTCTCGGCATTGCTTATGACAGACCGAGACCAACTCTACACTAACATGATAAAAGAAAATAAACATTAGAGATTACCAAGTTTTTAACAGGAGCATTCACTGTGAGCAGCGCCCGAGGTGTAGTTCTATGATTTTGATCTTGAATTATCTCCTATGCATTTCACCCGAAAAACAATAACATTGATGTGTAAATTTAAAATCCAATAAGAAGTGATTGGTTGAGATAAAATCCAAAGAGATATAGGTGACGTACCAAGTATACGCCACTTACCTTGATTTTTTAAATGCCCGTACTTCCACCAAATCACTTGAGAGCCCGGAACCTCAATCTCGGTTCTCAATTACTACACGAAGTACGGTTTAAACGCATTAGCAGATTGAATCTTTTAGCGTGCACTTGGAAGAGACGTGGCATTTAACAAAGCACATCAGACTCCTACAACCTGGAAAAAATAAATGAAACTGATGATTAGTTTTGTACATAGGATATTGTTTACCAAAAAGCAAAACCATCAAGATTTTTGCTTTCATAAGAAAGAACTGATAATGGTGAGGATTATGGTTATAAACTTGTGTGTTCCATTGCATTATTGTGTAAAATTAGTTCCTGCAAGTAAGAGTAGTCATTAGAGGCTTGGCTGAAAGACACACCAAAAATACCGTTACTCAATAAAAGAAAATATGTCATTCTAGCAATTTAGCCATTCAAAAATTATATCGGTCGATTTACCAAATGTTTTCTCATCAAATTCACCATTAAAAACCCAACAACTATGAAAATAAAATCTTCATGAAGTGGGAAAACTACCTTTACTGTCACTCGTTATTAACTATTCTACGGTACAATTAACACCTAGGCTAGCTTGTCGGTCTTTCAATTCCTTTGCCACTGTTGTAAGAAGATGTGAATTTTTAACATTAAACATACTCTTGGATTAAAGGGTTGATGGTTGCAAAATAAAAACAAACAGGGTTATGAGATTAGAGCAGGGTTATGGATTGGATCAAAAAAAAAAAAAAAAAAAACCTCTAAGTATAAAATTATAGGGTTCTATATGTTTACATTTTCTCTTCTATCCCTCTTCATGTCTTTCCGATTTGACTTTGCCCCATAAATCAGAAGCTGCAGCTATAACCTAGAGAACACAGAAGCAAAGATAGTCAATAAAAAAGAAACAAAAAGCAGACACAAAAACTAATTAGGTTTTATATGCTTTGAAATTGGATTTGAAATTAACAAATTAGTAAACGGTGCGCGGGTTATAACCCCAAAGGTGTCACTATCCATGTACAAAAACCCCAACAAAACAAATTGTTCACAAAAACCTCATTTAACATAAACTGTCTATATTACCCTTCTAATTTAAATCTCCCCAACAAAAATAAAAACAACCCCACATTTAATTTTAAATCACCCCAACAAAAATAAAAATCAACCCCACCACCACCACCCCCACTGCACCACCACCTCCCCCACTGCACCACCGCACCGCCACCACCGCACCACCACCACCGCACCACCACCACTGCACCACCACCGCACCAGCACCGCCACCGCCACACCATCATCGCCGCACCACCACCGCCGCACCACCCCCACCGCCGCCTCGCCACCACCCCCGCACCACCTCAGCCGCCACCGCACCAGCACCGGCGCACCACTGCACCGCCGGCGCACCACCACCACCACACCACCGACTCAACACTGCACCACCACCGCCACACCGACTCACCACCGCCACTGCACCACCACCACCACCAGCACCACCACCACCGCACCACCACCACCGCCACCACCACCACCACCGCCACACCAGCACCACCGTCGCCGCACCACCGCCACACCACCACCACCGCCGCCAAACTGAAAATGAGAAAAAAATGATGAAACCAAACTGAAAAAATGACGGAACCAAAAAATTTCGTGCAAATAATTTCTCGTGAAAAATGATGTAACCAAACTGAAAAATGATGGAACCAAAATTGGTTTCACCAAAAAATAAATGAAACCAAAATTGGTTTCACCAAAACTAGATGAAACCTAATTAGGTTTCATCATTTTTCGACATACTGTCATTTCACCGACACAACTTCAATGATGAAACCAAACCAAAAAAAACTAGGCAAAATAAGAACAAAATGATGAAACCAAATAGAAAAAAATGATGAAACCAAAATTGGTTTCACCAAAACTAGATGAAACCTAATTAGGTTTCATCATTTTTCTACGTATTGTAGCTGCTCAAACTAGGCATGTCATGTTCCTAATGTAAACTGAGCAAATATTTCTGGCACCACTCCTACCAGCGACACAAGTATATACGGACAATATTTAACACCAGTGGCAACATAAGCATAATTGAATATGATAAATGGAAAAGGTGAAATTCTAAGTAAGACGACAGCTGGAAATTGATGAAACCAATCTCCTTCACCAGCTAATCTTATGATGGAAGCTTTGTCTGGCCATTTAGCCAACCACACCTGCATATACCCGAGGTTTTAGATAGTTCATAACACAAACTCCTTTCTAGTGAAAGGTTTATGGTCCTACAAGAAATACAAAAAGTAATATTCACTGGAAAGGTTTATGGTCCTACAAGAAATACAAAAAGTAACATTCACTGACCTGGATTTTATGATGAAAGAGAGAGCCAATAAAGAATGGAATTGACATGCCGATGCTAAACCTAGCTAGAATCAGCAGAAATCCATATCCATAACCAAAACTAATGCCAGCTACCCACATAGAAGGGGAAGATGGGATGCACAGGGCAGGGAAAAATGTCATAGAAGCAAACAACAGTATGGATGGAGGGTTGTGTTTAGATGAACTTAAAACATGGACGATGAAATTTGATCTATTCATAAAACTTTATACAACAACTATTTCTCAACAATTGGTAGGGCAGAGAGATTGATACTAACTGAAATAATTACTTGTCTCACCATTTCAGCAATCACCCATTTCTTCTCCATCTACGCCTGAAAATACTTCTATACAGCCGCCATTAACCCATCTCGTACCTCAAATTTAGTAGCTGCAGCCTGGATCTTCTCTTTTGGATGCTTGGTCAGATGGCGAAGGCGTTTTCCAACCTGAGATTTAAATAAATGAGAAACATAGAAATGAACAGAGACGGATAGTTTGGAACAAATTGAAATTGTTCCTCTCTCCATGTAAAGAGGAAAAACAAACCCAGCCTAATAAATAAAATAAATAAAATTTCTAAGCAGCATACTGGTCCATTCATTTTTTGTGATCATCAAAAGGATAATATTTAAATTTGTTGGTCCTGTTCTCAATCCATTACGCTACCAAATGACTAACTGTTGCTAAAATGAAAAAGAGAGTAGATGAGAGAAACCACTGATCCTCTTCTCACTTTGTGTTAGGTCGAAACCCATCTCGTACCTCAAATTTAGTAGTTGTTGTTGTGAGAATTTGGACACACTTTTGGCTTGAATCACAACCCCAAATCACCATCGATAGAGCTGAACATGTTCACCGCATCATTAAACCAAAAACCCCAATTCGAATTCGAATTCAACTTCAACATCAACATCTCTTTCTTATCTCCACCTCACAGATCTGTTTTGTTGCTGCTGATTAACTCATGTATCAGAACCAATTCAGCCTTTCACCAACACCAATTTGGCCACCATCTCAAGTAATTACCCTATCCAGATTACTGATTGAACTCAACCCAATTTCAATTCATGGAAAGTCCCCAAATGCCTCTGCTGTTTGAGTGAGAAATGAGAATTTCTTTTTCTTGTTTTGATAACCAAAAAATCAGATCTAAAATTCATTGGAATATAAAATCAATTCAACCCCAAAAAGGTATTTATGGTTTTAGATGATAGAAGGAGGAGGTTGAAGTAGTGATGATGGTGTTAATTGAGGATAAGGAGGTGTTATTGGCGGCGGATTTGGACATAAAAGGTGGTTTGGTGGTGGCAAAGCTACCGTTGGTGATAAATCTGAACAAAATACTAGAAGAAAAGAGAAGGAGGTGTTCGTGGATGAAATAGAGGCGTTGTTGGTGACGGATCTAGACATAGTAGCTGGTTTGATGGTGGAAGAGCTACTGTTGGTGATAGATCTGAAAATAAAACAAAAGAAAAGAGATGGAGGTGTTCTTGGAGGAGAACTGAGGTGTTCGTGGAGGTGACGGAGGTGTTGCTGCTGGTGTTCGCGGAGATCTATTGTTGCTGCTTATGGTAATGGTGGCGGGGGAGAAGGAGAGAAGAAGAAGGGGAAAAAAGAAGAAGAAGAAGAAGAAGAAGCTAAAAAGGGTATGTTTGGGTTTTTTAAAATAACAAAAACTAAATTTACTCAAAAATATTTGATCTGGGATTTTTGTGCCACTTTTATTTGAAATGGTTTTTATTTGGTAGAAATAATATGACCGGTTTTTTCTTATCACTAGTTTGTTCACCTAGGGGTTTTGTCACTAGTTTTGATTATTAAAAGATATATCGTTGTGATAATTAATCTAAGAAGGGGAAAAAAAAAAAGACGCAAACTATTATTCTAAGAAGCCCTAATATAATCAGAACATGGAAATGTGGTGTTTGATCACTTCGAAAATCATCATCTTCTTCACGCTATTAAACCTTCATATTCTCCGGTTAGATTTTTGGTGTTCATCGGGTTTAGACGATTTTACGGACGGGAAGAGAGAAGAGGAAGAAAGAGATCAGACGAAACGGCGGCTTAGTTCTTTTTAGGTTTAGATTTTATCAATTAGGTTCAGAGTTTGACGGGAGTATCGTCTACACTAACGGTGTTACTTAACGTACAGTTAAGTATTTGGTGTAAATAGAGTGTAACAAATTATTTAGGCACAAATTCTGACAAAAGTATTGTCTACCCACGTTTTTGCTAACGGGGTTACAAACGGCCAGTTAAATACAGGGTGTAAACATAGTGTAATCTAAGTTTTAATGTCCCGACCAATAGAATCCTGCCAAGTGTCCTCTCTAGAATTACTAATGCCCAAAGCTTTTATCTAATTTAATTTGAAGAGAGTGTCACACTTACCGTGCGATGTGGGAGCTCATATGACTTAGCATTTTAAAGGAGGGAAGATATTAATACATACCAGAAAAGAAAAGATGATAATACAATTACAAACTGTTCCACAATATTTAGATGGGTGCCAAAAACAAATGAACATGTAACCTTCAGCATTATAAGCACGTTATTATTATGTACTAGACAACCCCAAAAGAAATAAGCAGCAACATAAACCTTCACTCAGAAAAAAAGAAGACAACGAGAAACCTAATCTCTCTCGACTCTGATGCATCATGCCCTGGCCTCTTTTGATTCTGCACCGAATACTCCCACGTACATATCTATACAGTGGCAACAAACTAGATACGTCTTTTGATTATGTCCTACCTGTTTTATGTTAAGCAGGTAGGACAGTCAATCCACACCTTAAGGATGAGTTGATAATGCAGTTTTTCAGCTTTTCTTCTGTCATCTTTTCCTGTTTTTTTACCTGAAAAAAATATATTTATTGTTAATACTATCACTACTATTCTTCTAATTAGATTCCAAAGAGGATTATGCAAGACCACACTCCACACCCTACCATACCCATTTTTTCAAAAAAAAATAAAATAAAAACCGTGAAGTTTTCTTGTTTTATGAATAGATCAGTTTTTGTTGAATGAACATAGCTTAATTAGTTCTTAATGGATGAGAAAAAAATAGATCAATTTTTTTGATGGATCCCCAATTGTGGGATGACATTATTTGCACTTTACAGTCACCTACTCTGGTTTTAAATTGTCAATAACTTTGAAAAGTTGCTCTTAAGTAATAAAAGAAGTAAGCTCGTGTTACTCGTTCTATGACTTCTTACTCTAGTGCGTGACTCTTACATTATCATATTTTTAAGCACATCATTTTCTCTGTTTTTTTTGTTCACCAATACCCAACATTATAGTCACTGTCTGGGGTCTTTATCCAACGTGCAATATGAGCCAACAAACTCAAAGAAAGTAAACCTTTAGGGGAAAAAATATTGAAAGTTCGTAAAAAAGTTACCTTGATGAAGACCGTGCTTGAGAAATGTTGGGGTTTATTTTGTTCCACAGCAGCATAAGTAATCTCAAACCCTGTAGTTTCCATCACGCGAAAAATGTTGCCTCCGTTCACACCTTTGCATGTTACCTTCACTATGAATCTTTTCTCGTCCATTTTCTCTATGTCAATCTGCATGAATATATTGAAATAGAGATAATTAATTGAAATAGAGTGGGTACTCGTTAATCACATACGAAACGGCCGATTCTTTCCTATGGATATCATCTGTCATATTGTTCGTCTTACTCAGGGGTTATGGCCTTAATTAAATGATTTCAATTCTACGGTTGTGATGATAACACAAAAGACTACTATGTAAAATAACCGTCATTTAACTTTGTAAAACGACCAAGGAAAGCAGGAAAACTAAGAAATGATCGACATTGCAAACGTTAAACGCATCAAATAGAAATCTTATGAAATGACAGTAACCGAAAACGAAAAGTATAGGAGTTGCCAACTCCTTGCAAATAAATCTTTTCATTTTTTGATACATAAACACCCATGCATGAATAAATAAATTATGTACCTCGGTTATCCGTGGTTTGGGTTTAGATGCGTTGCCTGGACTGTTAACTCTTGGACGAGTATCATCATCAGGATCATGCTCATCATCTTCATCTTCCTCCATAATATCATTGTTCATTAATCTAGGTCGATGTTGTTGAAGTAATTGTTGTTCTTTAAGTTCCTTTTGTATCTTCGCTGTTTCTTCTTGCATATTCCCTAAGTAAGATAGTGCGTCTACTAATACTGATCGTCTATCAATCTGTAACATATATACCATTAGAATAAAATTATTTAATCTCCAAGATCTTAACAAGATCATGTATCAATATAATTAAATAGATTCATCCAGAAAAATAGATTGGTTATTTTGTTTTGTTAAAAATTACTTTACCTTTGTGATATTAGGAACAAGGCCACGTAAAGCAAGTAGTTGTTGACTAATCCTTTCCCTTCTATTCCTTTCTGAAACTAAATTTTTACAACTTAATGTTCCTCTTTTGGGTTCATCGTCGATTTCATCTTCCCCGTCGTCATCTTCTGCTACAGTACTAGTAGTAGTAGCAGCAGTAGTGGTAGTGGAACGTTTTTGTCGCTTGGTTGATAATTTAGTCCGCTTTTTGATATTGTTGGGTTTTTGCTTCTTCGGCCGCGGTTGTTGAGGAACATCAGAAACTGATGCTGACGGAGAAATTGTGACAAAGTTGGTACTATTAGTTTGAAAATGTTGATCATCACCAGTACTTTCAGGACTACTCTTTGCCATCACATTAGGATGTTTCTCACATTCTGCTTCATTATCAACCGGTTGATCAAGGATAAATTCGTCCTGACAAGGAAGAACAGGGTGATGATAGTGACCTTCGGGTGGTGAAATAATGTTATTATCAAAACCATGAATATCGAGTAAAAACGGTAAATCTAACTCAGGTGATTCAGGAAGAATATTGCATTCTGAATAAGGATGCTCGTAATCCATGTTTGTACTAGTAGTAGTGGTATTTGCAAATTGGAAAAGGCTTCCATCGAGCATTTCAAGATCTTGAAGTTGTTGAGGCTCTTGAGGAATAATGCTGGAATCATCTAAATCTAACCATGAAGAAAATGTATCGAATATTATTGATTCTGGGTTATTCATGGATGCTTGATTCATTTCCTCATCCAAACTACAAGCACTCAATCCCCCCTCCATTTTTTTTCCACTTTCTTTCTATTACTGTTTTTGATGGGGGATGCTCTGTCCACTCTGCCTCCACGCTAAGAGTAAATGAACCTAAGGGTTTTTTTTTTTTTTTTTTTAATCTTGAAAGCAATGTGAGGAATATATAGAGAAATAACGAAGAAAAGTCCAAAATACATAGACATTTCCGCCCATGATTAATCTCTTCCAAGTCGTTACTATCACACAACCTTCTTCCATATTTGATTAAAATTTAAAGGCAAAAACTCAAGGTTATAGGTTTAGGAATTTAGGAAAATTGAAAATAGAGAGTGAGTGTGATCTCGTCGCTACTTATCAACGTTTAGGTTTACTAAGTTGATCCGCCGGTATGTGGGATACAAATGGCCCACATACCTGGATGTGTTAAGTCTATGTCTTCTGGAGAATATAGTCATGAAAAGTGGAGCTTAGCTAGCAAATATGCAAGGGTCAAGATCCCAAGTGTCAGTTAGATATTATTGACATGAGGGGAGGAATGGAGACATGACCCAAGGATTTGGGAGTGCCCGATAGCACGTAACTATATATATTCACCTTTTTGTCTTTTTCAAGAATGGAGAATCATGTTAACACTCACAAGTACTTCAGGACCGTGTTTATTTTATTACGATTCTTAGAGCGTCTGCAGCGGACGACTAAGAGTAAAAATTTGATCTTTAACAGAGATGTAATCTTTAACAGAGATGTAACGGGACGGAGTAAAAGACTAAATCCCAGACCATACCAAATTTCCAGACCAAATTTGGTCTGTGACAAAGACCAAACTTAAATTTAGTCGGGCGTTCGTAAACTTAACACCCTACACCGAGCGCACGTAAACTTAACGCCCCACACCGAGCGCACCTGAAGTTCACGCCCCACACCGAGCGCATCTAAAGTCTCCGCCCCATTTTTTCCACTTTAGCATGGGGCCTTAACTAAAACAACGCCCCATTTTTTTCTTTTTTTATTTTATTTTAATTAGTATGGGGCGGTAACTATACCCCGCCCCATATTACTCTTTTTTTTTTTTTTTATTACGTGAACAGCGTCTCCGGGTCATCAGGCGTAAACTATATCAACGCCCACACCGAGCGTAATCTTTACCAACGGCCCACACCGAGCGTAAACTATATCAACGCCCCACACCGAGCGAAATCTTTACCAACGCTCGACCAAATTTACTCGCCCCCCACTGCTTCACTCAACGGACTAAACCCAAATATGGTCTTTTTTTTTACTTTTTAGTCTTTACTCTTAGTCGCACCGCTGCAGACGCTCTTAGCCGACCAATCATGCTTCTGAGCAAGAGAGATAATATATGCCAACCTATGATCCGCAACATATAGCCTTCCTTCCCGAGACTACACCAAAACGATTTCAGCAATGATACACACACCGAGGTGTGTGTACCGCGATGGGCACCGAAGGGATCGAACGGCTGCTAGGGGCACTCTGTGGGGGAGTTAACAGGGGGTGGGTCATTATGTGGGGTCCACATAAAAAAAAAACTGTCTCACTCTCTCTCCGTGGTACAATTTACGGTGCACCTTTTCGGTGCATCTAGCATTTTTGAAACGATTTTATCACAAGAAAGGAAAAAAAGTCAATAAAACGATCGATTTGATTTGGTTCTCACTGTCCTCTGGAAGAAGATTGTAGTAGTCGAAAAGATACCGACAACAATTAGATATTTGGTACCTGATTCATTTTTACTGTTGGAATATCAATAAAAATAAATTAGGATATATCGTAATTTGATATATGTCTTTTGTCATCAATCACTATAAGAAAATCTACCTATTGTTACACCATATATTGTCACACTTTCAATACTGGTGTTGCAAATGTAAATTTCTAAAATGAAACTTTTACCACATAGCTGTAGCAATAATATGAAAAGAGTGTGGCGAAAAAATATAATCTCTTGCTGCAGTAATAAAGAATGGATGCAGTAATAGACTTCTTTCTACATAGGTTATCGTGGCACTAGTAGGGGTTTATGCCATAACCATTGGGTGCTACAATAGGTTAAGTTTCTTGTAGTGAATAGTCTAATTTTATTTGATACCCGGTGGTGTCCGGTGCGCTACATGAGTTTCAATCTAGTACATCTTTTATTTTAAGAGGGTGTTTCTATACTACGTGAAAGGTATTAGGATTTAATTAAGTCGGATATTAAATATCGATTGGAAATTAAATTTTAAAATGACTTTTAGAAAAGAAAAAAAAAAAAAAAATTCATCTAAACCCTAATAAATATTTTAGTTCAATAACTTTGTACAAAGTTACATACTGCATAGTCATATACTTTTGTAACTGAGTAGATGGTGTGATGGTCATTTGCATCGAATTAGATGTTCTTTTTCTTCTTCTTCCATTATTCACTCACTCTTCTCTCTCCAAAAAACTCTTTTTGAAAACCTAACAACCGCTGTTATTGTCTTGTTCAGATTTGGTTCTTTTGGACAAGATCTGAGCAAAGATTATTGTTTTTCTTTAGTTTTAATTGATTTTATAATTATAATAGAATAGAATGTTGTTTTTTAATTTATGGTGTCTTTTGATGCATTTCTTCACCATTTTGGTGATTTTATTTTCGCTTTTTGGGCGATTTTTTTTCCGGTTTGAGAGCGATTATTTGTTCACTTTGATGGTGATTTGTTCAATTTTTTTTTTTGTTGTTTCATAGCTTGTTATTCTAGATTCAAGAACATCGACGATTCAATACGGCATCGCTTTGAGTTCATCTTCTACAAAAGGGATTTAGAACATCCGGGTTTTTCGATTCATATGTACAAGATTAAGAGATAAATACTCCTTTCCTTTTGGAGCATCTCTTTTTTATAGAAGACAAACATACAAAATGGTCAGAATTGATTCCGGATTGTACCATCTTTTCTCTCTACTTTTCATACAAAAATTGGGTACCTTTGCGGTATTTTGTTCTTTCTCTTCGCGAATTATATATAATTGGTATATCTATATTTGGATTTGGATTTTAATTTTCTTGTATTTTGATGTTTTTTTCCTTGTAAACAATTATGTAATCACCTTTTTGGATTAAATGAAATGTGGTATGTTTGTTCATCAAAAAAGAAAAGAAAAAGAAAAAACAAGAAAAAAGATGTTTATTTTCGGTAGCCGTTGTTTATAATTGATGGCGTATGCTTAAAAAAAATGTCTCAATTGTTGTATTCTTTTGTTTTTAGTAATCGTTTCCTTTCCACTCATAGTGTTAAAATCTTCTTGTTTTATGAATAGAACCCTATTATTGGGGATGAAAAAGTCTTGGTCAATTGGGGGTTATTTTGGGTCACCAAATAGCAATTGGGTTACCCCCTATCCAGTACTTATAAAATGACTAAAGTGCCCCCATATGATTTTAGATAATAAACTTGATTAACATTATTAATCATGATTAGGAGATGAATTAAGACTAATTCATGTGTTTAATTTAAGAGTAGATGAAATGAAAACAAAAAAAAAAAAAATCTAAATTTGTGTTATTACCTTACTAACCTTACCCAATCATAACAATGCCTAAGTCCCAAGGAGAAGAGGGAAGAGGAGAAGAAGAAGAAGAAGGGGAGGAAAAAAAAATTGGGGATTTTTTTTGGAAAATGAGTGATTCAAGCAAGACTTTTGATGTAGGTGAGCCTTCATCTTCAAAATATGATAACATATTTATACCCATCAACAACGATCAGTTCTTTGCTGATTTTTCAGAAAATCAAGAAATCTTTTCTCAAACTCAACCTAACCCTTATGAACCTTACGATGATTTCGAAGGACCAACCCAAGAAGCGAGAAAGAAATCGAAGAGATCAATGTGAGAGAAACCATCAAATGAAGATTACCAGGTATACCTCTTTTCTAACTCCAATTTAATTTTTTAAGCTCAGTTTTTCGATATTTTCCTTCCGAAAACCCTAGGTTTCAAGCCGCCAGGAGTAATAACGGCCGGAAACCAACAACTCCTGGCCGTTTTACTATTTTACGGCTCATAATTAATGAACTCCCATCCGTTACCAAATATTTACGGATGGGACTATAAACTTTCCCGGTCGTTACTACTAAAAAATACGGCCAGGTTTTTCTACGTGCATGGGAAGCATTTAATATTGTCGGTGGCGGTTGGGTTACCCGGCCGTAACTTTCTTTATGTCTCCTTTTCTAGGCCGTAGGCCAACTCTTGCAGTTACTGGACAATTTACGTCTTGGAATACATGGACGTAACAATGTTACGGTTCGGAATTATACTTTTCGACCCAGCCGTTTTATTTATGACGGTTGGGAGATAACTTATCGACCCATCCGTTTACTATATGACAATTGGAATATCACTGGTTTACCCAGACGTTTTTGAGTGTTTAAAATTTTTTTTATGAATAATTATGTGACATATGTCATTCTATTATAGATTGTACCATACATTCCGGTGGAATACCAAGAGGTGCGTATGGAAGATGAAGAGGTGGTTATTGAAGAGCAATAGGAGGTTATGCAAGATCAACCCCAACCTGTGCAAGTTTCCGAGGACACAAGTGCTCACTATGCAAACAACTATGAGTTGAAAGATAAGGAAGATGCAAAGAAGTGGGCTCGAGCACAAGGGTTGAAAAAGATGTGCATCATAGTCCAGAATAAACAAGTTAAATCCGACCGCTTTGAAATGGTTTGAGAGTGTAGTGGAAAGTATGAGAGCCATTGGAAAAAGGGTAGTGAGTATATACGAAAAACCACAAGGAAGATGGGAGTATATAATACGAAGAAGTGCGGATGCCCTTTTAAGCTTCAATTTAAATGTAACATCGATATGGAAATGTGGTATATGGCTAAAGTCGTCTCGGGTTATCATACTCATCCTATTCCGGAGAGTTTGATCAACCATATTTATTCGGCAAGGATGAACCCCTTAGAGAAGGACTTAGTACACATGTTGAGTAAAAGACGCACAAGACCTATTGATATTCTTAGTGTCGTTAAGGTGTTAAACCCCCAAAACTCATCCTCATTGTCAAAAATCTATAACGAAAGAGAAAAATTTAGAAAAGAGTCATGGAAAGAGAGAGTGCTTATGCAACAATTATTGTTTTTGTTTGAGGAGGCAAAGTACTCTACCGCCTATGGTACGAATGAAGAAAAGGAAGTGGAATATCTTTTCATCGCCAATCCGGAATGTGTACAATTGGCAAGATGCTTTCATCAAATTCTGTTTATGGATTGCACGTATAAAACTAATAGGTACAACATGCCGATATTGAACTTTGTTAGGCAAACATCTACCAAGTCGACCTTTACCGTTGCGTTTTGTTTCTTGAAAGACGAGACGAAAGAAAGTTATTTGTGGGCATTGAAAAAGGTGAAGTTATTGTATCAAGAAGGTTATACTCCACATGTGTTGATTACGGATAAGGAGCAAGCATTAATGTAGGCCATACCCCGTGTTTTCCCCTACGCGCGTCATCATCTTTGCACTTTTCATATATGGAACAATGTGCAAATGAATTGGAAAAACCAGGTGAGGTGGAGCATACCCATGCAATTCCTGAAAGGGTGACATCTTGAGGCTATAGTGGTAATTGGTGTTAAACCACCATTCAGCTAAAGCTAACCACTATACCCAATGTTTAGGATGATAAATTGTCATACATCTCAAGTATTGTTCAACACAGGAATTTGTTCTTTCAGTTTTCCCATCAGTTTGAGGGTGGTAGGTAGAACTGAGTTTGAGGGTGGTGCCCAAGGTTTTGAATAATTCCTGCCAAATTTGGTTAATGAAGATTTTGTCCCTGTCACTCACAATTGAACTAGAAAGTCCATGAAGGTTAAACACATGAGAAAGAAACTCCTTAGGAACTGTGACTATAGTGAATGGGTGGCCAAGAGGAATGAAGTGGCTATACTTGGTCAGTTTATCCACAACCACTAAGATGATATTCTTCTTAAAAGACATAGGAAGTCCTTCAATGAAATCTAAGGATATATGTTTCCAAGCAGTGTCAGGTATTGGAAGTGGTTGGAGGAGACCACATGGTAGTGTGTTTTCCCCTTTGTTACACTGGCACACATCACAACTGGTTACTAGTGCAATAATGCCAGTCTTCATTTTAGGCCAAAAGAAGGAGGTCCTAGCCCGGTGATAAGTACCATTAATGCCAGAGTGGCCCCCTACTACAGAAGCATGCAAGGAATGTAATATAGAAGATCTGAGCATGGTACCAGAGCCAACATAGAGTCTCCTCTTGAACCTTATGATGCCCTGAGTATAATAATAATTACCTTGAGTTGGATGCACATTGAGTTGTTGGGCCATAGAATATGACTCATAGATGGAGAGAATATCTTGTACCCATTGAGGTTGAGATAAGGATAATGTTGAGCAAGAAGCTTTAGGCAGTCTAGAGAATGCATCAGAAACTTTGTTATCTAATCCCTTTTTGTACTTAATAATGACATAGTCAAAACCCATCAGTTTGACTAGCCATTGTTGCTGCAGTGAAGTAGACAATTTCTGGTCCATTAAATACTTTAAACTTTGGTGATCTGTATGAATGATAAATTGTTGACTGCTCAAATAGTGCTTCAACTTTTTCACAACCATGACAATGGCTAAAAATTCCTTCTCATAAGTGGAGAGAGCTAATGCCATGAGACCCAATGGTTTGTTGAGGAAGGAAATGGGTTTATTATGTTGCATCAGGACATCACCAACCCCTCTTGAAAAAGCATCAGTTTCTAAGGTAAATGGATGTGAGAAATCTTGCAGGGCTAACACTGGTGCTGTAGTCATGGCAAGCTTGATAGAAGAAAAATCTTGCGTTGCAACATCAGTCCAAGAAAAAGAGTCCTTCTTAAGCATATCAGTGAGTGTCTTACAAATGTTACCATACCCCTTAATGAATTTTCTGTAGTACCCTGTAATCCCCAAGAACCCTCTAAGTTGCTTCAGTGTTTGATGTTGTGGCCAGTTCACCATTGCTGAAACATTGTCAGGGTCAGCAGCAACACCATTAGAAGTAATAATATGCCCAAGATATTGTAATTGTGTTTGATCAAATGCACATTTTGACAGCTTGGAAAAGAGAGAGTGCTTCCTCAACAAGGATAATGTCAGCTGTAGACGCTCTAAATGTGCTTCCATGGATGGACTGTAAACCAAGATGTCATCAAAGAATACCAACACAAACTTGCGAAGATATGGCTGAAACACCTCATTCATGAGGGCTTGAAATATGGCAGTGGAATTAGTAATCCCAAATGGCATGACCCTGAATTCATAGTGGCCATGATGAGTGCGAAAAGCAGTCTTGTGAATGTTAGGTGAAAAAACTCATATTTGGTAGTAGCCCGAACGAAGATCTATCTTGGAAAACACCACAGAACCATTCAACTCATCTAATAATTCTTCTATCAAAGGTATGGGAAACTTGTCTTTGACTGTGATGTCATTGAGTTTATAGTAATCAACACAGAGATGCCAAGTACCATATTTCTTCTTGACTAGGAGAATAGGGGCAGCAAATGTACTATGGATGTGTTGGATCACACTAGTGGAGAGCATTTCAGAAACTAAGGTCTCTTCTACAGACTTATGTAAATAAAGGCACTTATATGGCCTTTGAGAAGTAGGGTCATACACAGTTTTGGGTGGAATTTTATGGTCAAGTGACCTAAAGGGTGGAAGGCCAGTGGGTTATGCAAAATCATCTGTAAGAGTCTCCAATAGTGCAAAAACTGTAGGTGGTGGTGGTGGTAGTACATGGGTGGTAGAGATAGAGAAAAATTTGCCAATCACAGTTGGGGTATTGCTCTTAAGAAACTTCTTTAAGGAATAGCCACTAATTAAACTCATAGAGGGTTTATAAGTGTTACCCTGAAGTGTAATTGGACTGCCTTGATGAAGGAAAGAAATGCTCATTTGACTGAAGCTAAAAGTGACATCACCAAGTTGTCATAGCCAATCAGTTCCTAAGAGAATATCACATCTACCTAAAGGAAGGGATCTTAAATTGGCAGAGAAATGATAGCCTTGCATCTCCCAATTGAGGTTGTTGCAAATACCTTGGTTGATTGTGCTATCCCCATTAGCAATAGTAACAAGAATTTGTCCAGTTAGAGATACATCAAGACCCAATTTAGTGGTTAAGGCAGCATCAATGAAGCTATGTGTACTCCCTGTATTAATAAGTACAACCACAATGTGCTTGTTAAGTTTTCCAGAAATTCCGATAGTATCAGGAGCAATATTCCCAGTTAAGCCATTTAAAGAAATTTCCATAGTAAAATCAGAACTTGAAGGAGAGGAATCAATATGTTCTTCAGTGGACAATGAACCCAGCTCTTCTGTCTCTTCATCAGCTATGAGCATAAACAGTTGTTGAGTCTTGCATTTGTGACCTTGCCTATAAAACTCATCACAATTATAACAAAGCCCATTATCCTTCCTAATCTTCATTTGGGCATGAGTTAATCTTCTAACATGAGGAAATGGATTGTCAGGTGATGTTTTGGTAGGATTAGTAGGGTAAGTCACAATGAGAGTTGTGGATGAAGTGATGGGTTTAGAGAATTTAGAGGATGGAGAGAAAAAAAGGTTTGATGGCTTATGGTGGGTGGGAAACAGAAAGTGATGTGGGTGCAAAGGGTTTAGAGAATGATCTAGTTGGCTTAGGATGATGCTTTAAGGAAGCTTGTTGCATCCTTGCCAAATAAAAAGTTGTTGTAGTATTTTCAGGTTTAAATATTTGCACCACTTTGCGTATCTCTTCCTTTAATCCACTAATGAAGCTCAAGGTGTAAAAACTTTCAGGTAAATAAGGATTATTAGCAACCATGAACCTTTTATAGTGTTCCCACATATCATAGTATTCCTCTATAGTAGTTGTTTGTCCAAGTTTTTTGAATCTACCTACATAGTTGGCTTGATCAATATCCTCAAATCTAGCACATAAATCATGAACAAAGGTATCTCATGAAATAAACTCTTTACCCTGTTGGTAGTTTAAAAACCATGGATCTATTGAAGAATTGAAATGAATTGCAGCCATATCAACACGTTCATCATCAGGAAATTTGTGTAAATTGAAATATCTTTCACATTTGAGAGCCCAACCACATGGATTAGTACCATTAAAACGGGAAAAATCAACCTTAGGTGTACGAGTAAACTTACGCGATTCAGTGTTGGAGAGATTATGAATCACCTGATGAAAATATACATAGGGTTTGTCCTGATTTGGTGGAGGAGTTCCCGATCCAGAAAGGTATGGTGGCTGAGTATGTGTTGATTCAATCAAACTAATAAGAAGATTCATATTGGTACCCAAGGATTGAATCTCAGATTTCATCTCAGTGATGGAATATGTGTGTTGAGTAACGATATTGGAAATTTCTTGAAGTTTTTCTTTGGTGGCCATGGTTACAGGTTCCTGGAGTAGAATCTGATACCAATTGTAGAGTAACAAGTACAACTACAAGAAGGAATTGGGGATAAAATAGCAGCAAGCTGCCTTGTCTCTGATAAATCAGAGACTAAACTTCAATTGAAGTAAATTGGTTTTCATTACATGAGTTTTCAGGAGGAAGATGATTGGTTCTTAAATGACCAATCTTAGCTAACTACTCCAGAGGCTAACAAGGCATCAAACCATTACAGAACTCGAGGAAAGCAAAGATAAATACACGCTAGCTAAGCCTAGTTACACCCCACACAAGTTAGTACAAGAAAAAGAGATAAAGGAGCTAGGTGAATCTGGTGGAACATGACATCATCTCCCTTACCCACACTATTCTAATACTAAATCTTATGGATTAAAACTATCAAGTGATAGTTACTGAAAACGGTGGTGGAAGCCTCTATTCCCTTCGTCTCTCTTTGAGCCGTGGAGTGACGATTAACACGGGCAAGTTCAAAAAAGTAAAACAGTAGCCAAGACATGATCTTTGTTTATTCCCTTGTTACAAAAAATAAATAAATAAATAAAATATATTATATATTTACCAATCATATTTTTTAAGGAAAAACAAATTTATTTAATAAAATAAAGTTTTACAGAAAACTGGACGAGAGTCTCGCAACAAGCTAAGCTCTCACACCTTATTAAATAACGATACCTAACTTATGAAAAAGAGATCTCCATTGTCATTTATATCATGATTCAACAACAATTCTTCAATCTCTTCATAAAGACCACCGCACCATCACTAAGTTCACCTAATGTGGTAAAATTATATAACCACATTATGGTTGTAAAATATTTTTTTTGAAAAGGATGGTTGTAAAATATTACCGCATGGAATGCATTTGTTAAATATTTTACAACCATTTGTTATATATATAAATAAAATGTTATTGGGCGAGAACTCCAATCCCACCCAAATTTTATTTCTCTCATCATCGTTGTAAAATATTAGCGCATGGAGAGATGATGCTACCCACTGTGTGCAATACCGTAAATAATCCTTAGAGGGTAAATGGATGGTAGATGTAGCACTCTAAACATCGAGATATGGAATGGGTTAAATTGGGGCCCTATCCTTCTCTCAGGCGGGACTTGTTGCGGGAGAATCTTCCGGTTTACAAATCATTGTTGGGCATGGAGCGCATTTTTTTGTTTTTTTAGGCAAGAGAAGCGTCACTACGGGAGCAAAGACCCCACACGAAGACAGGTATGCTCAAATCCTTAGATTTACGTGTATGGAATGGAGTATATATATTTTACACCGGCATGTATCACAATGGTAAAGTCCGTGCCAGATACAATATGACAAGAATTCTCAGTAAAATAAAAGCTTTCTTCTTCTGATGACGATTCTAGTATTTTATACCTAAATGGATACTCTATAGTCTGTACATATTTAGAATGTCACCACGTAGCATAAAAGAGTCAAGATTAGGTAAGATTACAAAAGATATATCGTCTTACATACTCCTCCATCCTAGGACTGTGTGTGTCTGTTTGATATAGACAAGACAACCACCAACTCAAGTATATATATATAATTTACTTAAGTAACCCCATTCCTATAGTTTACCTCCAAATTTGTTCGAATCCCAAAATCCATCCTAGTTTCATGTTCAAAATGTTGTCTTTCAATCTGTGCATGATACATACCTCACTTTCTTTAATTCGCTATACTGTTTTTTATATGAACTCGTCGAACAAGCTGGCCACAACGACAAAAGGCCACAAGTGGAATCGGAGGGGCCAATGTCATAGCTCCATCTTGAGACGCGTATTTCTGGTTCTGAGTCCTGACGCGTCTAGTGATGCAATTTTCGTCACGAAAATTGGAACGGAACATTACTAATCTAATGTGCTCAGCTATTTTGGTCATTCGATCCAACAGTTAGGATGGCTCTCGGGTTAAAATTGAGACTTGCTTTGTAGCTCATCAATTGTTCCCTTCTATGTTGTAAAAGGCGCTCGGCAAGGCGCCAAGCCCATCGCCTCGCCTCGCCTAGCATTTAAGTGTTCCCCAGGTACCCTAGGTGTCCATAAAAAGAGAAATTGGTCATGTCGCCTTGCCTCGGCGTCTTTTTTTGGTAGGCACAAGTCATGTGTTTAAGTGCCAAAGGCGTTCGTCTTTTACAACGTAGGTTCCCTTTAAAGAAAGTGTTTTTTTCTTTGATGGTTTGGAAGAGTAGTTTTGGGCTACATTCTTAGCTCCTTGAGAGGAGTTATTTCGGGCAATTTCAGGATTCGAACCTCTACCCTCGCAGTGGGAGGAAGCATGCCAACCATCAGACCACTTAATGGTTGGCTCTTTAAAGGAAGTCAGATTTGAATAAAATCAAATACAGGTGAAGCCATCCCACATATTTTGCATAAAATAGAAAGTGGGCTATGTGCCCGAAACCTCTATAGTATGGTTGTAGAGGACCAGTAAAATACCGGTCTGGGTCAAATGGACACTAAAGGTTTTAGAAAGGTTAATTTTCTTTCCTATTAACAAAGGTTAGCTTTCTTATTTCACAAAATTGGTCAAAAATACCAAAACAGAAAATTCCTGGGTGAAATAAATTCGTAGCTTTAGATACTGTTTATATAGCCAAAAAACAGAAAAATATTGTTCGTTTTTCCAAAATGGATATTTCACCCATAAAAAATAAAATAAAATAAGTTTTTTTACCTAAAATACCCCCTAAAATTTTGACGTGAAGTTTTTTATCAGCAGCAAACAAACCGACATTTTATTTGAAACGTCGAACTCATCTTTTATCAACATAAACAACACACCGGTAAATTTTTTTCTTCCTTTTTCAGATCTGAAGCTCAATCATGATGATGAACACTTGTGGAATCGAAGCTTAAGATGAGGCAACAGAATTGCAGCCGGTGGCAACGGAAAAGTTGGGAATTTATATTGGATGATGCTGTTGGTTTGTTTAGTTCCACCACCACCCAAGTTATGATGGGTATCACTGGAGAACTGAAACAAGAGGAATGTAGACGTAAGTGATGAGTTGGCAGTGATCTGAAATTGGATATAGATGCAGTTGTCGTGGGCTTAGAGAAGATGGCTACATCTTGATTAATTGGGGTTTGCTGTGGTTGAATGGGGTGGCCTGAACTTGGGGTTCATGGTGTTGTTTAATAATGAGATTATTATCTAATGTAGATTCATCTTGTGTTGTGAGCGGTAAGGGTGGCGAGTGCTGCTGGTAGTGGGGTGCAGATGTTTATGGGAGTCTTGAGTAGTACGTGTGTGGTGTGTGGCGTGGGACGGCGAGAGAGGCAGATGTTGATGTGAATTGTGGATTGTGCTGGTTTGCGGGTGGTGAGTGTTGAAGGTGGTGGATTGTGCTTGCTGTGAGTGTTCTGGTAAGTAGATTATTAGATTAATTGTGCTTGCTGTGAGTTTGAATAGTAGCATAACTTGTTGAGTGAGAATTTAGTAAATGCTTGAAATAAAAGCATTGTTTCTTACTCATCCGATAATCTGCAGATGTTGAAAATTATGATTAATTGTATAATGAAATGGTATGCAGCATGATTTAATAGTCAACTTGCTTCCTTTGCGTAAACAACAATGTATGAATAGTCATGTGATTGGTTGTTTGAGGAAAATGCAGAATCGCTGCTTGCATAGTTCAGTTCCTTGACGGTATCATCTCCGTCTATGTTTTTCATCATCGGCGTTTGGTTACCTAGAAGAGAATGTGCAACAAAAATAGATCACTTGCACTCACACCACTGACAACCCAGTGGGATAATCTAGAAAACCACACTAAAATGAGAAGGGTACCGCTACTTTGTAAGGGGCCAATGTCCACCACATTTGGAAACATTTCATACAAATCTATCTTTGTCGCGTTATTTTTTTTTAGGATTATTAAGTATTCTAATCATTTGGCTTGATTATTTTTACAATTACAGATGCTCTTCGTTGTTTATGGCTTGATGAAACCAGATTAGCTAGCAGCTCAGTTTGCAAGAAACCGAAGATGAATACAAGGTTTTGGAAAGTACTGCCAGCTCAGATTTGGGTGCGGACTGCTGAGTTATTGCTCCACGTGATCCCTTCAACTAGTCAATTAGGAAAAAAGTACATTAGATGTTACATTATGTAAGGATTTTTTTTTTTCAGGTTGTTCGTATAGGTGATTTAGAGTTATTCAATTTTTTTCATTTGCTTTACAATTTTTATGTTCAAATTTCAATGAATAAAGGTGACGAAAAAACAAGTTTGTTCACAATGATACTGGTTTCATCCTGTAAATTCTGAAAAGTTTCATCAGGATGTAACTGGTTTCATCAATATGTAACTGATTTTGTACATTCCCTTCAGTGTTCACTGTAAAAATTGAATGTGTTGATTTAGTTTAATTGTACACTCTGAAAACATTTTTTGTACAGGCTAGGATGTAAACGGGTTTCATCCAAGCCTGGTTACATTCTGACAAAAAATTGCAGTTTTGTACAGGCTAGGATGTAACCGGTTTCATCAAAGCCTGGTTACATTCTGACAAAAAATTGCAGTTTTATACAGGCTAGGATGTAACCGGGTTTCATCCAAGCCTGGTTACATTCTGACAAAAAATTGTAGTTCTTTACAGGCTAGGATGTAACTAGGTTTCATCCAAGCCTGGTTACATTCTGACAAAAAAAATATATTTTCAACCTGCAAATTTAATCATTTCTGGCTAACATATTCAAACACATATGCAGAGTGCAGATAACCTATACTGATAAAATTGAAGTATAAGCAATTTTCAGTAAAAAAATCACATTTAATTAACCTGCAATTAAGATATAGACGAATCCCGGATCATAAATGTACTTCTAGATGAACTACATTAATAAAAAAAATTATGACGACCTATTTTGCTATAAACAACCTAAATACATCAAAATTTCCAGAAATTCATCATTGAGGATTTCATATGCGAGATCTGTTTGCCATCCGCATTCACATCATCCATTTCGCTATCCACATTCACATCATCTATATTCCTTTTGCTTGATTCGCCGCCCCATGTTCACATCAGGCCTATTCTTGGTACTTCTTTCAACACCAACACCCTTCTTGATATTTCTTCCTGCAAAAATTCAAATCAAAACCAGTTAAATCCTATTTTAAAGTTGGATGAAAATCAGCTTCATCATATATTTTAAAGATGGATGAATATCAGCTTCATCCTATTTTCTGCAGGTATCAGATGAAAACTAGATACATCCTATATATTAGAGCTATATGAAACCTAGTTTCTATACTTAAAGCGGGATTAAATACCATGAATATGAAACATTAAACAGTTTAAGAGGGATTAAATTAGTTTCCATCCCAATCTTAAATAGGATGAAACTTAAATGGGTAAACCCAACCTAAAACATAATGAAACTAGTTTCATCCTAGTTATAAATGTGTGAAACCAAATTCAACATAGTCTAAACACACAATGAAACCAGTATCATCCGAGTTAAAATGGGTGAAGCCAAATTAAACCCAATTTAAGACACGATGAAATCAGTTTCATCTCAGTTTAAAATAGAAATTCAACCAACCTAAAACACAATGGCAATATGCAAATTTAAAACAGGATGAACCCAAATTATTCCAATCAAGATAAACATGGAAACATTTTTGGTAAAAACAAGTACAAACACTTAAATCATTGCATTCTAATTTCATTCTTAGAAAAAAATCTATGTACAAGTGCATCAAATTTTTAAATAAGTTAACTTTAAGTTAGATGTAAACCAGTTACATCCTAACAAATTTAACTTAAATTTAGATGTAAACCAGTTACATCCTAAATTCACCAACAAATGCATTCTTATAAACACCTGTTGAGCATGACTTCGATTATGCCTAATTCTTAGAATACAATTCATATAACCATATGCAAACAATTTTCATCCAAAAAATAGAATTCATATAACAGATGCAATCCAGTTTCATCCAAAACATAAACATAAAATTCTTTACAGCAACCCAACTAAAATCCAATTACATCCAGTGGAATGAAAATAAAATCAAGTAATTCAACAATTCAATCATACAATTCTGAAATTAAAATCAGAACATAGTTAGGGTTTGGAAACTTACGATTTCTAGGAGACATTTTGTGGAATTAATAGATTGAAACCCTAATTAAGTTAGAAATCTTTCATGTTGCAGTTGGTATCAGTGTTTTGCAGACGGTGGGGAAACCAAATTCAACTATGATGATACTGTTGATGTCGTTTGTTAGTGAGCAGACGATGGATAAACTGATTTCTGATAATATGAATGCTGAGCAGATGATGGAGAAACCAATTTGTGATAGTGTTGATGGTGATATACATTGATTCCGCTGGTAGTGAGTAGATGAAGAAGGATGATTGTAGTAGAGAAGGTGTATTCTGGTTTCTTTTGGAAATGGTGGAGAGAAGGGGATATCGATGATTTTAAGGTATTGGTGTTGTAGGACCAGAATATCGCTACATCTATTCTCTGCGAGATTAACAACACTTCCCAGCGAGCATCACCGCAAGATCTTCGACTACAATTCACGAGTGTCACAAAAGCCTTCAAAAGAGTGACGTAATAACTGACGATTGAAGAAAACTTGAGAAAATCATGTTTGTTCTGCGATGATTACAAAACTTGCGATATTTAACATTGTAACTATCGTGGTATAATCGCAGAATCAACCCGAAATAAGAGGAAAACTTAGCTGTCATCCACCATGTAACTACCCTATAAATATAGACCCAATGTGTCCAGAAAAAGATGATATATTTTTGAGAGTTAAGAAAGTCTTGAGGAGAGAGAAACTTCAAGAGAATAGTTGTAATCTTGAATTCTTCCATTTCTGTAAACATATCTGAGAATAAAATAATAAAGTGTCGTTTTTAATCTTCAATTGTGAGTTGATTATAGCAAGATCTTAACAAGGGTGTAGTGTGGGAAATCCTGCAACTACATTTTGGCGCCCGAAACAGGGAGAATCAAGCTAAAAAAATCTCTAATTACAATTTGCAGATTTGAAGAAATTGTTAGAGTTGAAGAATTGGCTAGAAGAAGAAGAAATACATTAGAACCACCAAAAACTGTAAGGAGGAGTAAAATACTTACAGGAGAAGAAACAAATGAATTAGGAGAATCTTCAAGGATAAGAACAAGAAGAAATAGAACAAGGATTGAAGGAGAAAATCAAATTCCACAACCTAATCAACAAACACCGATACAAAATAGAAATGTGTATTATGATAGAGTGAGTGTGCATACTTGGAGATCGGATTCGATGGAAGGTGTAGAAGATCAACAATTAAGATACGGAAGGAGAGAAGAAAGAAATCAAGGAGTGATTGAAGGATTAATTCATGGAGAAGGAAAAAATGAAATAGCAGGTGATCCAAGACGAAGAATACAAGAGGAAAGAAGATTATAGGTGGAAGAGCGTGCAAATTTAACAAGATAAAATCACGAGTTAAGAATGGAGAATTTTAGGTTACAAAATATAAGATCAGCAAGTACTGTTAGATCGAATTCAAGATCATTAAGAGAAGAATTAAGGCAAAATTCTCCAATAAGAAATGCTAGAGGAAATGCAAAATCCAAATGAAGAACAACGTCATGGAGAGGAAGAGGTAATATAAGATCGCCATGATCCGCGTGGCAAAAATTTGGATAATAGATTTAACAACAGAAATCAAGAGGGAAGAGACAACCAAAATGATGAAGATAATCCAGAAGAGGGTAGGAGGATATTACATGGGCGAGAAATCCAAAGAAATCGAAGAATAATTAAGGAAGAAATTGAGAGACATTATGCTGAACAAGCATGACTAGCTTGCGAGAGAGAAATATTAAGGGAAGAGGTAGAATAACAAGAATTCCAAGAGGCAGTACGATAGAATAACCATGAAAATCGAGAAATGAGACGTACACAAAATCGTTATAATAATAATATCCAGGAAGAGTATGATAGAATACAAAGGAGAATAGAAAGACAGCGAAGAGAAATGATGAGAAATGAAGAAATTCGCAGAGAAGTACAGTTGTGATTGCAAGAAGAAGGTGAAGCAGAAGATCGCAGAAGAAGGAATGTGGGTGTAGATGAAGACACACAAAATCTCGCAAGGCAAGAGGTACATGAACGCATGAGAAGGGAAGCTGCATTAAAAAGACCGATGAAACCAAATTCGACGGCGAATGAGCAAATTTTAAGAGAATTAGCAGAGATGAGGGGAATAATAAATAACAGAAGAGAAGGAGTTAGAAGGCAACTTGATGAAGCTATTGAAGAAGCTGCGAGAACTCCATTCACTCAATAAGTACAATTAAGAGTAATACCTCCAAAGTGCAACTTACCAGCATTTTTGATGGAACTATATGTGTTGTACAACATGTTAAGGCTTATGTTAGGTGTATGATGCAATGGGAGAATCATGATGCTGTATTGTGCAAGTATTTTACATCTAGCTTAACTGGCGAGGCGCTGAAATGGTTTGAGGGATTGCCAAAAAATACTATTACTTCTTTTGATCATTTACAAGCTACATTTCTGAGAGCATATATAAGCAACAATTCATCGCGGCCAGGTATTGAAGATGTGTTTGGATTAAAACAGAGGGTTGGAGAGAGTCTAAAACATTTAACCATAAGATGGAAAACTATATGCAGTGAGATGGCAGGAAGAGTAGACGAGAGATATCTTATCTTGTCTTATATCAATGCAATGTTCGCGACCAATCTGCTGTACATACAAATTTTCAGAGTGAAGAATACAATCACTATGACTGAACTAAGATAACTACAAGAAGAGTACATTGCTTTGGAGGAGAAACAAAATGAGATGGAATCATATCCAATCGCGAATACCAATTCAGTAGCAGCAAATGGGAGTTTACTTCCTAAAATGATTAACAATGTGACGAGCACCTCGCAAACACAACAAGAGAAAGTGGAGAATGATAACCAGCAGAAGTTGGTAGATATGGGCAGTCGAGATCAAGAAGAATATGAAAGGGAGAAGAATTATTACAATCGCGGTGGGAATAATAAGATTCAAAGGCTTGATCAGCCGCAAGAAACTTATGGTGGACAAAGGAAAATTAATTTCAGAAGCCAAGGAAATCAGAAGATCATATGGGAAGAAATTAAGGTGCCTCCTCTAAATGCTAGTATAGAAAAAATCTGGGAAGATATCATTTTGATGGAAAACATACCATCTCCATGGAATATGGGAAAAGAACCACATCCTAATAATCGTAGTCAAGAATTTTGTCCTTACCATCACTTTCATGGTCACACAGTGAATGATTGCAGGAATGTCAACAGAATAATTTTAAGGATGATCGACCAAGGAAAGCTAAACCACTTTTTAGTAGGACATCCACAATCTTAGCGATTGCCTCCAGCACCAGAAATTCGCAGGGTAAATACTATAAAAGGATCAGAATCATTCGTAATAGAAGTTGGGGCTAAAGCAAAGAATTTGTTTTGTAATTCCATTATACATTCACACAGTACTATAGAAGATTTCCATGATAATGTTCTAAGAAGAGTCTTCGCGAGATACACAGATGGAAGAGAGATAATGAATATCGCGAGGGCCTCGCCATTAGAAAAAAGGCAGAAACAAATTATAATGGTGTTGGAGTTATTAAGGGAGATTGGGGAGAAAGCAAGAAATGTTATGAGATTTATATAAAATCTTGCGAGGAAAGAGATGAGAAGAAGAGCAATTGGAAGTCAAACATCAAGCAATGACAGAGATGTGAAAGATTGATGATTGATTCAATAGAGCAGCGAGAGGAAGATGATGACGAGCAGCTCGCAGATAAAGAAAAAACAGCAAAATGTAACAGAAATGCAGAACCAGAAGATAGTAAGTAGAAAGGTAAAATGATGAAATTTAAAGAAGCTTACGCAGAATTTGTTTGAAGAAAATGCAATTGAAAAAAGTACTCTGTTTGAAAGAATTGCAAAATTTTACAAGAAAATCCAAGAAATGAAATTTTATCAGAGTTACAATACTCGCGAGAAACGCGAATAAAATTTCGCAGAGATTAATAGAATGGGACAAACCTTTATGGCGTGCACCTTAGTTCGCGGATACAATTTCGCAAGAGGAAAATGTAAGACCTAATAGTGCGTCATATAAGGGGGTATCTCTTTACATAACTCGGGGATAAGGTTATACCGCGGCTGGAACCTGAGTCATGAAGATGTTGGGGTTAAATGAAACCTATCCAGGAGAGAGATCTTGGATTTCCAAATATATAAGGTTATACCCTGGTTGGACGACTGAGAATCTCTTCTAAGATGTGCAAATTATGACCAAGGCGCCGAGGTACACGGTTGAGCCAAGGGTGCCTGGGGCGTACGAAACTACCTTGGCCATTCTTGGCAAGTCTTGTCTATGATGCACTTGGCCTGAAGAAAACCCCACTTAGGGTGCAGTCTTGTAACTATAAGCCATATATGCATAAAGGACAAGAGGATGCGAAAACAGCCGGTTTTTTGCAAATCTGGATGGGAGGATCTAGTCTTGTATGGCCGATGTGCCCTCCTTGAAGGGGAAACCAGGGGGAAGATAAGGGTGGCACCCTCCATTAGGGAGATGATAGGTGTCTAAAGACGGAAATGTCATGGGGCTTTATGATCACAAGAACATTTAGGCCTGTCATATTGTCGCGTGACGAAATTTATACAAAGGCAACAAGCCAAAAGAGAAAAGTTAAGATGAGATCAATGGGTTTTTACATTTAACAAGTGTAAAGACATCTTGCGATTTCATCGCAAGACGGCAATGTCATATGGTTTAATTCTTGCAAGAGAGTTTATACTTATCATATTGTCGCAGAGATATTGAAAAAATATTGATAAGACAAGATCAATGGGTCAATACATGCAAATGTAAAGACGTCCTGTGATTTTTTCGCAGAAAGAAAAGATGTGGTAAAAGAAGACCTTTAATTAGGAAGGCATAATAAGACCATAAGATTATTGCGATAATGCTCGCAGAAGTTATGAGATTTGCGATTCTACGCAGAAATCATAAAGTTATGCAATTATTGCTAGCGATAACATCGCCGATATTGAGGCAAATTTAATTTGATTCACAACCAATATCTAATCTCTACTCAATTTTTTCATATTGCAGATGAATAATAGAGGCAAGTATGGGAATGCATAGAATGATGAAATTATTATTCATCCATCGTATGATAAAATTGCATAGATGATACATTTATACAAATAATTAAAGGATAATAATTATGATTGATTGATTATGTTGCAGAAAAAGAATTGTTTTCTAATTCATACAGATAAAAGCAAAAGAAGTTTACACATCAAGTTGGAGAAGCTTGCAGTGATGTTACGAGAAGCAAAAAATAAATGTACAAAATTTACAACGAAGAAAAAGAGAAGAAACAAGACTAAGTAGATCCATCACCACATTCATCAGAGCTCTATTCTTTTTTAGATTTCTCTTCATTAACAGATTTCTATTCTTCGTCATTATCATTATTATCTCTATCTACGACAGATTTCTCTTCCTCGCCAGATAATTCTTCATCATTATCATCTTCGCTAGACTCCTCAGCTTCTCTATCAGAGATAACTAAATTTGGGGAATCAACTGGAATTTCATTTGCAAGATCGGGGTATGTAGAATGAGGAATACCATGATCATCACAGACTAGTTTAACATCGTCATTACGAACACAGATAAGGGAATTACTAAAATTTGAAGATGAGATATTCAATTTTTCCTTCAATCTAGAATACTTTTTATTGTGAGAAGATAGATTTCCAGCGAGTTGGCTTTTGTCTTCTTCTAACTCATCAAATCTTTTACGATAGTTCTTTTCGGATGCTGCGAGCAAATGATAACAAAGTTAATACATATAAGGATGATTGAATTAGGAAATAATTCAGGGAAATCATAAGAGTGATAACCTTCTCTTTCAGAAATCATTTCTTTAATTAAAGCCGTTTGATCAGCATGAAGACTAACCTCTACACCTAAATTAGTTCTGGCGTTATCAAGAATCTTCGCAGCCCAAGCAAACTCATCATCGCTATTAATAATGAGACGAGATCGAACTTGAGTCTCCCTCGAAATAAGATCTTCATTATCACGGATAAGTTTATATCTTTCCGTTTGAACATTAAGAAGAGTTTTATGAAAGTTTGCTAGGGTCTTGGAGCCATTTTTAACAGCAAGATCCTTCTCATCAATAAGATCACTATTCCTTTTTTTTAATCTATTCACTTCTTCCTTTGAACTAAGATAAAGGTTCTTAAACTTGTTGGTTAAATTTAAATTGAACCTATGTTCAATTTTTAAGAGATTAAGTTTGGATTTAAGTTCATCAATAGAGAGAGATCTAATCCTATCGTCTGAAAAGTTACTTAAAGAACTATTAAGGCAAGCAAGAAGGGTATTATCATCTACAGGTTCAGGGAAGGATTGGAAGAATGTAGCCTCGTCAGTAAGACCATAAATATCTGCAAAAATGGTTGCTTGAATAAGCTGCGATAGGGTGAGAAGAATTAAAAGAGAAAAGAAATAAATCATACCATAGAGTTGTTGATTAGCTTTATCAAGATCAAAGATTTTTTGCTTGTCAACTGAAACTTCAGTCTCCAGCTGCTTATTTTTCCTGCGAAGCTCAATAACTTCAACTTCTAGTTTTTCATTATCTTGACGAAGATTATCCGCTTTCTTTTCATAAGTGATACGCCTATTGTCTAAATCAGAAGCAACAGAAAAAGCGGCTCTTCCAACCTGCGATAGAACTATATAAATCAATATCTGACAAAAATATCAATAGATACACAAAAAGGATGAACAAGTAGAAACATACCAGGCTACCAAGTGAATTTAAGAGACTTGGAGTCAGCGATCTTGAAACCCCGCGAAGGGAATCACTGTTATCTAGTATGGGAGAATCACATACGTTGGCGAGGGACTGGGATATTTCATTAATAGCTTCATCTCCATACTCATTTGGGATACCAAACATATTATTTCCAAATTTTTTGGATAAATGAGCCATTGAAGAATCAGAATCAGAAGAATTCTTTATAGAAGGGAAGCTGTTATCATTGAAATCCTCATCATTATTGTCCTTGTCAACACTTGGATTTTCTGGAATGGGTTGGGGAGTTGAAGAAGAAGAAGGTAGGGTCTTCCTTTTCTTCAAAGGAAGATTGCCAGATTCTTCACCGCGAGGGGCATAAGACTTCCCTTTGGGAGAAATAGTAGATTTATCCTTTAAAGATTTCTCCTTTGTTCTCACGGGTTTTATTGGTTCTAGTTCTTCGATTTCCTGCGAGCACAGATGAAGATAAGAAATAGGGGCAACAATATATTGTTAAAAATTATGAGGAAATATTTATTACTTCATCCGTAAGATCTTCGACTACACTTCACGAGTGTCACAAAAGCCTTCAAAAGAGTGACGTAATAACTGACGATTGAAGAAAACTTGAGAAAAGCATGTTTGTTCTGCGATGGTTACAAAACTTGCGAGATTTAACATTGTAACTATCGCGGTATAATCGCAGAATCAACCCGAAATAAGAGGAAAACTTAGCTGTCATCCACTATGTAACTACCCTATAAATATAGACCCAATGTGTCCATAAAAGGATGATGTATTTTTGAGAGTTAAGAAAGTCTTGAGGAGAGAGAAACTTCAAGAGAATAGTTGTAATCTTGAATTCTTTCATTCATGTAAACATTTCTGAGAACAAAATAATAAAGTGTCGTTTTTAATCTTCAATTGTGAGTTGATTATAGCAAGATCTTAAAAAGGGTGTAGTGTGGGAAATCCTGCAACTACAGGTGTTTCTGGTTGTGAAGGAGAAACACAGAAGAAAGAGGAAAAGAGACGATTGAGAGAAAAGGGAAAAGGGTAATTGGGTCAGTTTCAATTAAAAAGTTTCACTATCCATTTGACCCAGACAAAATCTCTACCCGTCCATTTGGCCCAGGAAACACACCTTTTTGGCTATATAGCCCATTTTTTGTTCTTATTTCAATATAAAATCTACCGAGAAGAAAAACATAATTTTTTTGAAATTATAGACAAGAAAAGATCCAATGTTAATACTAAATTTGATTTTCTTTTTTGTTATTTTAAACCAGACCGAGGATGCATCATGCACTTAGGTGCAACCTGGCTAAAAACTATTCCTATAAGAATAGGCATTATGCAATCATGCGTGTCCTACCCAAAACCTAATTCCTATAAGAATATGCATTACACACTCAGGTGTAACCCAACCATATGCATTCAGGTGCAACCTGTCCAAAATGTATTTCCTATATGAATATGCAAATATGAATTATGCACTCCGTTGTAACCTGGCCAAAATCAAATTTTTTTTTTTTTGTAATAATATGCATTCCGCACACTGGTGCAACCTGTTCAAAATCTATCTTTTTGTCAAACTATGCATTATGCATTACAATGCAACTTGACTAAATTTAAACAAGATGCTCCCAGTAGCTTCACAACTATCAAAATAACAACTTCAACACCACCGTTATATCAAACTACCTACTATTTTCTATGTTAATTTTTTTTAGTTAACCATTCTCAAAATTAAACCATCAAAATATGTAAAGGAAGTAATAGCACCTAGAATAACCCCATTTCTTCATTCATACTTTTTATAGAACAGTTGAGGTGCAATTTCAGGGGTGTAAGTAGGTTAGTTTGAGGCTTATTTTGAGATTATCTTTATACTTCGTGTTTAACAATAACCCATTTATCATCATCACATTCAAACCCTACAGCCTCATTTATATGCACCTTACATCTAAAAAAATCAATGACAAAGTCATCACCCAATGTTGTTTTCTCGACAAAGAATTGTTGTTTTATCGACCGAATCTCACCAAAATCAGGTTCCAAAGTTTTTCAAACTCGTGTTCGACAATAACAAACATTCGTCATCGTACTATGACCAAACTCAGTCTCTCCTACTATAAATAGATAATGAAATAAATACTCCCTTGATGGTTACGATAGATAAAAAACGACAATTAGAAGATGGGTATTCACTGTTCAAACTTCAATCCCTTAATGACTAAAGAACAACATGAAAGAAACCCATTTAGTTTCTTCGAACTTGAGTTTTCTATTGTTGGTTTACAATTTGATAAAAAGGATAAGTTTAATGCATGGATGAAATATCATGAAAAATGATCGATGATGGTAAAAAAATCAAAGCCAATACTGCTGAAATGAAAACAAAGATGAAAACCTAAAACTAATGAATATGAATTCTTCACGTGATTTGTGCTCTAAGGGCATATTAGTCCCTCTCTTTCATTTATAAACTTTGGGCAGAATATTCAAATTTGGATATTGAGAAAATATTTTCTAAACTCTTGGGTATTAAATAATATCCAATTTTACTCGTTATCTAAACCCAGAATTTCAAATGCAAAGGTTATTCAACCGAAAAAATGCATACAAAATCGATGGACATAATTTGAAAAATACTTATTCAATTTATAATGTAAATCGTCATATATTCGATTCAGTATAAACTATTGATAAAACATGATTTTCTCCGTAAAGCCCAAATTACAAGTTCTAGTCAGACATGGATTTTAGGTTTTTTAGAACCTACAAAAAGAAGAAACAACAACGATGTCATGCAAGAATCTTCTACATCTTTTGATTTCCGTCACGAAAATCTCCTCCACGCCATCTCTTGACCGTCTCCTCTTACCCCCGTCTGTTACTCATGATGAACAAAAAGAAAAAGAAAATCTCCTCGATAATGTACACATGCCTCCTTTGAAAAACCTGATTCATCTTCATCATTTGCAATCCTCTGATGCAATTCGGGGTACATGAATAGTTTTTAACAGAAAGTTTTTTGTACTATTCGTTTTGGCAAAATGTAAATTAGGTCCTTATCTCGGTCAATGATTCGTGATTCAAAATAAATACAGAGCGACATTAAATTAGTGCATATTACTCCCTCTGTCCCATATTAGTTGAGCTAATTGGTTTTAGATTATGTCCCACAAATAGATGAGTTATTTCACTAATCAAGGGGATATTTATAAAACTACCCTTTTAATTGATTATAAGAAGTATGTATAATTTTTTTTTTTTTTTTTTTTTGGACGTCTGCCTAGCTAAGTTGTCTTGTCTAAGAATAGAAGAAGGGATTTGAGAAGATGTCCACCAAGATTGGACATTATGAAGCTTAGCATAATTCGCAAGATCATGAGCCAAATTGTTGACTCTCTTCGGGACAAATTGGAACTCAACAGAGTTCAATAACCTGGCCGCTGCGCCAATTTCGTCGATGATGTGACGAATTCTCCATGGGATGGAGGTGATTTTATTTTGGAGAATGAACACAACTCTTTGGCAGTCCCCTTCGACTATGACATTCTAAACGTTAATGCGCTGAGCAAGTTCAAAAGCCAGCAAAAAACTCCTCGCTTCGGCCACCAAGGGTATGGTGGTGTTGACAGTTACTGTACCAGCACCAAGGATGACACCATTTTCATCTCTCGCAATAGCTGCAGCATAGGATTGGCGAGAAGAGACAGCTGCGTCAACTTTTACTTTGATGAAATTTGGGGCGGGGGCTAACCATGTGCGGAGAGAAGGAGCTGATGTAGTCACGGCCTCATTGGATTCAACATCATCATTCTCATGATTTGGCAGTTCTATATAAGAATTGTACCAATAAAGCCCCTCCTTTATTATTGAATGAATATTAACAGATGCTTTCTCGAAAATGGCTCTATTTCGAGCTTTCCAAATAGCCCACCATAAGCAAGCTCCCATATAAAAATAGTTCCCTCCATCTTGTTTCGACAACCAGTACTTGCAGCAAGCAAGCACCGTACACTCAGGAATGAAGGAGGCATTAAAATTTAAAGGAGAAGCAAATAAAATGGCTCTAGTTACCTGACACTGAGTAAAAAAGTGGTCGCTAGTCTCGACTGTACTATGACACAAGGGACAGTCCATATGTACACCCTCAATGTGCTTTCCGATCTTTGCCAGCACCCCCAATCCATCTCTTAAAACTCTTCACATGAATATATGGATCTTTGGCGCCAGAGATTTTCTTTTCCAAAAGAGTTTCCAGGGGAAATCACTGTCGTTTAGAGAAGAAGACCCTGCAGAATTAGAACGCAATAGCTTTTGGAAAGATTGTGTAGTAAACTCACCATGGGGAGTTGGAATCCATATCAGTCTATCCGTTCGGGTCTCCTTGTTAATGTAAATGTCTTCAATACGAGTAACAACATGAGGTTCGAACAGTGTAGATAATAAGACAAAATTCCATTTACCATCAATGATGAATTCACTTACTTTAGTAAAACCATTCGTTCCACCTTGGGGAATAGCATGTTTGAATCCCATGATAGATGGAACCCAAGGGTCGGACCAAATATTAACCGAACTTCCATTACCAATCAACCAAATGCAACCTTCTTTCAGATATTTCCTACTCTGCAGGATGGAAGACCACGTAGATGAGCATTTTTGAGGTTTTCCAGCACTCTAGAAGCTAGTATCTCGCAGGTATTTTGTAGCCAATAGCTTACCCCAAAGTGAGTTAGGATTGGATAGGAAGCGCCATCCCAACTTAGCTAAAAGAGACAAATTCAGTTGCTCTAAATCACGCAAACCCAAGCCCCCTTGCTATTTTCTCATGATGAACCAGTTCCAGTTTAGAAAATGCATTTTCTTGGTATCTTTAGAATATCCCCACCAAAAATCCTTTATAACTCTAGTCAGTTTATGAATAATCGCCTTCGGAATTATGTTGGTAGACATGTAGTATACTAGTATCAAATCTAGAACAAACTGAATAAGAGTTTTTCTCCCTTCATGAGAAAGAAAATGTTTCTTCCAACCCCTTAGTTTCGATTCAAATTTCTCTACCAGGAACTCATGAGTAGATATTTTTCGACCCGCTTTCAGAATCTGGAACCCAAAATATCTATCGTCAGACTCCATTCTTTAAACTCCCAGTTGAGCCATCACTTCTTCTTGTCTCACTAACGGAACCTCCTTACTAAAAAATATGCCTGATTTGTTATAATTCACCACCTGACCTGAGCATTTAGAATAATCATGGAGAACAGTAGATACCGAGCTCACTGTACTCGCATTGAGCACCCCAAAAAGTAGTATGTCGTCGGCAAACATAAGGTGCGAGACTTGGGGAGCCCATCTATTAATTCTGTAACCAGAGTAAAGACCGTCCCTCTCCATTCTTCTCATAATATTCGATAAACTTTGGGAGCACATGATAAATAAGTACGGCGACAAGAGAGACACCTGTCTTATGCCCCTCTCACTTGTAATAAATCCTTATGGATGACCATTAAGATTAATTGAGAAAGAGCTAGTAGTAGTGCAGTTCATTATCAGAGAATGTATGTTACCATGAATACTAAAACTATGAAGAACATTACTAAGGAATTCCCAGTCGACTCTATCGTAAGCTTTGCTCATGTCGAGCTTGAGGGAAAAAAGAGCCTAGAATAGAATTGGAGTTGTTCATCGAGTGAACCAGTTCTTTTGCGGAAACAACATTATCAATAATATGTTTACCAGGGATGAAGGCGGACTGAGATTTATCAATTAGGGAGTCAAGCAGAGGGCTCAACCTGCATGTAATAACTTTGGTAATGATCTTGTATATCACATTACACAATGCAATGGGCCTATAATCGCCAGTATTTTCAGGGTTTTTAACCTTAGGCACGAGAGAAATAAGAGAATGATTTAAACCTGGTGGAAGTGTAGCAAAACGAAAGCAATCCTGAATCAGGGTCGTCACTTCTTTCCCAACTATATGCCAACATTTCTTATAAAATAAGGCGGGGAACCCATTCGGACCAGGAGCACGCAATGAACCCATCTTCTTAAGGATTTTCGAGACCTCATCATCTGTTTGGACTCTGGCCAAAGCAACACTATCTTCCCTTCTTATCATCACGTCATTCTGCAGATTAAAAGAGTTAGCATTCACAGAAATATCTTTAAAGAAAATGCTTTGAAAGTGAGTAATTAACATATTTTTTATTGCCTCTGGATCAACAATCCAGTTTCCTTCCTCATTTTTCAACGCACTGATTCTATTTTTTGCTCTTCTATGGATCACAGATAGATGAAAGATTTGAGTATTTTTATCATTATTAGGAATCCATTGGGACTTATTTCTATGTTTCCAAAATAATCTCTCCCTCTCGATCAGAGACTTAATCTTTTCTTGGATGATTCTTTCTTCTTCTCTAACATCCATCAGGTGTGCTCTAGATTGAATATCGAGTAGCTTTTCTTTTTCTTTCTCGAGTTCTCGCTCAAAATTTCCAAACGTCTTTCGACTCTATTTAGTCGAGCAAGTTCCCAAAGATGGGAGCTTGCTAGTAGTACTGCCACTTGAATCCTCCCAACTTTTCTTTGTAACTTCCAAAAATTGTGGGTGCTTGGTTCAGTAAAGTTCCACCTTGAATTGTCTCCTTCTTTTTGGTTGTTTTCTAAAAGTATTTAAGAGCATCAGAGCATGATCACTGTAAATTCTTGGTAAATGGAGTACAGCCGCTTCAGGAAAGAGCATCTGCCATGAAGAGTCACACATGACTCTATCTAATCTTTCAAGATCGGAGGCCTTTGAGATGCATTGTTAGACCAGGTGAAAGCAGGGCCAGCAAAACCCAAATAAATTATGTCCCTATCCCGCAACAGAGATCGAAACTCCCTACAACTAATATCCGTAGAGTTTGATCCACCATGCTTCTCATGCGAGGATATTAACACATTCAAATCCCCAATAAGGCAGTGAGGAGCGCTAGTAGCTGCCAACAAATATGAAATTTCATTCCAAAAACCATTCCTGAGATGATGACCTGTGGGGCCGTACAAGAAAAATAATTCCCACTGAGGCAAATTGAATTGTTGTGATACTTGACATCTAATTAAATTAGAATTAGCAGACAAGACTTTTAACTCCACATTTTCTTTCCGAAAAAGCATCAAACCTCCACTTCTACCATTAGCCGGCACAAAATGATAAAACCTGTAGTCTAGAGTATTACAAAGATGAACACTTTTTCTTCGGTTGAGGAGAGTTTCCGAGAGAAAGAGTATCGATGGATTGCAGGCACGAAGGAAGGATTTCAGGGTTTGAATTGCCGTGTCATTCCCCAACCCACGACAATTCCACGACATAACTAACATTGATCATGCAGCTTTTGGGGATCAGCTGCCAGAACCCTTGTTGAATAATTTCTTGAGATTTTGGAATTGTGAGAGGGGTCACAGTCCATGGGAATAGCATGTCTTTTAAAGCCAGTAATATTTGAGGATCTAGAAGAAACTTTTGTCTTGCCGCTACGAGCAACACGTTTCCAGTGCTTAGCCTTTGCTGTATTTGAAGATGATGAATAGGATGGGCCGGGAATGAATATAAGGTTCCTTATGGTTGGAGTTGAAAGAGAATAAAGTTGTAGAACTCTCATTTTTCTCGGCCGCAACCTGGATAGTAGGGGTAGTTGACTCCTGAACAAGTACAATAGGTTGGGTGGATATTTTGAGTTGGGTTGAGTTATGTTTAGGATGAAATGGCTTTTTCCGGTGATGGACATATAGATGATCGAGTATTGTCGGATATGGGGGTAGGAGGAGGGATGTGGATTTTTTTGAATAGATTAGTGGATTAACTAGGGTTTAATTGGTTAACAGCTGAACGCAAGGGAATGAGTGGAGTCATTAATGTGGATGCATGGGTTATGGCTGCAAGGTTTATGGAAAGTAATATCTGCAGTATCCGTTACTTGCATGATCTTTGTGGAATTATAATTGAGCCTTTCGTAACTGATGCTATTATTGCATTCCTTACCAATGAGAAGTTGCCTCGTTTCATCTTCCCTTCGCTGACTAGGTACCGCTTAAGATCCGAACTCCGGTAGAATATTACGGTCATTCACGGAGACTGATTGGGAATCAGGTACTGAATTGGTTTTTTGCCTGAAGTTGGCTCTAATCTCCTCGGAATAACGAGCAATTTTTTGTTCGTGCATTTTCTGGTAAAACCCTTGTGAATAGTCTATATCTAGGGCTTCGCTTTGCCTTGATAGTATTGGACACTGCCTCATTAGATGACCAAAGAAACCACAGAAGAAGCATAGTTTTGGAAATTTCTCGTACCTCAGTTGTGCTTCAATCTTCTTCTTGGATGGAAGAGTAACATTGATAGACTTTTGCAGTTTCTTTGTGATATCAATTCTAACCCTGACTCTAGCATATTTTGTCCACTTCAATAATTCACCCTTGGGAATTGGATATGGAGTACCGAACTGTTTAGCAAGAAGTGAAACAGACTTTTCATTTAGCACTGACATGGGTAAACCACGGATTTGAACATTAAAATCTGCAAATTGGAATTGATAATCATGGGGAAGTTTATTTGGATCCCCTAACTCCATTAGCATAAGATCATCATTCAAACTCCACGTAGCTCCTTCAATCACATAGCACAAATCACATCTTAATTCAAATTTTACCATATACATCCCTGCCACCAATTCCGAAACAAGAATCCAACTTGATGGTTTCCAAGCTTTAACTAACATATCATACAACACCTTCACACTATATTGTCTTCCATTCACTAGTTTAATGGCCAAACAATATTTTGAATCTCGAGACTCTTCAACAAAATCTGCAGGGATTTCAACCGTAATGGGATCTTCATCCAACAGATCAGATAATCTATTAGTAATGTCTTCTACCTCAATATGGTTATGTTGTTCAGAGGATGAAGCCATATCTTGCAGAACAACCAAAAGAAAACAATGAACAAATCTTAATCACACCTGAAGAATTTGTAATGAAGAATAATCGAATCATCCAAATCGACGAAGAGAAAGTCACCCTAATGGTGAAGAGAAATCGTCCCGGAAATGACGAAGAGAAAGTAATTGCACTTTTTTTTGTTGCATTTACAGTATGTATAATTTGATAGCTATGTTTATATTCGTACTTAGGTGTTTTAAAATACTTTTCAACGATATAAAGTTTACGAAAAACCGTGGTATAGTTTAAGAGATAAATCATTTCGAAGTTTTACAAGTTATTATGTATAAGGGCATACTTGTAAAAAATACTTAAATATACTCTCCTTCTTTCCTTGCCTTAATAAATGTGCAAACTACAAATGGCTCAACTAATTTGGGACGGAGGGAGTATATAAGTAGAAACCATCAAATGGTCCCAGTATTAAAATAAGTTTGTCTATTTGGTCCTATTGACTTTGTCCAATTGCTCTAAGGTCCTTTTAAAAAAATATATTTTTAGTTTGGTCCAACAATTATTATTTGATCCTAGGGTGGATACTATTCATGTGGAATTAAGTCATCAATTTAAAAATAGTATAAGAAATACCTTTGTTTTCTTTATTTTTCTCCCTTTAATTCATATAAATAAATAAATAAATAAATAAATAAAAACATAAAATGAAATATCTTTTGAACCATAAATCAAAAAGAATAAATTTTATATATTCGGAAAGCTTTCGTCGAGATCTATCCAATGAGTATCACTGTTACAATATTTTGAAGCTTTTATTTTTTACGTTTTCCTTTAGCTAAAAATTAACTATAAAATGAACAGGCTTGGATGAACTACCGTACTAGCTAGTTCATTCTCCAAAGTGAAAAATGCTTAAATGAACTATCGTATGAGTTCATTTTACAAAATGAAATCCGAGGATGAACTAACATAAGAGTTCATTCTATAAAATGAACTACTATTACGAGTTCATTATATCATATTAAATGCCATTTGGAGTTCAGTCTACGATATAAACACCTATCACAAGTTCATTCTACAATATGGACTACCATTTAAGAGTCATTTTACAATATGAATTATAATAATTAACAAATATTATGAGTTCATTCTACAATATAAACTACCATAATTAACTATTATTACGAGTTTATTTTACAAAATGAATATACAATTCCTACAATATGAACAACTATCATATACAAGTTCATTCTGTAAGATGAACGATTACAACTATAATGAACTACCATACTCTAGATATGAACGATCATTTTATCGAAATATTTTTTAAAATTTTGAAACATAGTACAATGGGTACTCGTTGTGTAGATCTCATCTAGACAATTATGAATATAAAAAGTTTATTAATTTTCGATTTACATTTGGAGAGATATTTTTTTAAAAAATTGTCAATTTACATTATGAAGGGAAATAAATAGTTAAGGAAAATAAAGAAAAGAGAAAATAAAGAAGTAAATAGTACAACTACAAATCACTTGAAAAATTAAGAAAAAATAAGATAGAGAAAAATGGTATTTAGATATCTCAATATTTGAACATATAGTAAATATTCCTTTAATTAATACTCGATTATTTAATAAACTCTCTTAAATAATAGTTTTAGCCTGTCTCGAGTCGGGGACAACATGCCAAATTAATAATCGCTAAAATTATAAGATAATATATTTTTTATTACCTATGTAGACCCCATGTGAAATATAAATTAATAATGCATTATATATATTCGATACATTAATGATCTACGAAGATCTTTTGAAAAATGATTCAATTCTCTTCTGTTTTTTGCTAAAATCAATATCACATTGAATCTCATCTCTAATTTTTCTTATCATGGTAAGAATTTGTGGTGTTGTTTTCTCATAGATCAGTAAGAAATTATTCAGTGGTGTTGTGTTTATAAAAATATGATTTGATATTGATATTGTGTTTATATAGGAAATAAAAAATATGATTTGATATTGTGTTTATAAGAATATAATTTGATATTGATATTGTGATTATATATGAGATAAAAAAAGATATGGTGTGGTATTGTGTTTATATAGAAACTAATTATTTGATTATTCTATTTTAAAAATCGAATACATCCTTATCGGATAAGAAACTTGTCGGTAGCCGAGCAACAAGCTGGGCTCCAACCCCTTTTTGAACTACCACACTTAACCTATGAAATAGAAAATCACCAACTCGAACATTAGCATCATGTCTAGCCATGAAATTGCGTAGTCGTTTAACGAAGGTAGTAGTTCCATCTCCAAGCTCGCCAAGAGTAGTAAAGGCCAAAGCACTTAATTATAATTTATCCATAAGTGATTGTGTTTATATAATTTGATAATAAACTTATCCATAAGTTAATAAGATATTAATTAATATATAATTTATCGCTTAATTAATATCTTGTTGCAGTGGAAAATATGGAGAAAGTAAAGAGACAAAGAGAGGTTTCTATTGATCAGGATAATAGGGTTACATGGATAAAATATCCTTTATATATATGTAAATGTAAACTCTAGGTAACTAGATGGACCGCACATCCATGGGCCTTAGGCCCTATAACACTCCCCCTTGTGCGGTTCAATAACAAAACTTTATACATAGTGCTTCACATATAGTTCTTTGAATGTTGTTCTTCAAATGTCGTTCCCTCCTTGATGACTTGTGCCGAAATCAATTGCCTCATTAAAACTTTGATAAGGAAAAAATCCAGTGGGACAAAACCTTGGTATAACTATTCACATGTATTACTTCACATGTTGTCTCGTACTTTACATGTAGTTCGTGACATGCAATACGATCTTAAAAGATCGACGAGTCTAAGTTAATTACCTCATAAAAACTTCGTCCGGAATAACCCATAGGGACAAAACCCGAACTAAAGAAAAGGAGTACAATATCAAGCAAACTTAAAACATATATGGACTCAAATATGTTGCCTCATTAAAACCTTGGCAAGGAAAACCCAGTGGGATAAAACCTTGATGAAGGGAAAAGAGTACAACATGACAGATGCAAATAAAAGTGATCCGTTTCAGATGATCACTTTGCTCCGTTGAAGTTTACTGGTTTCTTACAAATCTTAAGGCTGAAAATCCTCGTGGGAAAGATAATAGCCTTAGCTAGGAAATTACATTCCCGGTGTTTGTTGTTGTCTCATTAAAAACCTTTCCGAGTAACAAAACCCTGTGGGAAAAAGCAACTTCGGTGAAGGAAAATAGTTCAACACACCATTAGATGCTCCCCCTGATATCAGACAATTTTCATTAGTCTAATGCAGTCAAAAGGAGTTTATCACACTTTACTTTGGTGACTTGAACGTTTATAAAACCACCCTATTGTTGATTCTAGAAGTTACGTTGCTTAACAGACTATCGTATTTCATTTCTTTGATTCAGATATTTTCAATAATATCAACACGATCTTTATGGCTTCAACGTTCAACATACTTGATGTTTTTAGTGTTGTCTCGCTAAAAACCTTGTCGAGTAACAAAACCCTTTGGGAAAAACTATTCTCGATCGAATGGAAAAGGAGTACAACACAGATTCGATTTCGAAGTAAAATATGTCGACATCATATCCTTGGATCCCCCCCCTGATGTCGGCATCTCCCTCTGATTACTTTTAGAGTTGTTCCAGACTGTTCCTTTAGTCATGTATTTTTCGAAACTTAATATTGGTAATGACTTAGAAAATAATATACCATATCTCCCTATGATTACTTTCGTTGGAGAAGAGATTATTGTTCCTTCTTAATCAACAACTTTTGGATTGCACTTTCATTAGCATTTCTTTTAATGTCTTTGTAGGGATAAAACAAATTTATAATGGTTACTTTTAAGTAAATGATTAGATTCACTATACCATTCCAATGACCTTGCGTTGGCGCTGAGCTATATCTAGCTAACAAGTTCCTTGAGGATGCAAAATTTTATCGAGTACATTATTATACTAAGTACAACAATGCGTCTATTGTAATTAGATATGGGAATTTCATCTCCCAACACATCTTCGTCATCTTCCTTTAGACGAAATGGTCACTTACTTACATTTGAACCTCGACTAATCATGGGAGTGCTATCAGGATGCATGTCTTTGTTAAATTTCCTGACAACTTTAGACAAATGCAAACTGGTGGGATAATATACCACAAGCTCAGTATTCGGTCGAGCTTTCCCCATATTTTTCATCTCAAATTCGGATTTCAAATAGCTTTTAAGATCTCTTATTACATCAAGAGTACCCATCATGTCTGTACCAACGACATAGATAGCTATAATTCCAAATCAGGAACTTTCTTGTGAATATGCAAGGATAAATAACTTACTTGTCTATACCCTCCAAATCAAATAGTCACTTAGACGGGTATACCACATCCTCCTGATTGCTTGAATCTATAAGTGAGCGTTTTATCTAACTGTAAACGCACTCTGTGGTTTAGAGTCATTTGATTTGGGAAACAAAAGTATATCAATTACTTTTGTAAATATCTTGTATCTCTTGATTCTTTCATAGATACGTAACAACCACATACATATGTTGCCTTTCAAGTCCTTTTGAAATTACCAATATAACTAAGTAGAGGAACTCTATAACGTTCATTACAAGAGAACAATTCCAGGGCTTTGTGAGAAAGCTCGCGCCACAAGGCGAGTCATTGTACTTTAAGACTACTTTCTTCTCATTATGCTTTATGACAAATTAATTATGTATGTCCAATAGGCTTTACACTTGGTTGGTTAGCACTACCACACCAAATACCCATATATTTGCCAAAGAACTACGTTCTACCTGGATTGTGTATGCCAAATATGTTGTTTATTTGAAATTAATCAAAATAAAGCATGGTTCAATCTCATTGTGCTCTACTTCTGGAGAAACTATTTATAGATTATATCATCACTGTGCACGCATGATCCTTCCATTGACTCATGTGCATTCTCATAATCCGTCAGGATTTTATTGTTCTCTAGAATCATTTAAAACTTCGGAGCGTCCTATAGTGTTGATTCATGGACATAGTCAGAGACAATCAAATGAGGTGATTTCATTAATGATACAAATTAGGTTGTGCCTTACTCAACTACTTCATTTCTAGGTGAGCATTGATCGAACCTGATGGTTTCTCCATCTTCCTTTATGGAGCCACGACCTCAACTACACTTCCACCAAGTGTAATTGGAACACCTTAGTCTATGGTGTACCCCATACTGAGGATTTCTAACCTTGAAGGAGTATTTGCAGCTGGTATGTGTGATCTTGTCACTTTAGTGACATCAGTGTACATTCTGAAAATTGATTATTCTTTGTCACTTCACATTCATTTGTGGAGTACAAGAATCAATATGAGACACTGTTGGAACACACCACGACAATTCATGTCGTTTCCTTATAAAATACTTTTCTTATCTCCCCCTAACGACGGGAAAACTGTCTCTTTAAAATGACAACCCGCAAATCTAGCGATAAGAGATCGCCTGCCAAAGGTTTTAAAATGCGGGTAATTGTTGGGAACTCATTTCCAACATAACTACTTAACAGTTTTGAAGACCCATCATAGTACGATGTGGAGTCATAATTGCACATATATAGTGCAACCAAAAATGCGTAAGAACACGAATGTCAGGCTTAAATTCAGTTACCAACTGGTACGCATAAAAGGTTGACTAATATTTGGTTCTAAAACGAATTAAGTAAAGATGCATCAATATTGCATATTCCCTAAGAAGTTAGGTAGGTTTGTACGCATAACCATGCCTTAGGCACCATTTGTAAACTTTAATGATAGCCTTTGTGAGACCTTGGGGTATAGGATAATCTGCATTTGATCCTATTAAACATGCAATAACCATCAAGTCCTTTTGATGTATACTCGCTAGCATTTATAAGGGGTGGTGAGTCCTTACATGTAAAGTATGTGCTAGTAGTTTTCCAAACGTAAATTTCTTTGGAGCTATAATTAGTCCAAAATGTCAAAACATTCACCAGATCGATCAGTCACATCAATGGTCCGCATTCTGCATGAATATTTTTCTAAATTTCACCTTGTTATCTTTGTAATATGGATTGTTTACCATTTGAATTTTAGGATGGTCTCGATCCTGTTTTACTGAAGACTTTGTAAAATAAGTTATATGATCTCTTACTTAAAATCATAATGGGATGGAGAAGGAGGTTGTGCATCTGGTACTTTAGAAAACACTTATTGAGAGATATGACGTGACTTCGCATTCTGTCAATCTTTCTTCCGTTTTTGTTCACTCAAATAAATTGATGTTCGTATGAGTCCTTTCAAAACAATCATCATGTCACAACCAAAGTGGATTTATGGTTATGTCAAAGCCTTTATGAGTCAATTCCCAACATTTCATCGTCGGTGTCAATATGGATTCAATAATCTAAATACTATAGTGATTTACACTTCACTAGATTGACTCATTAGTTTCTCTAATGTCCTTCCAAATATATTAGAGACTAAAAAGATGCAATCAAATTACATTCTCATCACTGTGAGTTACCACATGATATCCACTTGCATGGGTTTCTGTGGAATTTAACAAGGTGTGATTATCTCTTAGTTCTTATAGATAATATGTAAATTTTAATCGTTATACCAATTAGGAAACAAAGTTTGAGCATTCCTTCGCTCGGCTATTACATGTAATGATCCAATCATCACATGGTATTATATAAGGAAACAATTCAACAAGCATTTTAATATATTTCCTTAAGAGCTTCGTGTAATAAGTGGTGTGGCCTTATTACGTAACAAAAGAAAAATTATCTCATTTACTTTAGAGTGTACAGTTCATGAAGATGATATAGTTTTCATCATAATGTACGAATGATCCTTTTAACTAAAGTACTTTTGAGTATATCTCAAGTGCTTTAGAGAATTTCAGTCTCATGGAAATGATATACTATTCATTCCGTAAGAGCATACAATGGATATAATTATTCGCAAAAAAAATTTCTTTATTTTAGCTAATATAATATCGGTCAAACTATCATGTAGACAATAGTTTAGGATCAAATCTTGCAAAATATAGAATCTAACCGTACGAATTCGATTGAATAAAGATAAACAATAAGAAAAATTGGCAAAGTTCTTGTTGCCATTAATGTTGACGTCTAACTATGATATGACCTTCTCCAAGAATACAGTGAGTTCGTTTTCCTTTAAACTCCCTATAACTCTTATAGTTGACTACTAATATATGATACTTGCATTACAAAACACTTGTACCATTCTCAGTAAAATGCTTATACCAATATTTTCAACTCTCATTCATATGAGTTAGAATTACATCTCTATCCCATAATAGGTAGATACATTTACTTTGTATCATTATTACTGGATCCAAAATTACATCTCTGACTCATGAAAACTTATGTGAGTTTCTTTTCACAAAAAGTGAGGTTTGCTTTTAATTACAACATATCATTGTCGAAGTTATTGACTCATTATAGTCTAATAAGTGGATTACATCCCACTGAACATTCAAGTTTGGGGGAAAATTAATGTTTCGACAAAGTTCCTTCAAAGCATTACATCGTCTGAAGTTAATATGTCGCCTTGGAAATGTTGAAGGAATGACTTCCTCTTTGAAAGGTGTATCTTTACAAGTTGAAGATTTTTATGATGAAAGTATTGTACTTGTGCACACATACTTCCACATCATAGACTCTTTAATGGTGCTCAAGTACTTTTGAGTTCAAAGTCTGGTCAACTATTTGGTCAAGACCCGGTCCATTAGGTTGACAAGGTCATGGCTAATGAATATAAACATATATGGTTCATTATATATGAAATATTCATGCCCATTGATAATAAGTTTGAAACTATTAGTATATGAGCCCAAAACATATCATTAACCCTAAAAGTTGACAAAATTCTTCTTTCAACTGTTCTGATCGACAGACAAATGCATCGTCGTCCGATCATGATATATTTTTTACATTAAATTTATCACAATGTTTCGACAAACATATTAAAATTTCAAAGACATCCAATGGATCGATAAAAATATATTTATGACGCCGTATGACTATTCCGATTCACGTTTCTATGGACACAGAAGAAATTATCACGTACTTTGGAATACTTTCAATGGTTGGATATTTAAGAAATTTTTACAGTGCTTTCAGGAGAACAATATGTAACACATAACAGAAACACATCATAATCTAACGGTTTAATTCCTAAAACATACGTTTTTATACGCTGTTATAAATTAGGGTTTTCCTGAACGTACACAGATTCATTAAAATCCGGTTTTGGAGATTGCATCTTATTCCGATTTGATTGAACTTTTAACACACATAGTAATGACTGCTCGGGTTAAATATATTAAAATTTCATGAATATCTAACGGTGAAATCTCTAGGTTTTATAATCATACTTTCGTGGAACCCTAATATCTACTACGAAAACGAAATTTCTTTGTTCAGAAGAAATACCTGGTAACGCATCCATGATGATAAACAAATAGGATCAGAACCACGTTAATCTTCAATTAATAATCCATAACCAATCTTGAACGAAGAAAATGAAAAAAAAAATTTGCACCAGTTGGTAGAGTCGTGCATGATAACGTGTTGCAGTGGAAAATATGGAGAAAGTAAAGAGACAAAGAGAGGTTTCTATTGATCAGGATAATAGGGTTACATGGATACAATATCCTTTATATATATGTAAAGGTAAACTCTAGGTAACTAGATGGACCGCACATCCATGGGCCATAGATCCTATAGCATATCTCGCTTAATTAATAATTTTTGGTAGTTCCAAGCATTAATTTATAGAGTTTCTATCGTATTTTAAATAAATAAGCATTAAATTAAACTCCCTATTTGTCGGTGGACCAAATTAACTTAGGCCCACCTAAAATAGGACCAAATTAAACTCCTTATTTCCCCTTTTTTTCATTGTTCAATCCAACAATTTCCATTTATTCATATCAATATCGTGATTATACAACCCATTTCCCAGTTATATAATCCATTTTATATGTATGAATTTTGTAAAAGAAGAAAAAACAAAAGAAAAAAAAACCCGGTCCACACCTTTTTTATTTTAGAAATACATTACAAAGACTCGAAGAGTGCACAAGACAAGGCACCAAGCAAACTTCTTGCAGTTGAAGCAGCGAGCGTATCTCTGGCGGAAAATGGGTCATATAACCATAAGCCATAAAGTGTGGGAGCAATGGACTTGTAAAATATAGGTCTAGGTGAAAAAGACATGGGAAATATTAGCCATATTGATACGAAATCAAAGTGATACCTAGAGTATGTAATGTTGATGAGAGAACAAGAAAAAGTAAATAAGAATTATGTGACTTAACTTCTTCTTTAATGCTTCTTAGAGACAAAACACCTATTACAGATAGCTTTGCTCACAACTGCTTGTTCTTCTTCTGCTACACGATTGTCTTTATATAGATAGAGAATCGTGGCTTACAAGTTCAACTAGGAAAAGAAAAGGAAATCCTATATTTAGAACTTGACAGAAACTAGGAAACTATAACCATTAGATTCCTTCTGGTTCAAGTTAAACTTGCATCTTTGGCTGACTGTGCACGTAGGCTAACCTGATATCTACGGGTCCTCTTCTTACTGATACACCCGTATCATGGCTCCCCTCTTTAGGAAGCTGCAAACTCCTGTTAGCTTTAAAACTGTAGGTGAGGAAATTCTGCCTCACCTTGTTCTCGACCGAACCATTTTGCTTTGCTGGGTTTTTGACCAACTCTACCAATTCGGTACATAACTCGATCTCCTCGCCTGGTTAGTGTTACCTTGGTCTCAAGAATACAATCTTGAGTAATCATTTCTTCTCGTTCTACTCTCAATTCTTCTACTGCTGGAAGTTTTAACTCTTGAACATCTTCATTCAGTAGTGGAGGTTCAAACAGTTTCAAGTACTCTGCATTTATAACAGAATACATCTGCATGTAAGGGGGTAAGTCAAGTTGAAAAGCATTCTCCCCAAACTGTTTCACTATTTTGAAGGGCCCATAACGTATAGGCTTAAGTTTCCTTGCTTCACCTTTAAGTCGTTCCTTATTGATATTCAACCATACCATGTCTCCAACATTAAAGTTACATGGCACTCGATTTTTATCGTGTTTCGCCTTGTACTGAGCTTGAGTCTTCTGCAGCTGTGCTTCCACTAGACTATGTATCTTGCTAATATTCTCTCAATAAATCTCGAGCTTTAACATCTTCTTCTCCTTTGTCTTAAATGTCTCGATAGTGACAACGCGTTGAATGCCATGTCGAAAGGACCTTGAGGAAGATATCCTAAACAGACCTCGAAAGGAGAAGTTTTTGTAGAACCATGGACTGCTCGATTAAAAGAAAACTGTATATAAGGGAGACTATCATCCCAAGTTTTAGGATGTTTTGAATTATACCCTCATAAAAGATGTACTAAGGTTCTGTTGACCACTTCTGTCTGTCCATCCGTATGTGGATGAAAAGTTGTGCTACGCTTGAGCTTAGTATCCATAAATCCCCATAGATTGGTCCAAAATTGTCCCAAAAATCTACTGTCTCTGTCAGACACAATTGAGCTGGGTAACCCAAAATTTCTCCATACATGTTGAAAGAATAATCCGGCAGCTCCTTCTCCAGTTATCGTCTTCTTGCAAGGTATCAAGTTGATCATTTTACTGAACCTATCCACTACTACAAACAGATAATCGTTACCTGATTTTGTAGTTCACAATCCTCCTAGAAAATCCATAGAAATGCTCTCCCATGGTCGATTAGGGACTGGAAGAGGTAAATACAATCCTCTCTTCCTATTTGAGGGTTTAGAAGTATTACATAATGTGCAGCCTCTGATGTACCTTGCTACATCATTAAACATCTTTGGCCAGTACATATACCGCTTCAAATTCAAAATAGTCTTCTCTTTTCCAAAATGCTCAGCTACCTGTGATGTATGGGCTTCTCTAATCCAATGCAACCGATATGCTTCTCGTGGTATGCATAATGCAGACCTCTTGTATAACAACCCATCCTTAATCTGGAACTCACTGACTTGTCCTCGAGTTATCTTCTTATACTCTTCTTGGAAATCCTCATCGTTCTCATAGAATTGAGCATATTCAGTAGGCATGATGGGTTGTATATACATGGCCACTAAGAGAGATAAAGAAGAGGGTGGTCTGGACAACATGTCTGCCAACTTATTTGTCACTCCTTGTTTGTATTTTATGTGGATGTTGAACTGATCTAAGTACGATGACCACTTCATATGTCGAGCTTGCTGCAATTTTGATTGGGTTTGCAAAAATTGTAACGGCTTGTGATCTGTGTGTACTAACACCTGTTTCCCTAAGAGATAAGACCTCTAATGCTTCATGGCTTGATGCATTGCGTACAATTCCTTATCGTAAGTAGGGTAGTTTTTAACGGCCCCTGTAAACGTTTCAGAATGATATGCAATGGGATTCCCTCCTTGTAGTAGCACTGCTCCTAGTGCATAGTTTGAAGCATCGGTTTCTACTTCAAACGGCTTATGTAAGTTGGGTAAGGCCAACACAGGTGCTTCAGTAATCTTCTTTTTTAGTAATTGAAAAGCAGCCTCATGCTTAGGGCTCCATTCAAAAACTCTGCTAGTCTTAGTTAACTCATGTAAAGGGGCTGCTATTTGAGAAAAATGTCGAATGAACTTTCGCAAATATTGACAGGCCCCTAAAAAACTTCTTACTTCCGTGACATTAGTTGGTGTTGGCCATGCAACTACGACTGCGACTTTTCCTGGATCAACTCTGATTTTTCCTTCTCCAATAATGAATCCCAGGAAGAGTAATTCTTGCTTCCCGAGTTCACACTGTTTGCCATTCAATCTTAGCAAATTCTCTTGTAAGACTGTCATTACTTGGGTAATATGTCTCAAATGCTCTTCCCAAGTTTTGCTAAAAATTAGTATGTCATCCAGATAAACAATGACAAATTTATCAATGAAAGGACGTAGTACCTCATTCATTAGTCGCATAAAAGTTGCCGGTGCATTGCATAATCCGAAGGGCATTACTAGCCATTCAAATAAACCTTGACGCGTCTTGAAGGCCGTTTTCCACGTATCATCTTCCTTAATTCTGACTTGATGATATCCTGATTTAAGATCCAGCTTGGTAAAGAATATGGCATCCCCTAGCTGATCTAATAGATCATCTATCCTGGGTAGAGGATATCGATTTTTTATGGTTATCTTATTTAGAGCGCGATAGTCTACGCACATTCTCCATCCTCCGTCCTTCTTTGGCACTAACAAAACGGGAGAACCACAAGGATAGAAACTAGGTACGATAGCCCCTTGTTCCAACATGGCTTGTACTTGTTTCTTAATCTCTTCGAATTCAGTTATGGAAGTCCGGTATAAACTCAAATTTGGCAAAGAAGCATCCCCAACAAGAGTAATCTCATGCTCAACTTCTCTTTTAGGTGGTACGACCATTTCCTCCCTAAATAGATCTTCAAACTTCTTCTTAATATTGCTTATTTCACCTTGCTGAGCCTTGGTTAACATAGTGTGTAATGTTACTTTTCTAGCTTCTTCTGTGACATGCCTAATAAACAGTAGAGCGAATTTACCACAAGCATTAATTAGCCTCTTCACCTGATTTGAAGATACCAGTTCCATTGGTAGAGAGGTTTTACTTGCGTGAATACGGAACTCTTTCCCCTCCTTCTTGAATTGATAGTACCTTCCTCGATGATGAAAAATAGCGTCACGCTTCCATAGATATGGATTCCCAAAAATGACTTGAGCCACATCCAGGGGTACCACATCACAAATTATTTCATCTACATACTTGTCAGTGATAGCAAATTTGAACTTACACTGAGTATTTACTTGCAACTCAGTATCTTTCTGTATCCAGCCTAAGGGATAAGGCTTAGGATGTGGTGTTGTGTCCAAACCCATTTTCTTTACCAACTTCTCAGAGATCAAGTTATTCTGGCTCCCTGAGTCGATAATAGCATTGATAACGGCCTGTTTTACTTGAATCTTCACATGGAACAATTCTTCCTGTAAATCAACGTCTTCTTGTTCAGTATTACTCATCATCAAGGCAAGCTTTGGATCAGCGTGATCTATTTCAGAAATTTCTTCTACTTCAGTCAGTAGAGAAGTTCTCTTATTATTATTTCTTTGTCCTTCCATTTCACACAACTTTCTTGGTTTGATATGAGGATGTAGAATCCAGCAGGTGTCCTTAAGGTGTCCTTTGCCTTTGCAGTGTTCACATATCTTTTCTGGTTCAGATGGTGAACTTCTACTTCTAACCCCCCTGGAATTTTTATCTTCTCCTTTGGTACTTCCTCTTCTGCCTTCCGAGCTGCTAGTACTCTTATTCTTAGACTCCACAGCTGTAGCTTTCACCATAGCATCATCTATATCAGTTGTAGTGAAGAGTTTCAGTTCTTGTCTTAAGTATTCTAGCAACCCTCCTACGTACTTACGGAAGAGTTCCGTACTGTTAACATCTAGCTCTAAAGTTAACGCCAGATGGTAGAATTCTGTGGTATATTCTTGGACACTCTGATTGTAACATTGTCGGAGATGTTGCCACTTGTACCATCTCTCTTCTGCATAACCAACTAGATAGTACTGCTTCCTCATTATATTCTGGTATTGCGACCAAGTTAGATCTCCTGCTTCAGTTTTCTTTTGATAGGCTTTCCACCAAACCAAAGCATGATGGGATAGCTTAAGGCTGGCAAAAGTGATTTTTTGAGTTTCTTCGTACTGGTGTGCAGTAAAATAGGTTTCAAGCTTATCAAACCATGCGTCTAGCTTCTCAGCATCAATTGCGCCATCGAAGTCTGGAATCTCCAGCCTAACTTCTACCTTCAATCCTCCAAACGGGTTCTTCTTTGAGCTTCCTCCTTCGTCGTTTCCATTGTTAAAACTTCCCTCTGTATTCTCCTTGGTTGGCTTTCTAGTTGAATGTTTCTCCAACTGTTCTGTTAGAGCGTTAATTTGTGCTTCTAACCGAGTAATCTTCTCTGCATCAGTTTCCATCATTTTCTTGTAGTAACTTTCTCTAGGTTTTCTAGGGTCTGGTAATACCTGTAAAGGTTCTCCTGATTCCGTATACTTAGAACGCGTTGAGCTCATGTACCACAACAATCCCTTTGGTTGTCAGAACCACGCTCTGATACCACTTGATACGAAATCAAAGTGATACCTAGAGTATGTACTGTTGATGAGAGAACAAGAAAAAGTAAATAAGAATTATGTGACTTAACTTCTTTTTTAATGCTTCTTAGAGACAAAACACCTATTACAGATAGCTTTGCTCACAACTGCTTGTTCTTCTTCTACTACACGATTGTCTTTATATAGATAGAGAATCGTGGCTTACAAGTTCAACTAGGAAAAGAAAAGGAAATCCTATATTTAGAACTTGACAGAAACTAGGAAACTATAACCATTAGATTCCTTCTGGTGCAAGTTAAACTTGCATCTTTGGCTGACTGTGCACGTAGGCTAACCTGATAGCTACGGGTCCTCTTCTTACTGATACACCCGTATCACATATATACCCTTTGCTTTAAATATTATTCTTTTTCTTATCCCTTTCTCTCTCTAGAATTAAAATTAATCGCGAGAAATGTTTTAACTTCCGAAATATAAGTTGGATTTTAATGAAATTTATATTTTTAGAAAGGGCTCGAAATTCTCTACGAAACAAGATCCATTGTTGATATGAAATTCAAAAAAAAAAAAAAATTAAGCCCGGCTAAGGATACATTATGCACCCAGGTACAAGTTGACCAAAATTTATTTCCTATAAATATATGCACTATGCACCCAGGTGCAACTTGGCCAAAATTTCTTCTCGAAAAAAAACTTGGCCAAAATTTATTTTCTATAGGAATATACATTATGCACCCAGGTACAACCTGACCAAAATTTATTTCACATAAAAAAACGCATTATGCACCCAGGTGCAACTTGGCCAAAATTTATTTCGTATACAAATAAGCATTATGCACCCAGGTGCAACTTGGTCAAAAACTACTTTCTTCAAAAATATGCTTTATGCAATCTGGTGTATCGTGTGTATTTTGTGGATAAATCTAGGTTTTATTCTACTAATCACCTACAATGTATTATACACAACAAAAATCACAAGTTCTTAGTGTCGAGAGATAAATCAACCACCATTATCATCACATTAGCTATCAAAAATATCAACCAAAAACAAGAATATTACAGAAAAAAATAATAACAACAAAAAATTAAAAAAAAAATGTACATTATGCACACAGGTGCATCTAGGCCGAACCTATTTTTCTTTCAGAAAATACATATATGCACTCAGGTGCATCTATTGATTTTTGAGCCTGAATGTAAAACAGTTCACGACTACACCTCAACTATTGTCACACCAACCCTTGAAAAATAAGAAACCCAACCTGGTAATATCTTAATAGCAACTTCCATGTTCACGTATTTGGTAAAGAACATAAATGTTAATCTTCCATGTTTGCCACATACACACAGTCACATCTACCACCACTGCCTTCAAATGGAAGAACCAATTCACACATATAACCATTTCCACCGCCAATCACGCATCTCGACATCTCTGAAATTGACACCATGGAAACAACCAAAAGCACCATTCTCGTCTGCGGATTGCATACAGATCATTCACCACTGATTTAACCCATGACAGTCCCCTCGAATAGCATACACAACTACCACTGGTTTCTCAATTCTCTGGCACCACCAGTTCAGCAAATGGGCTATACCCATTTCCGTCGGTATGAGAAGAACACCACCGGCTATAGTATGTTTACAGCCTCAATTACCAATCAATCAAGAAACTTACATGCCATCTCACCCATGATCCTTACTGTGACAATTTCTCAAACATGTCTTGCCCATTTAATCTTAGCACATGACCATTCACAACAACTGCAACCATAAACATCATCTGTTTCAAGTCCTTGTGTACATGTGACCAAAACTACCAGTAAGAAAAACCCATTTGATTAATCCATCATCTTTCCTTTATTCTCTTCATAAATTCGAATTAGAATCACCCCATTGATGTTGTTGTACAGTTCCTCCTCAATCAAAATGCTCCATACCAACCAGTCGTACCCTAAAAATCCAATTCAACCACAAGCAAAGACGCCCCAAATTCCATCTTCCTTTCAAAGCTATAACTAATCTCTCTCTTTCAAAAAAAAAAAAAAAAGTATTGTCTCCTTCCCTGTTTCAAACCAATTTGCTGAGATACCTGATTAGAAGTTCAAATTAGATGGTAACCAATTAAAGATAAGAGGAAGAAGAGGAATCACAGAAAGTTTTCTTATTGATTACAACTAAAGGGGTGTTGCTGATGTCTGGTAGTGGTGGTGGCTATGCTGGTAACGGTGGAGGTGTTGGCGTTGTGACGGTGATGACTGGTGTTGGTCATGGTTTCGTTCGTGGATAAACTGGAGAGGGATAAGAGAGTGTCGGTGGTGGAAAGATGATAAAAGGGTACTTTAGTAAGGACGATATAAAATCAGTTATAAATGTTGGGTCAAATATCCAATTTAGGATATTAAAACAATGAAACTTGGATTTGGTCTTTTTGAGTGACAGCCATATTTTACAAGTCTTTTACACCCAGGAATTCAAATCCAAAGGCTAATAGACCAAAAAACTGTTGGATATATACTTCTTCAAGCAGATTTTCCCTTCTAAGAACTAGCAACTCAAGCGGATTAGAAAAGGAAGCCAAATATTAGATTGATCGCAGAAATACACCCATATTTGACGAGTAAATAGATAATTTCATACTTGTAACCTTGGATAAATTGCATACTACCTCCGTTTCAGGAAAAGTGTTACTTTCACTTTTTTAGCCTAAAAATAGGCCAAATTGAAAAAGTGAAAGTAACACTTTTCCTGATTTTAGCCTAAAAATAACAAAACTAGTGACAAAACCCCTAGGTGAACAAACTAGTGATAACAAAAAACCGGTCATATTATTTTTAACAAATAAAAACCGTTCCAAAAGAAAGTGGCACAAAAACCTCAAGTCAAATAATAATAATCAAATTTAGTTTTTAATACTTTTAAAAAACCCAACCGTACCCTTTTTTCTTTTCTTCTTCTTCTTTTTTCTTATTCTTTCATCTCCTTCTCCCACCACCATCACTACCACCGGCAATAACAGATCTCTACACCAAAAAAAAATTAATGCTCCCCCGACCACACTACTATGCCTCCGTATCTCACCACTACCACCACCCTCCTCCGCCTCCTTCAATTCCTTAACCACCAACACCATTAACACCACCACCCCCAACCAATAGCAGATCAAGTAGATGACGAGGATGGAGTTGTTGCTGTTAATCGATCTTAGGATTTCTGAAGTTAGGGTTTGTGGTAGATTGAGATGTAGATCGAGTTGGTGTTAGATTGAGATGTAGATCGAGTTGCCGTTGTTGCTATTATTATTGAGTCTATTTCCAATTTTATTCATTTCTTTAATTCTTATTTTGTCAAGTGTGTTTGCTGGAAAAATGTTATCTGGGATCAATACGTGGATAGATAATTGATGTTCCGCTCTCTTACTTTTGGAATCGATCATCAGTATTATTGACTTTCAAAATACTTTAGCAGCAACATCTCGATCTGATTATTCACATCTCTCTTCTCAATTGGGGATAAAAATTTTCAGGTACCCTTTTATGAAATTAAAATCTTAACATTATTACAGATGAGAATTTATTGAATGTCCAATTTTTTAGGTTTTTTAGGTTTAACTGTTTAAAAAATGTCCAATTTTTTATCGGGGGTTATTGAATCGGTTAATTAGATGAGAATTTATTGAATTTCATTATTACAGAAACATGGGTTTTGATTTCAATCTTGGAATTAAGCTCAGATGTGTGTAATTAGACTAGTAGTTTAAGTCTGCATGTGGGTTTTCTTTCTTTTTATTAATGGAGATTAGTCAATTGGAGTTCAATTTAGATGAATGTTCTGATTGGGGGGAAATGATTGAGTTAGTAATGATAATGATTAGATTAGAATATTATTGATCAATTATTGGAACATCGTAACAACGACGACAGGCAAAGGAAAAACCTAGTGTTCGGTTTGATACCTAGTTGCAAGATCAGACCTCTCGATCTCGGTTTTTTGGATGGAGTTAACTTGAGTAGCCTAACCTAGTGTCATTAAGCTAAATGGGACCAATTGACTTCATCTAAAGTTAGATTTTTGGAACTATGTCTGTGAAGTATTTGATGACAGAAAAAATAAAAAGGAAATACACCTCTAAACATTAAAGTGTTCTTTCTGTGCTTGAAACTGAAGGATTTTTTCAAGCAAATCAATTTTTCATTTTTTTTTTCTCATCACTTGAATACATTTTCATTATGCTGCTATGCGTTGCCATAACCTTCTCAATATGGTAATTCTGGCTTGATAATATAGTAATGGTAGATGTGAATCAGTACTTACAAATGAAAACAAGTTTCTATGGTTGTGCTAGAAAAAATTATATAAAAGGAAATGTAGCACTAGGGAAGCCATGATGTATGATTAAAACCAGTTTTTGTTGAAGCCTCCTTGGTCCATTTTCTGTAGTCTGTATGTTCTCCATCTATTATGTAGTTTCTGTGGCATCTATAGCTCCGATTTGTCGAGGAATGAACTTCCATTGTAAAGTATGGATAAGTTGGAATATGTCTCAGTTGGATGTTAACTCGTCTATTGTTTGATGCTTGAGAAGCAAATCTTGAGCTTTAACCAAAGCGTGGTACTCATTTTATTTAAATTTTTGTATTGCCTTTCAGATTGGAAGATATGAAGGATCAGTTGAGAAAGAGAATGTTTAAGAAACGCAGAATCAAAAGAATCACTTTATCCATAGCTGGTGGTATTTCTATCGAAGTGAATACACATGCATTAATTCGTCCAACTGTTCCTGGTATATGGTTCACCCGATTCAAATATCTTATGTAGATCTATCTTCTTTTCCTCGATTGTCTAATTTCTTTTTTTCTTTTTGTAGGGGCAATTACATGGCTTAATTCTGTTACCAACGAACCTCTAAAGGTATGCAGTATCATTCTGCTGCTTATATTATGATTTAATGTTTTCTCAAGAATCAAAAGTCATCAGTTTTGTATCTCATTTTTTTGTTTAATTGTTGTATGCAGACTGAAAGGTCGTTTATTTGTGCGAATACTGGTGCATTAGTGGAGGAGCCTGCCAAACGGTTTCAACCATATAAAAGGTCAAAATGTTTTCTGCCGTATAGCTTTGGTAGTTGTAGTGCCAATTGTTGTTTCTGGTTTTCTCTTTTGATCGTTAGAAAGAAAGTAAATCAAAATAGAAAAAGGATATGGATTGCAGAAAACTAGCCAGTCATTGGAAAATCTAGATTTGAACGACTAGTTTCATACTTTATTGCATTGAGAAATGCTTCTCTCAGAAAGTGTAATTTTTGTTTTGTTTGGTAATTGTCCTTATGATGTTAAGAAGTTCTGTGTATTCTTCTTGCAAAAACATTGGAATTCAATTATGCGTGGCATCCTTTTTTGATATGAATATTTCTGGGTTTTGGTTCTCATTATGAATCTGTTAAAACTTAAAATAGTGGATGACATAAACTTTAGAGTTTTTTGTTTAATTACTTTTAATTAGTATGAGGAGCTGGTAATTATCAAATTGTTGGAATTTGGAGCAGTTGCAGTCGACGAAACCAATTATGGTTTCATCTTATTTATGATAAAACCGAAATAGGTTTCATCGTATTTATGATGAAACCAAAATCGGTTTCATAGTATTTTTGGGTGGTGGGAGGTCGTGGTGTTGGTGGCTAGATTTACGGTGTTAGTGATGGTCTTGACCGTAGTGGTGGTGGCGTGGTGATGCAATTGCTCAGTATTGGTGGTGGTGGTGCTAGTGGTGTGGAAGTAATTGAGCAAAGGAGTAGTTGAAGTTGCGAGAGAAAGAACTGAGCCAAGGAGCAATTAGGAAACGACGAAACCAATTATGGTTTCATCGTATTTATGATGAAACCAATTTCGGTTTCATCTATTTTTTAGTGAAACCAATTTTGGTTCCATTATTTTTTCAGTTTGGTTACATCATTTTTCACGAGAAATTTTGGTTCCATCATTTTTTCAGTTTGGTTTCATCATTTTTTTCTCATTTTCAGTTTGGTTGCATCATTTTTTCTCATTTTGTTGAACATTGATCAATCAAATTAATTGTTTGTGGTGGCGGTGGATGTTTGGTGGTGGTGGTCGGTGATAATGATGGTGTTTCTCGGTGACGGTGGTGGTCGTTTGTGATTGTGGTCGTTGGCTGCGGTGGTGGTTGGTGGCGGCGGCGGTTGGCAGTGGTGGTTGGTGATGGCGGCGTTTGGCAGTGGTGGTGGTGGCGGTGGTGGTTGGTGACGGCGGTGGTTGTTGGCGGCGGTGATGGTGGTCGGCTGCGGTGGTGGAGGTGGTGATGGAAGCGGCGACCGTGGTGGTGGGCGGTGGCAGTGGTGGTGGTGGTGGTGGTGGGAGGCGGCGGTGGTGCAGTGGCGGCAGTGGTGGTGGTGGGATGCGGCGGTGGTGCAGCGGCGGCGGCGTTGGTGGTACAATGGTGGGAGGCGGCGGTGGTGGTGGTGGTGGTGGTGCAGTGATGGTGGTGGTGGTGGTGGTGGTGTGGTGGTGGTGGTGGTGGTGGTAGTCGTGGTGCGATGGCGGGTGGCGATGGCGGTGTCTTCTTGTTGTATTGCTGTTGGTGGTGATAATTTAATAAAATTTAAATGTGGGGTTGATTTTTTTTTTGTTAGGGTGATTTAAATAGTATAAGGGTAATATAGAAAGTTTATGATATTTGGGGTTTTTGTGTCATATTTGTTTGGATGGGTTTTTTGTGGATGGGTTATAACCCCAAAGGGATTATAACCCGCGCGCCGTAAAAATAAGCCAAATTGAAAAAGCGAAAGTAACACTTTTCCTGAAACGCATGGAGTATTTATTAACGGACAAGATACTTCACCTACAGTAAAATAAATGCATTCCAATAACTTTTTAGTTTTCATTAGGAGGACTAATCAAACGTACAAGACACTTCACCCAGAGAAAAAAACACACTCAAAGATGCAATCATATTTTCTTTGCAGTTCTGATTACGACATAATTCAGAAGAGAGAACTACAAATTGTAGGGAAAACATGATTTGCTTATTCGTAATAGAGAAAACAGGATAGAATTATCCTTAATTAAGGATAAACCTCAATTACAGATTGAACTGCAGACATTTGAGTAATCTTGTAGCTAGCAAAACCTGCGGCATCAATAACTTTCTTCAATTCTTTTTCAGTTCTCTCTTTCCCTCCAGTGTTAAGCATCATATCCAAATCTGATGCAAGTCTAATTTTTGAAAACGGATTAACCGAATCTGCAACATCCAGTACTATATCAACGATAATAACTTTCCCTCCTCGTGGTAGTGCTTCTTTGCATCGCTTTAAAATTTGAATGCACTCATCATCGTCCCAATCATGAAGGATGTTCTGAGAATAGCACATGATTAGAAAATTAAGATCATTATCCATTGATATATAATTTAATTAGATGGCATTAACCAAAAAAGTGTAAAGAGTTACCTTCATAAAGATGGCATCAGCACTAGGAATAGACTCGAACATATCACCTGAAATTTTCGTAATATTCGGCATTTTAGGAGATTCAGCTATAACATGCGGAAGATCAAAGATTGTGCACTTAATATTCGGGAAAGCTTCCGAAATTGCCATCATAGCAGCACCAGTACCACCACCAACGTCAACTAAGGTTTTAGTTCCATCACAGAACACACTTTTGCATTCATTAACCAAAGCTGAATTAACTAATTTAGTATCGCACGCCATTGCTTCGTTAAAAAGTTGGTTCTTTTCAGGATTTTCACTCATGTAAACCCAAATGCTCTTTCCCAACGCTTTCTCGAAAGCGTTACAGTTACCTGTTAAACCTTCATTTAAATGATGCCATGGAGCTAACAAATCTTTATCATTCATTGCTAAAATCGAAGCAACCATCGATTTTTCCCAGCCTCTTATCAAATATTTTGCTGTTGGAGCTAACGAGTAGGCGCTTCCACCATTAAGTGAAGACACTTCTATCTTGAATAATTTCATGTGAACCAAGTAACGCATGATACGGTATAAACGATCTGAATTAACAGGTTGCACGGGAAGTTTAGAAGCTAATTCAGATAAAGACATTGGCTTTCCATGGTTACGAATAGTTTCTGCGATCTCGAGCTGAACTGCACATTTGAGAACTAATGATTCCGAAAAACCATAAATTATTTTCCAGATTTTCGCTTGATTTTCTTGATCAATTTTGTTTACTACTTCCATATTTTTCTTTAGTTAGATGATTGTAGTGGTTGTTATTGTGATGATAATAAGTTCACTTTCTTATATAGTACTCACTCATATATTACTACTATTTTATAACGGGAAACTAATATCCGTGAGCACGGAAAAAATATTTCATCATACCTAAAGAAACTTCATGGTGAAAGAATGGGATTTTGGTTGGAGAAGTGAAGTTCCCACGAGCTGAATTGGTGAGCCTCACGTGGGCACCAAGCTAAACAAGCTCTCTCAGAGCAGAACTATTCATCAAGGTGCAGGTATACTTGCATGGTACTAGCACCATGCACTGCCTCATTATGGGGTTTTCATTTAGTTTTGTCTTTTTATCGACAAAAAAAATTCGGGGCTGGTAATATCACTCGATCACAAATTTACCACTGTACAACAGTGATATGGGCACCAGTAGTGTGCCATAATTTAATTCTTACCACTGCACTAGAGTGATATCGGCATCACCACCCACATGACATTGATGTATTGTTTTTTTTCATTTTCTTAGTAATCACATGATATTGATGTTGATCATTATTGAGGTATGTTACGTATGTATATACCGCGAAAGGCATTACAGGTTTAAAACCACCAAAATCATATTGTGGTCAATTTTTTCGTAAGAAGCTTCTACGATAATATAGTATTATTATAGTATTAAACTTCTCCATCCCCCCTTCCCTCTTAGTTAATTTTCTTAGTTAATCTTCTCCCAATTTTGGAAGATGTCTGTTTCGTTAACTATTTTTCAGTCATCATATCTAATAGCTACTAATCGTGATCTTTTGGAGCAAATTTTAGTGTGTTTACCAGTGAAATCCTTGCTTAGATTCAAATGCATATCAAAGAAATGGCTTTTTCTAATATCTGATCCATTTTTCATTCAAGAACACTGCAAAAGAAACCACCACCCAAAACGTTTTTCAATACCGGGAATATTATGTTCTGCTGGTAATAAGAGACCTGTGTCTGAAATGATCTTCTTAGATGGATATGTAGGTGTTCCTTTCACTTTTAATACCCCAGCTTTCTTTGACGATCCAAAGGGCATAGTAATAAGCCAATCTTGCAATGGTCTTTTCTGTTGTCGTAGTAACATGTTCAACAAAGCCAGTGAAATTTACATTTACATCTTCAATCCATCCACAAATCGTTGCAGAGTCCTTCCTACATATGATCAACAAATGGTAAACATGGGCTTTCATGTTACTAGCGTTAGCTTAGCTTTTGATCCCATCAAGTCAAGTAATTATGAAGTAGTTGTAACTTGGTCCTATGGTAGAACAAAGCGCAATGGTAGATGTAAATATCACATTACTATCTACTCGTCCAAAACAAACTCTTGGAGGCTCTCTGGAGATGTCATTTATGCACCTGAATATGATTTGTCAAAGTCCGGTGTCTTTTGGAATGGTTTGTTGCACTGGTTAACAATTGATGAAGGACAAGTGGTTTATTTCGATTTTGATCAAGAGTCATTTAATACACTGGCGTTACCTTCGCCTCCAGATGCTCGAAGATTGGCCTATAAGACTAAGAGGATTAAGTATTTCGGAGAGTGTAGGGGGAATCTGTACGTTATTCAAACCTTTGGACATTTACTTGTTGGATGTTTCGATATCTTGGAGGTGAAAGTTGATTACACCGGGTGGAATATAAAATACCGTGTCGATCTTGGAGGACTGGCAAAGGGTTACCCAGAAATTTCGAATGTCTCTGATTTCTCTGTTCTGTATGTTCATGAAATGGAAGAACAGCAGGAGTCGTCTTCGAAGTTGGTATTACGTGCAAGCAATAAGGTTATATCTTATGATATCGAAGATGCCAGCTTTAAAGAAATTCAGGATTTACAACAAAATCCTTATGGGGTAATCGCTGATAAAGCATTTCCATACGTTGAATCACTTGTTTGTGTTTAATAAGCTCTTTTAAATAACTGGTCTTTCTACCTTGAATGTGTTTGTGTGGAGTGGGTGAGAAGATTGTTTTGATTTTCAGTACTACGTACAGCAGCACGAATGCGACGTCTTTAAACTTTTTAAAGTATTTCTGGTAGCTGGTTGATCTCAAGATAAACTAGAGATTTCGTTAACACTAAAATAAAGCCATTTCTTTAGTGATACGCATATTCTACTACCAGTGATATTATACAACCACCAGTAGACCCTTTTTTTTCACATACAAACAAAACCCATATCACATGAAATCAGCGGAACCCATTTCTTAATACACAAAATTATACAGCCATGACAACCACCAACACTACCACGAAATAGGGACAACAAGTAATGAGATTATTATGAGAAGAATACCAAGAACCCAGTTTTATGCTCCAAAAAAAAAAAAAAAAAACCCAGTTCTCTAGCCTTTGAAAACTAAGGCCATATATCCTATCAAGGAGGGAACGCGAAATCGCCATAAAATCCAACGTAACAACCAATTTGATAGACGTGTAAAGTAGCTCGTAATGTAATAGTGGAAGACCATGACTTGAGAGCAACCACAGTCATGGATTATAACCAAAAATTTGGTCGAAAACTCAGACACAACGGACAGACTATCGATTAAAATTCAGATCAAATACCAAATCCCAGACCATATTTGGTCTTTAGTCGGGCGTAATTTAAAATTACGCCCGACACCGGATGTAGATATGAATTACGCTTGAGGTGGGGTGTAATTCAAAGTTACGCCCCAATTAAAAAAACAAACAAAAAAAAATGGGGCGCAACTTCAAAGTTCGCCTGATGGGGCGGAACTTCAAAGTTACGCTTGAGTATAAATACTTCAAAGTTCGCCTGATTGGGGCAGAACTTTTTAGTTGCGCCTGATCAAATTTTAGTAACACACCGTAGCGTCAACCACGGCCTAAACCAAATTATTTTAGTTTCTTTTAGTCTTTGGTCTTTGGTTTTGATCGTATGACTGCAGTTGCCCGGAAACTTATCATAAATGTTTGGTAGACTTTTTAGACTTATGATCAGAAATACTCCAAGTCCAAACTGGCAATAATGGGATGCAAACCAAGTCCGATAGAGCAAAAAAAATCATCATGGGGCCAAATTGCTGGCAGAAATTAGGTTTTGTGAGTGTCATTAAAAAAATATATTAGGAATGTAGGTAAACAACTTCTTCTTTTTTTAATTTGAAAGAGAGCTTTATTGATTAAGAGTTCATATATATTACAGGCAGATATATTTTCTTGCACCCAAATATTAATGTCAGGTGGGAAAACATCTGTATATTCAAAGCTAATAGCATTTCTTCTAGCTTTCTTGGTTATTAATTAAGTCAGCCACTCCATTCTTTAATCTATTAACTGATCGACATGAAAAAGAGATACGACTCTATAATAAAAATTTAATAATATCTAGACTGATGTTCTGGTTTAACCAGTGAACATAGGAAACTTCCTCGTTTATTGATTTAATAAGAACTTCACTATCTGACTCAAAGATTACTTTCTCAAAGTTTCTGGATATTGCCCACTCCACAGCTTTATGCATAGCTAGACACTCCAGTTGCTCTACCTCTTGATCTTGTATCACTCCTCCATTGAAGCTCCTTCCTTTGACTATGTGGCAGTTACCTGCAAAATCTCTAGCTATTAGTCCAAGTAGATAAACAACCAATTTTGTAAAATCGGAAAATGGGTCATTTCTAATGGACGAGTAAAAATTAGTATGGATGAAATAGACACCAAAACAAATAGTAAGAATGAAACTATATTCATTCTGGCTTAAATTTAAAAAATAGTGAGGGTGAAACTGGATGCATCCTGATGAAAATTAAAAATAAAAAAAAAATATTTGAAAATGGGTAGGATGAAGCTGTTTATACCCTGGCTATTTTTACATTCTCGTCCATTTAAACAGCATCAAATTTTATATGTCCTTTTCACCCATGAATTATCATTATTGGATTAAATGACCAATTTTGTGAAATGGAAAGGGGCTATGCTAACATGCGTAGCACTGATGCGAATGTGGTGACACGAACATAACATAGTGCTAACTCGAGAAAAAACAAAATTTCCAGAAACTAGTACGGGGACACATTATGAAATCAATGATATTTTCGATTAAAAATGTATGTATCATGGAAGTAATTTCTCAACAGTTTTAATAAATTGTTGATAAATAACAATTTCGTGTAAAGCTAAGCATATATACACCAATGAAATAGAACAAACCTCAAGGAAATTTGTTATTCCTTGGAAAGGTACACCCAAAGTCAAACTCTGCAACAAGGTAACAACCATGTGCGAGTTGGACTCAACCTGACCGAGTGAGTTTACCAAACCGGTTTTTTTTCAGTACTACCTTCCCTAATCAGCCAAATTAACTACTTTGGTCAGGTTATTCCAGAATAAAATATATTGGATACCTCACTAACATGGTCATATTAATTAAAATGAGCATCTTACTTCATGGTACTATAAATTATAATGGAAACTTATTTAACAGGGTCAAATAATATAAATTGGGTACCTCTTTCGGGGGTATCAAAATATTTATTGCATCCTTCAAAAGCGTAAATTAATATAAATTGGATACCTATCTAACACGGTTGCATACTCCTTAGGTACTACATACACCAAATGTTTAGACATCTTTGAACCGCTTGGAAAAAATGTTACAAGGTATCCTTAAAATGCTTATATGCTAGTCTCTCTTGTGGATGAAAATCCATGCTCGTCACATTAGAGCTTTGGCTCAAGCTCTCACGACGACTTTAGGAAGGTCGCCTTGCAAGTTGAAAGTGGAGAGATGTCGCACACTAGACAATGACACCTACAAAATGGGTTCCAGTAATAAAATGAGAATGCATAAAAGAGAAAGACAAAGGAAAATTGTTGCCATTTGATTGCTTAATCATACCTCCTCGGAGGACCAGTAGGAATATGCTTCATTAAGTGATCAGAATCAGCCGACTGATAATCCACATGTAGAGCACTTGTAGGAGTCCTTCGATGTGGCCTTAAGAATGGAACTACAGAATTTAAACATGTGATTGAACTATAGAAGTTAGAAACACTTCTAGGTTGAGTTTAATCTATAATTCCAACAACCTCCCTTAACCCAAACTACAAAGAACGTATTCTGCATTGTCCCTTAAATTGTTCAGTTTGATCAGCTGCAACAATTTCGAGCATAGTTAATCTTGCTTGATTGTTTCTCCTCGCTTCACATATTAGTATGTCATTGACTCACTTGCTGGAGTCACCTTAGTTTTTTTTTTCACACCTTGATTAACGACGGGTACCTGGCTGAACTGTAATGATGGGTACCTGGCTTCTAACTCTCTACCCGAGAGACATACTGATACTGCTGATCAAAATATAATACGTCACACAATCCAAACCTAATTCTTAGGTTACGAACAGTTTCTAAAAAAGCTTCAACACCTCGTTTTTCACCAACGACTCACAAAACTTTTGCAACCCAAACTTGAGCACAATTGGATCTACACTATCGCATCCGACGACTACTTGGTTTGCAATATCGCATCCATTTCCAGCAAACTTGATTGCTCAGAAAGTTTAACCTGAATAAAGAAGTGCACAAAATACATTATAGCATACAAGTACTTCACAATCACAGACCGTGTCAAAAAACTCAAAGCTAATTGAATGTGTTGGCATGCTTATTCTTCAGTTAATTATAAAAAGAAATTTCGTAATAATATTATCTTACAAACTTTACAAAAAGCAGTTGGAAGCAATCATATAAAATTATTATTCTAGGTCCAAAAATGATTAAAATTAAAATCAGAGTAATTTCTAGCAAAAAATGTAACAAAAAAAATAAACATGACTGTCGAGTTAAAATTTAAGTTTAAAGACAATATTCGCATTCGGTCACCCAACAATATATCAAAATAACATAAAATCCCAGCTACAAAATGACCATTTCAATTAACCCATATACCGAATCATTTAAAGACTTCCATGGAAAACATCCGGTCTCGTTTAGCCATATGCTAGATGACCATTGTAAAAATTCATGACTCAGTCTCATAAAAGTAAAAGGGTTTACTTTGATTTGTCCAAATTTACGTATCTATGTAAGCTAGCAAAAAGGGGCAATAGCAATATATGTAAAGCTCACCATTGTGCAGCACATTGCCCATAATATAAACAAGTAGTGAGCATTTATGGATACAGCTCCACGCAGGTTAACAAACATACTACGACACCAAGAATAAAATGAAACCAATCACATGAACTACCATATTCAAAGAGGATCAAAAAGTGAGTTTTGGTAATTCCCAAAAGCATACTTACTGACTGAGAACTCCCTTCACGAACTGCCATTCACTTTTCCATTAATCTAAAGAAAATCATAAAGAGAAATGTGCGAGGAATGTGCAACTATGCCTCCGTATGACGGAACCTCCTTATTTATATTTTTGAACAATGACATTTTTTTTAGTACCCTTAAAAGGGATTTGGCGAAGGTTAATTTTAGTAAGAGCCGGAATAAATTATAACTAAACTGTACATGGTACATTTTGGCATAAACAACATATACCACATCAAATTACTAATCAAAACAAGTAGAAAAGATGTACCAGTAACCAGTTGGATAAAGATATACTCCTTCCGTCCCAAATTAGATGAGCTAGTTGGTTCTTTATTTTGTCCCAAAATAGATGAGCTATTTGACTAATCAAGGGGGTATTCCTAAAACTATCATTTTAATTGATTATTGTTACTATAAGAAATATGTATAATTTGATAGCTATGTTTATATTCGTTGCATAGGTGTTTTAAAATGTTTTTCAACGGTATAAAGTTTACAAAAAACCGTCGCATAGTTTAAAAAATAAATCATTTCTAAGTTTTATTAGTTATTATCCATAAGACTATAATTGTAAAAAATACTTAAATATACTCCCCTTTCCTCCTTGCCTTAAAAATTGTGCAAAATACAACTAGCTCATCTAATTTGGGACGGAGGGAGTATAAAGAAGTTTTTATTACTTTTCTTTCACCTGAGTTCTAACTTCCTTCCCATGTTTCGCATCTCCCCTAACTAGTCACCGTGTCGGAGACCACCATGCACAAATGAAAATGAATTAAATAGTTCAACAAGATGACAAATGCCACTAATTTTACCATTCCGGAATCATCAAACAATTTCCCAAATTCTCTAGCTACAACATACAGCTAATTCAGATGCTACGATTCCTCCAAACGAGCATAAAAGTTCAGTCAGGGAAATGACAAGCATGCTTTCGAAATAGATATGTTTTATCAAACATGCATGGGTCATAATTCCAATGAAAATTCAGAAATACTCATTAGTTTGAAATTATAGCATCTCATTCCATTCTTAAGATTCCACCTAAGAACAAAATATGCATACACGAATCGATAAATATTACGCAAGTTCTCACAAACCCATACAAGTATTTAGCATGCATTACACGTTCCCAATATATTTGGGAGGAAAAACCCCAAACCTAATTCACATATCATGAACCTAATTTACATGATCCGAATCAATAAACCTAAAACAGACACAATTTACAGCTAACCCATGCTTTAATATATAATCTGAATTGAAGTTTAATCAATTAATTTTTTGAAACTCTAAATTGGTATGAACCCTAGTTTAATTGTACTTGCAACTACAATTAAAGAATAAGATTATAGAAGAAAAACCTGATCAAAGCTTGCATCAGGCATGGTAATCAAACCCATCAAGATATGAATCTCCATGATCAGTTGGGTAAGAACATGACACTTTCATCAGATGATTTCTACCAAGTTTCTCTCAGTTTTCTCCATTAACCCCTTCTTTTACTACCAATATCAACGGCAGCAAATCCTTTCCACTCTCTATTCTGGGGCATCAACATGAACCTTACACAAATCCAAATCCAACTAAATACAAACTAAATACAAATCCAATATGATTCCATTCAATTCCCTAACCTTCAACTATTATGAGGACATGAACCTGACGAAATCCAAAGGAGAAGAACAAGGATTAGGGATTTAAACAGTAACAAGAGGGTTATGGTTTCAAAAGGGAAAAAATTGCTGTTACAATAACCTTTATGTGAAAAACTAAATAGAAGTACATACCCCTACCATCTAGATTGGGTGAATTCATATACATCGGTCTCTGACTATGCAAATTTTCATATGAAGATGAAAATGGTGAAACAAAAGATGAAGGTGATACGCACCGAAACTGAAACTGGAATTTGCAAATAGAGATACGGAATATAAGTATAACCTAACCTAACCAGCCTATATTAATCAACTCGACCAGGGGTAGGTTAGAGATAAACTGGTTTTGTAAACTCATCATACATGGTTGTTACCTTATTGCAGATTTGGACTGTGGGTGTACCTTTCCAGGAAATAACACATTTGCTTGAGGTTCGCCCAATGAAATAATGCTACAAATACAATTCAAGCACTATACACTAATATTAAAATAGTGTACAAGACATATGATCACTGATGTGTTTGACGTGGTCACATGTTTTTTTTTTTTTTAAATCTTTTTTTGGAGGTATCTGTTTACGGACAAACTCGATTTAACGTGTAACTTACTGCAAAAGTAAAGAGCTGGCTGATTAACAAAATCAAATCATTTCTAGCAACCACGAGCATTATAGATTGGAATGGATATTTAAAACTAATACATGCCCGTGCCTAGTAACTTACAAAAGAAAGGAAATCAAAGGGCGCCCGAAATCAAATCAAATAGTAAATTCACTCTTCTAATCACGCTCGAGACGAGTCCTATTTATTTTACCATGCTCGGCTCACAAGACGAGATGATTAGTTACTAGGGTGTTCTTGGACTGATTAGAACGTCCACTGGTGCTACCTTGGCACTAAGAATGACGCTCGATGTTTCTGTCATGTCCACTTTCCCTCCCGGTGCCTTCATTTCGAACTCAAGAATAAGGCGTGTAAGTACCAAATGCATCAGTTCCAATGCGAAAGATGAACCAGGGCATTTTCGCCTACCGGTTCCAAATGGTATGAGTTCATAATTGTGACCCTTTGAAATATCTATCTTGCTATTACTGTCGCTCAAGAATCTCTCAGGTTGAAACACCATTGGATCTACCCACACTGTTGGATCACGTTGCATTTTCCATACGTTAACCCATACTCGTGTCCCAGCAGGAACACAGAAGCCTCCAACAGCACAATCGGCACTAGTCATTCGCTCCATGACTGGGCTCACTGGATATAACCTCATTGATTCTTTAACTATAGCGTGGATGTAAACAAGGTTACGGACATCATCAACATCCACGACAATTATATCACCAGTTGATCTCCTTTTCATTTCAAAGTGTGCATCTACTTCTTCTTTTGCCTTGTTTAGCACATGAGGATGGTTCAACAACAAAGAAATGGTCCATATCAAGACCGATTTGGTTGTGTCCGTCCCAGCCGACATCATATCCTGCAAGTATACCATCAATTTATAAATTACCACTATAGAAATTATCTTAGTTTTAATAAGAAATTATACCTAGTAATTAATTAATATCATATATATACCAGGATAAAAGATTTGATGGATATTTCAGGATTCTCCCCAGGAAGTTGTGACTGCTCCATAAGCGAAAAGCAAATGTCAATGAAGTCTTCTTGCTTATCCTCGACAGCTATGTTCGTTGAATTGTATTCTTTTCCTTTAGTTTTACAAAATTGTCTCTTCTGCCGACGTTCTTCAATTATACTCCCAAGTGTCATGTCTAATTTCTTGCCACAAATTTTCATTTTTCTCGTAAGACCAGTTAATCTATCAATCCACCCTAGCCATGGAACTATATCTGAAATTGAAGATGTGGTCACAAAATGTGATGCTTCATGGTGTGCAAGTATGAATCGTTCGCGGTTGCTCACGGCACCTGTCCAAATTGAATATAAGGTTACTCAGTAAGGCCACGCACGATTAATTTCATAATGATGAAACTCGCCTATAACATAACATATACTTTAATTACCTATAGACTCACCTGTCTCAGCATTAGATTGGGATCCGCCTATCCCAACAATCATACCAACCACGTCGTGCGTCAAGTGTGTGAGCCAATCATCCATTCTTATTAGAGCTGTTGCAGGAGTAGTAACTCCCTTGCTGTCAGTGGTATGATTCTTATTGTTGCATAACTCATAAAGCTTTCTAAACGAGGTATCCACTTCATGAGTTACAAAGTGTTTGTACTTCAAAAATGTTTGATTAGCGAGGAGGTTATGAGTAGTTATCTTGCGTAACTCCCTCCAATATTCTCCATAAGGTACCAAACCAACTCCATATCCATTTTGATAGAACATATGCTCAAACGCTGAATGGGGAGGTCGATTTGATAATAACTTGTCGTTGGTGCCAGTAAAACACTCTTTTACCATTTCCCAACTACTCACTATTAAGGTCTTATGACTACCGAATCGTATGCTAAAAATGGGTCCATACTTATCAGCCATTTTTGCAAGAGTTATATGAGTTGACTCTTTGGCGTTCGTGATAAGACGAAGATGACCTATCACAGGCCATGCACCCGAAGCTTGTGGCACCGGAGTTTTGGTAACTGGTGTTGTACATGATGACGATGAGTAATGCTTCTTCTTCTGACCCTTGTTATTTCTCTCAACACTCAGCTTCTGTACATTGTAGATGATAGTGAGAAATATGAGTAAAGGAGCAAGCAGAAGAGCAGCATTGTACATTTGAAGATGTGAAGACGAACGGAAATATTTCTTAAAGAACTCCATTGTTCAATATGCTCTTGCTGCTGATTATTACTGCCGTTGGCTTCAATTTATAACAGAAGATGAACACTACTCTTATGTTATTGGCTGATTATTTGACTATCTGCACCCTCTACGTAGATCACGGGTTGCCCGTGAATTCATGCTTTCAACCTCAAAATAAACTATTGCTATTTAATTTATTGCCATTAACTTTTCTTTTCTTTATAAGAAACTAGAACTTAACCCGTGCCGTAACGGCACGGGCCATGATGTTGGTTCATTTTTAATATATCGTATAATTTGTGTCCGAATACTTATTAACTCCTTATGATTTAATATGGGTTTGTCATAAAAATAGTCGTGATTTTCCTCTCTTTTTTTCTTGTTTTTTTTCCTTTAATATTTTACCGCCGGAGATTTGCTCAAACGAAAGAAATAGAATCTTAACTTCCAGACAATTTTTTATTTAGGTTCATTGCTTATAATGAGATAATGCTCTATATGAACATGGAAGTTTAAATATTTTTTGGAAATATGTCATCATCAAAGCTCATCTCAGTGAAATCAACTAATCAATATCGTCCATAAAAGTCTCCCCATGCTCTTATTTCGCTCCAGCTGACTCATTTATCATGGTCATGTTGTCGATCCTCCAAATAGGCAGAGAATAATATTTTTTTGCATCGAATGGATGATACAAACTCTCCAATGTGACATGATTTTCCTGTAATTTTTCAACACCCATCAGTTGAGAATGTTTAAAATGTGTACCAATTACCTTTTCGAAGGGATTATATATATGTAAACCTCTGCCATTAAATTTGCAACAAAGTATTGTGCCCAACAGTTCGTATTAACGAAGGCTTTGGTAACTTCAAAAGTCTTGGACAATTTGTCACTTTCATATGTTCCTACCTTCACTTGGAATACAATCTGGCGACACATTACCTCATAAAGAACCTTGAACACATATTGTACTCCCTGATACAATTTCAAATTTATAGGTCGTCAATAGATCCTTTACCAAAAGTTGACATCTTCTACATTGAATATTTTTTTTTAAAAATTATGGTATTGTGGATCGTTGCTTTCTAAGATTGTAGTTTTCAAAATTTGCCTCTTCAAGTCCCACGGCTTTCTAAGTTTATATATACTGTTTGTTTTTAACATTTTAGTTAGCCATATTATGTTTTTTACTAACTTTAAACTTGATGTCATCTTCTACTGTGAACTTTATGTGATTTCAGAATCGAAATAGTTATACCTCTTTAATTCGTATCAAGTAATTCGTTGTATATCCCAACAATTCTTCTACAACAATTCCTTTCTTTTGCCGTTTCCGGACCATCGGTAGCCATTATTGTCAAACGCAATCTTTCTAATTTTTATTGATGTTATGTATTTGCAATTTCATTTTTCTTAAATAAATAGATTGTGGAAAAACTTTAAAAAAAAAACAATAGTATTACATCGGGTCTAAGTTACTATATCCAAAATACTTCGGACACTGCTTCTGGTGCCTTGTTTCCTCAAATTCCTTGTTGCATTCTAGACAGTACATGCAACAACAATCATTTGCGAAGTGAGCTATTAGCGCAAGTGTGGTCAATGTATCCCTTGCCTTTAATAATAATAACAACACGTCAATTTTTTTAAGGCATCCAGTTGTAAATGGTATGACTATAATAGATTTGAATTATACCTCAATCTTAGATATCACCTTCTTCTCACATAACATAGCAATCGAGGAAGGACAAATCTTGACCACTCTTTACATAGGCAGAGTTAGCCAAACTATGTTTTGAAATTGTCTTACGTGGAAATTATTATTAATCCATATTTTAGTCGGCTTCTATCGAAGCCGATCTAATTAGTCGTATAGAAAGTTAATCTTAAATTTTTGACCTTATTTCTTGACCAAATTATTGAAGTATTCTCAGTCATGTTCTGCTTTGTGTGATCTACCCATATGTGTCTACTCTACCTTCTAGCCCAGTGAATAAAACCTATACATATTGATCCGTAATTTGATATTGTTGATTTGTCATCAAGAGGTCGCATGATTTGAGAATTTAAAATATAAAAAATATTCTATAAACATCGGAGGCGAAATTTAGATTTATGATTTAGAGTTTTTTATGATGATTTTGATGAACAAACATAATTTTCAATTAAATATTTTAGAATTCAAGTACATTTTCCCAGTTAAACAAGGTTTTATATCGAGAATTGAGTGAAAGTTATTGTCTTTGTAGGTAGTTGTCGCGAAACAACCCGACATTGATGGTCTTTCAGGAAAAAGAATGTAATAGTACTTGAGAGAGCGATAATGTTCTCTTACGCGGGTACACCAATTGCCTTCGTACTTGAGGAAAAAGAATGTTCTCTTTCAGGACATGTGTTTTATCGAGTTTATTTTAACATTAGAACGATCAACCACGTTTTATACTTTATAATATAACGTTACACATTTTGTAGCGTTACGAAATTAGCATAATATGTTTTTGTTCACCAATACCCGCCGCCACCATAAAACCATATGAATCCACTTTTTTTATCCACCACCACCTAGTGGCGGAGCCAAAGGTTGACTCACCTGGCTCTAACCCCTTAAATTTTTAATTAACTACATAAATTTTTAGTTTATTTTATAAATAGTTCTTTGTCCATATATATTTATGGTTTAGTCCACCAAAGTTTACATTTAAAAAAAAAAAAGGCCTCCTCAATGTCAATTTTTGACTCCACCACTGCCACCATCACTGCCGCGCCATCCCATGTAGGTTGTTGGACGCAATTCTAATTTTCAATTACAAATGTCATGTATGAGGTTTAGATTGAACAAAATTTTGTCAATTGATTAGTTTCATTATTTTTTTCCATGTATATATTCTTTTGTGTATTGCAATCAATTTTATTTTAACATTAAAAAAATCATGATTTATACGATATAGTACCAAGGATAATAGGGGTACCATTTGGGTGATCCAACTACGATCATGAAAATATTATCTTGTATGATATCATCCATGAAATATATGGTACCTTCCTTTATCAAAAGTGTTAAAAACAACCAATCACATCTTCCACACTACGATGTTATCGATGTTGTAACGACGACATAAAATTAATATTGTCCATCATTACTCACCAGCATTCACCGTCACTACTTCTTCCACCACAAACCAGGGGAGGAGCCCGGATTTTGAGGAGAGGGGGAGAAAAAATTCTTGGCAAGTTGGATACATGTGAAAAATGGAATTTGTATCCCATTTTACGATAAAAAAACAGCCAGGATTTTGAGGAGAGAGGGAGAAAAAATTCTTGGCAAGTTGGATACATGTGAAAAATGGAATTTGTATCCCATTTTATGATAAAAAAACAAAAATGAATATAATTGTGCTTGGGTCCGCCCTTAACCACCACTAATCTTTCGGCCTCCACCTCTTCTACTACTCATTGTCGCAGAAAATATTTATTGATATTATTTATCAAAATTACTTATTAATAGAAATAAATATTATAATTAATTAAGAAAACATTTATAATTAAAAAATGATTAGTCATTTATTATGAGCAATTAGTGAAACAATAATTAATAAAACACTTTATAATAAATAGATTATTTATTATGTGCAATCAGTGAAACACTAATTAATAAAACAATTATGGTATTTAAGTTGAACAAACCACCATTGTTGATTTATCTTTTCTATCAATTCCAACCAAGATGGAACACTGGTTAGAGGCCACTCTTATGACACAATAGGTTATGAGTTCGAACCTCCCTGTTATAATTTTTGAAATTCCATATCTTGACTTGAGTATTCATTTTTCATTCATAATATTGGAATTAACGCCACACGTGTGAGATGTAGGGGGTGGTCAGGAGAACCACAACCCTTGATTTATCTTTGCCAGGACAAATCCTGACCACCACTAACAAAGGCTAACTTATCCAAACCTTGTTTTATACTAATGATTCCGTATTAAAAAGAAAAGGACACTACACCATTTTGGCCGATTAGGAACAGATTTTACATGTTACAAAATAGGGTTGTAACAGCCAGGTTCTGTTTCAAAACATGGCATGACAAATTTTTGTAACGGCAATGTAGCTGTTACGAATTTTGGGTTGTAACGGACATCGGCCGTTACTACGTGGAATTTCGTGTAACAATGACGTCGTAACAGAGCTTAGTCGTTACTGCGTGTCATTTTGAAACAGCTTAGACCTGTTACTACAGGATAGGTTGAAACAACTTAGATCAGTTACGAATTCTTTAGTAACACCAAAAAAAAATTACTGCCAGTCAAATATTCCCTCTTTGACCTGGTCAATATTGATTGTGGTCAGTACATATTCAGTCGGAAATACGCCGGAATTCAAAATAACCTGCAAATCTTTCATTCCATCTTCCCATAGATTCAATCACATTCAACAATAACTTCCTTTATTAACAATAACTTTTGTTCTTTCTACATTCAAATTGGTTCGGAACTTAAAAGGCAATCCCTAAGTTTTATTTTATTGCATAATTCCTAAGTTTTATTCTATTGCATAATTCTTAAGTTTTATTCCTAGGGTATATGATAATAATAAACCAATAGAAACATGACTCACATAATCAGTATTTGCCCTCACATTTGAAGCAGAATTGGTGAAGCTGATGGAATCCAATGCCGCAGCAGCTATGCAATAACTTCAATGCCCATTGCTCTTACACGAGACATCTCTTCCAAGAACGAAGTAGTATCAAAACTTTCATCAGATCCATTCCATCCATCCCACAGATCCATTCCATCCTTCAAGTCATGACGAGAAGTACAAATTACTGAAAAACTCTGAATAAGTGAATAACAAAGAAACATAAATCACCACAAAGTATACATTCAACATCCACATTTCCCCTACAAACTAAATAATCTTATTTCAATGCTTATTTCCCTTAGTACTAAAAGTGACAGTATCATTATAAAATAACAAGTACTTAACGGTAATCATTGTTTATATCACAGGCGAGGGAGCGACAAACCGACTGCAGTTTACAGAGAAAGCCTAAACATGTGTAGATATGTATATCTCACCATTAAACTAAGAATCTGCATTGGTTAACTCGTTTTATATGGATCTTTCGAGCATTTTTCCATCACAATGACTAAGGAAAGACTTTATCAAGCATTCTTATCCTACATGAGCGAACAATATATTCTAAAAATTAATGAATAGTAAATGAGCCGTATAAGAAGTTTCCGTCGGATCACTTCAAAAGAGAACTTCAGTACTACTACATCTTACAAGAAAATTTGCGGGTATACATTTTGAGGAGAAAATAAACTCAGGGTATATACGAGGCAAAGAAAAAGTAGACAATAAAGGGAAGTAAATAGTACTTTCCCCAGGATACTGAGATTACAATTTTCATTAAACTAAAAGTGATTTTTCCTAAACTATGATCTTACAAATAAAGGGAGTTTGCAAACATAATACCTCGTCATAGGCTCTCACTGCTAGCATCAAATTTTGCCTCCAGATCCACCTATCCCACATCTTTAGCACCAGCTTTCAACTAACAAATTCACCAGCGATGTGAACATGCAATATATTGACATGTGAGATGATAAAATATAGGGATTCATTTCTCAAATTGTTTAGTGATTCAGGTTTTAGGAATTACCTGATTCAAAAACTCGTCAAGTCTTCTAGCAATTTGAATGATACTTCCCTCAAAGATATCAGTCATTTCTATAACCTCAGCAAAGGTTGCACCCTGGAAGCCGACAATAATGTGAATTAAAAGTTGCAAACCAGCAAATTAAAAGAGTTGCATAACCAATTAACTAAAAATTGAACTAAACATATTTATGACAGAAAGTATAAAAATATTTGCATATGCTCCGAAGTATAGAAAAATAACAGATTATTCAACAAATAAAATGCCTCTTACCTTTGACCAACAGTAGATCACATCCATCATATATAGTCTTGATGTTGATTCCACGTATTCCTCGACATCTACTTCTAGTTTACACTCTCGTTGTATCTGAAAGATATCAAAGAATTTTAAGCCTTATTCACTTAACCAAATAACCAATAAACAATGATACAAAAACTTAACAAACCTCTGCGATTCTTCTTGCAATGTTCTGGAGTTGCTGTAATGGCTTCCCAAGTTCGGTTCTTAAATGTATTTGTTCATTTGATGGATCTCCGGGAACAAAACAGCTCGCAAGAGCTGCAACTTAATTGAGATCACGATCATAAAACGTACCTAAGGATGTATGTTCAGTAAGGATTAGTATATACAGCTAAAGTACTCAATATTGAAGTCGATCCAGTGATTTACTACAAAAGTGAGAAGACAGAATCATTAATTCACCATTGAACATCAATTCGGTAATAAGAACTTCATCTCTTGTGTCTATCAGACAAGCATCCTGTCCCTTCAACTTCACAACACCATCAGCATCAATATGTCCAAGCTTTTTTAAGACCCGAGATCGGTTTTTCAGCTCGTCGCGGAATTTTTGAAGCCGCAATTGCAATTCAACAATTAAACTTCAAAACCATGCAAAGCTAAGGAAATGTAGCCTGAGTGGAGCAAACTCAATTCGCAATATGAATTTCATCAGTCACCTTACTCACAACAAACATGTGCTGTATTAAATTCCTGATTAGAATGTTATCAGACTATAAGTACTAAAAGAGAATTTTATTGGAGAACACCTAATGAAATGTAAAAGAAACCTGTGCCACTTATATTTCGCTAACAGTTGGGTGCAAGAAACTATCCGATACAATGTGCAATCCACATGCAAATATACCTGGGAGTTGCGAATCTTCAATTTTAGTTGTTCAATTTCATGATTCACCTCTTCTTTTCGTTGGAAACATTTGACTTGCTCCTTATTTTGAGAAGATTGCAGAGGAAAGTAAGCGAACATTTTTTTCGTTGAATTAATGGTGCTACAGAGGTATAGACTGCACCAGGGTATCATAGTATAGGCATAAAGATAAATTATACAACTTTCAAAATCGCGTAAAAAAGGAAAGAAAGATAAAATAAAACTACAAACTTGGCATTACAAACCTTATGTACTGGATGATCATGTAATTTCTTCTCAAGACCCTGTTAAGAGTAACTGTCAATCATTCCGGTTCCACATAAGCAACATCAATAATGTTTAAAGGCATTGATAAATAAGCAAATACACATATAAGACCATGTTAAGAGTAACTGTCAATCATTTCAGGTCCATATCTTCTAACGTTAAGAAATTTAGTAAGCATACTGCAGAAAATGGTTATGAAACACAAGGTAGGAGGCATACTGATTGCATTTTAACCAAAATCATAATTGTACCTGAATTTCCACTAGCTAAAGAGCTATATCATTTGCATCCAAGGGAAAATACATACCAAGAAAATGGCGAGGAAGAAATTCATATGCAAACAGTATTAAGCATACAAGCAAATCTATAAGCCAAAATGAACTACAACCATTGACTACAGCAGATACCCCAATCTGGATACCAAGAAATGATTCCATACAAACCCACACAAGCATTTAGGAAGAAGTTGACCAATAGAGACATCTCTTAAATTAATGCCAGTCACCTCAATAGTCCCACCACCATAATTGCAATATGTTGAGAGCCGATACATATGATATATAGAAATTTCAAACTAACACTGCACATAAAGGAAATGGATATGCATAATCCACATTTATGAAAACAAAGACATGAACTAATACAGCTGAACCAAAAATCACAATTGCATAACATGATATTGGATAGTCTCTACTCCATAAATACTATGCTCAAAAGCAATTCAGTCAGTATCAATCCAACAGACCATGGTACTATTAAACACTACTAAAGTTAACAAGGATTTATATGGAAAATAGATGGTACTCAGTGATATGGCACAAAACAACCACATCAAATGCATCTCCATAGCTGAACTAAAGAATTCAAAGAGATAGTGAGAAAGCCAAAGCTGCACAGGATTTCTGTTTACAGAGTGCAGTCACGATTTATTCATGGTTTTCAGTATCTAATATTACCCGATCGTCGTAAACATTTTACAGAAGATAGATGACTCATAGAACTTAAATCTACCGAAACATCACAGTATTCTAACGGTTAGTTAAAAATATATGCATACTCGAACCAGACTGCCTGCACTACGGACCTTCAGAATTCATGCACCACTTCCATACGTTTTCGACTACCAAATATTATTTATTTCTACTGAATTTTATACCACACCTTACTAACAACATTTCCCACGACATATAAAAGTTCTAGTTTATTCCGATAAGCGAGTAACGAGAAACATCATGGGTAAGTGGATTGTTCAGATTTCGCTCCTTTCTGAACACAGTCAGAGTTAGCCTATCGTTTCCAGTTCCTAACGATGTCCGATTGTGTTCAAATTTTTATAACATCAGTAAGACTGAAATAAGTTCTAGGTACTAAAATTCATCACATTCCAACGGCTGAATCATAAGATATCGGCCGCATACAAATCATATAAATGTTGTGTTTATATGACTAATCGTACCTTTAAGCCTGTAAATATATATCTAGTGACGTTGGCAACATCAATCAACACCACAGCATGAAAAATTCAACACAAATATACATTATAGTAATAAAAACATGGTTGGTGAGGGAAACCCCAAAATTTCACAATTATGCTAACCTAGAGTTAGAAACAAATTGATTCAAATCCATAATATCCCATATATTCATGAAAAATAATTTACCCTTTCTTGGAATTTAGCGAGGAATGATCAGAGAAGTATCAAGGGAATAGGTCAGAGAATATTTCAACAATAAAAATCAAGAATGAGAAGTTTCCCTTACCTTCCATGCAATCAACTACGAAATCAATAACGAATCCAATGATTTTGGAAATGGATTAGTGATTCTCAAAGAACATCAATATGAAGAAATTAGTAACTTAAATATACATCATGGTAATTTTCAAATTTTGGTTGTAGCATCAGGGACCTTACCTCAAGCTGCTAGTATGACAGCCAAATAAGACTTCATCCAGGCTTTTTATCAAACAGTTTGCATGCATGAAACTGGTGAGGGTGAGACATCCTTGGTGCTGAATTCTAAACCCTTTACATTCTCCATACCTTCAAATTCAAATTAGGAATAGACCCAAGTTCGCAATTTGGTTGTTTTCCCGCTGATTTAAGAGTTCAAAACCCTTACAATTTCGTATCCAGACAAATACCCAATGTTTATCTCTATAGAACTCTAATAATACCTCTCTGAATTTCATCCTTTCGCTATCTATTCAAAGGGCTGCAGCATCAAACCTTGACTGATTTCACTGCCAAGGACTCACGGCAAAAACCTTAGCAATAACTCTTGACAACAAACATATTTGGTAAACTACCATCAAAACAGATGTAACTATATTCTCTACTCATGGATAGATATGCAAAAAAAAAAAAAGATCGATACTTCATTCACACTTAAATATGGTGATATGACAACTCTTAAACTTATTCCATTATACACCTTGATTGAAAATTCTTGACCATCATATTTGCTTTGGCTTGCACAAAACAAATTTTAAATAAAACCAAACTCTCAGCTCGAACCCAACACTCCATGTCCTGGATTCATATCATCTGTTGCAGCTTCATGACACCAACTACTGCACACAACCATTCTAACCATCAGTGCAATCACCTAAACCTGCAGTTCCATCATCTTCTTCTCGGCTCAACCACACGGTCACAACGAACTCAAGCTCCCTGCAGTCTCACATCAACTACCAATAGCTCCAACACCGTATCCAATCTCAATATCACCCACAGGAAACACCAATTCTTTTCTGCAATAACGCCATCAAATTAAATTATTGAACTCCAATTAAAATCCAAACCCTAGCCATTCATTCTTGATTTCAATTATATCATTACATACCCAAATACTCTCATCAAATTCATGCTAAATGTAGCTAAGGATTTCCTTGAAAATTAGTAACAGTACAATACATGTATGATACTCTAGGAACCAACAAAACTAACATAATACTTCCTGGAATGCACAAAAATATGAAGAAAAGAACACTAAATAGAAGAACAAGCAAGTATATCGAATCAATCACTTGTACGTTACATATAAATCGAAAGACGAACGAAATCGAAAATCACATATAAATCGAAAACCTAATCGAAAATCTCAGATAAAATTGAAACCCTAAACGAAAATCTCATATAAAATTGAAAATCTAATTAACACATCAACACCTTAATGTGGAAAAGAACAGATCGAAACACAAATTGAAAACTTTAAACACTTACATCTTCAGTTTTAGATCGAAACCCTCAAACCATCAAACTGAAACCCAAACTTCACTTTCAGGATGAAACCCTAAATTCGCTTCTGCAGAGATAAAGAAAGTGGAAAGAGATGAGAAAATAACAGATTCAAACACAAATCGAAACACAAATCACTTACATGTTTGGCTTCAGCTTCAGATCGAAATCCTAACAAACTTCGCTTCTGCAGTGCGCTCCGGCTACGATGTGGTCGGGCCACATACTCCAAGTATGTGGCCCCTCTTGCCTTCTTAACACGTCTACATTTTAACCGGCAAAAGCTACCGTACCGTTTTGGTCAAATTAATTTCAACCAACCAAATTTAAAGTACGAAAAACTCCCTATTAACTGATGAAGATTCACTTTTCTGGTTTTTGTCCCACAATATGATTTATTTTTCGGTTAAGACTTAAAACCAGTCCCCGACTCCCTGGATATCACCTTCGCATCCATCATCTAAAACTCCATTAACCAGTTTTCCAATACTAGTCATCCCTGTTTGCAAGATGGAACTGCTTATTTGATTTTCCTAATATCATCATTACCCAATTAGTGCCATTGTTTTTGTATCACCCTTTTTGTTTCTCATAATTTCTGAATCCCTCGATCTTTTTGTTTGAGAAAGCGGCGCAAATTGGATGGCTTTAAGGTTTTGAGATTACTCCCGGCGGTTCCAATTTGCTGACGACAGTTTTGTTTTCATTAAAATTACCAGAATTGCATCTCTCACCGCACAAAAGTGTGGTCTGGCTAAGTTCAATTCGAATGTAATATACAAAAGTGTGGTCTGGCTAATGTGCCCCTTGATCTTTTAACAGTTCAGTTTGGTTTTGTTTTTTCCACGTCGGTTTGTTACGTGAAATCTCTGTTTGTAGTGCTTGGTCCTGTTTTTTTTTTTCTTGGTTTGTTTATGCTTTTGGGAGGATTAGTTGTTCGTCTTTTGGTCGGAGGTAGTTTTCATCTAATGTTCAGGCTTTGTGAACAGTTTTTCCATTTTTTCCTTGTCTTAATAAGTCTATTTACCGATTAAAATATGCAAGTAAGAAAAAGCTACTGCATGTCATTCTCTCTACAAGTCTCTGTCCAGCAAAGCTCCTTTTGAAGTCTCCAATTAGTTTCAATTTAGAAGCCAAAAAGAGCACACATACCATGATTAGATGATTAGAGTTAAAGTAACAAGCTTAAATTTTAAGAAAACTACCTACATAACAAACTAGTAACACCAGCCCAGAGTCCAAGAATTTACTTACGTGCCAAGAATACAGCGCCTGCACCTGTTTGATCCTATTCCTACTATCCTATAAATAGCCACTTAATCACTTGATGAAACCTTTGTTACAACTTTTATTGCTCTCATGACCGATGGAATCGGAAACAATTAATCGATCATAAGTATTGTAAAGAATTATTTACTTTTTTTCCTTATATTTATTTTGTACCTATTGGGTGATTTGTAAAGAGTATTCTTCTTCGACTCCTTGCAGAAATGCTGAAGTTATAATCGGATTTATTAAGGTTGAGAAATTAGGAGAAATAAATATACCGCTACTATAAAAAAGGGAAAAGATCTAATCGGTTATAATTTAGTTAATAAGGGATATTTTGGTACGTTAAATTTTGTTCGTTTAAAGTAAATTTGGTCAAAACTCTCTGGTACCTTTTGCATGTTAAAAATGTAGACGTGGTGAGAGGGGAGGAGGGGTCACATACTTGGAGTATGTGGCCCGACCACATCGTAGCCGGAGCGTGTGCCGTAAGGAAAGTAGAAAGAGAGAAGTAGTTCGAGTGAGAAGAGATGAAGTGTGGTTCGGGTCATGTGTATGAATCTATATGACCAAGTGACCATCTCAGCTAAAGTTAATGTGCAACTGTGACCAAGGTATGAAATATCCCCAGTTATCCATTTCTTGGGTGGAAAAATATGAAGCTGTGACCACCCACGCACACGGATGACACGAGTGGAATCTTATCCAGTTACGAATTCGTAACAGCTCAAAGACATTTACAAAATCTGACAAAATTTGTAACAGCATGAAGCTGTTACAACAAGTTTGTAACAGCAATTTCCTGTTACGAATTTGAGTTACAAATCCAAGAAAATGGTGTATTGGGAGCTTAATGCCCAGTGCTACTTATACTTAATTTAATGTCATCGACTATGATTTTTTATTCTTTCTCTCTCTTTTACTTAATTATTGTCGTTAGACAACTGCTCCCTCCATCTCAAATTAATAGTCCTAATTGACTTTGTCAAGACATTAAAAAAATCTTATAAAATGTCGTGACTAACCCTATTTGATGTTATGTTGTTACCAAAACTAAAATTAATAGTATTATTATTTTAGGAAATATTTTAAGAAAATAAATGATTGTAATTCTCTTATTGATGAAATATAATCCTTTTAAGAAAATAAAAACAAACTTATATTGCTTTATTATGGAGCTCATAATTAGAACGACATGTAAGAATAAGTAGAAGTTTTAGAATTTTATAACTATCCATGAATGTATTTATTCAAAAAATGAATGACAATTAATACAAAGATATTGAGTAGATTTTTTCCTTATATATGGTGATAATATTTAAGATTTGTTGTAGTGGAAAATGTGGGGAACACAAAAAGGAAAGAGAGTTTCTATTGATTAGCATCAGTTGGTTACATAAAACAATGTCCTATATATACTTGTAGGAAGAAAACCCTAAACACTATATTGGGCCGCACATCCATAGGCTACAAGACCTACAACACTCACCTTGTGCGATCCTGTTGAACTTCATATGTAGTGCTTCGAATATAGTTCTTCAAATGTCGTCCTCTTCTTAATGACTTGTGCTGAAATCAATCGCCTCATGAAAACTTTGAAAATAAGGAAAAACCCATTGGGATAAAACCTTGGTAAAATCCTTCACATGTAGTACTTCACATGTTGTCTCGTATTTTACATGTAGTTCATCACATGAAAAACGATCTTCAAAGATCGACGAGCCTAAGTTAATTTCCTCGTTAAATATTTGTCAGGAAAACCCAAAGGGACAAAACCTGAACTAAAGGAAAAGAGTAAAATATTACGCAAACTTAGGACATAGTTAGACTCGAATATTTTGCCTCATTAAAACCTTGACAAGGAAAACCCAGTGGGACAAAATCTTGACGAAGGGATAAGAGTACAACATGACAGATGCAAGTAAAGGTGATCAACTACAGATGATCACTTTGTTCCATTGAATTTGACTAGTTGCATCACAACTCCTAAGGCAGAAAATCCTCATGGGAAAGACAATAGCCTTAGTTGGGAAATTACTTCCCGGTGCTTATTTTTGTTTCATTAAAAACCTTGCCAAGTAACAAAATCTTGTGGGAAAAATAAACCTCGGTGAAGGAAAATAGTTCAACACACTATTAGATGCTCCCCCTGATGTTAGACAATTTTCATTAGTCCAATGAAATCAAAAGGAGTTTATCACATTTTACTTTGGTGACTTGAATGTTTATAAGACCTTGTTGTTGATTCTGGAAGTTACGTTGCTTAACAGACTATCACGTTTCATTTCTTGGATTCAGATATTTTTAGTAATATCAACGCGATCTTTATGTCCTCAACATTCAACATACTTGATATTTTAGTGTTGTCTCGCTAAAAACCTTGTCGAGTAAAAAAAACCTTTGGGAAAAACTATTCTCGATCGAAGGGAGAAAAAAAAACAACAAAACTTCCATTTCGAAGTAAATTATGTCGACATCATATCCTAGGATCCTCCCCCTGATGTCGGCATCTCCCCTTGATTACTTTCAGAGTTGTTCTTAGACAGTTCCTTTAGTCATATATATTTCGAAACTGAATATCGGTAATGACTTAGAAAATAATCTACCATATCTCCCTATGATTACTTTCGTTGGGAAAGAGATTATTGTTCCTTCATAATCAACAACTTTTGGATTGCACTTTCATTAGCATTCATTTTAATGTCTTTGTAGGGATAAAACAAATTTATGTCAATGGTTACTTTAAAGTACATGATTACATTCACTATACAATTTCAATGACGTTGCGTTGGCACTGAGATATATCTGGCTAACAAGTTCCATGAGGATGTAAAATTTAATCGAGTACATTATTATACTAAGTATAACAATGCGTTTATTGTACTTAGATATGGGAATTTCATCTCCCAACACATATTCGTCATCTTCCTTTATACGAAATAGTCACTTACTTACATTTGAACCTCAACTAATCATGGGAGCGCCATCAGGATGCATGTCTTTGTTAAGTTTCCTGACAACTTTAGACATATCCAAACTGGTGGAATAATATCCCACAATCTCAGTACTCGGTCGAGCTTTCCCTAGATTTTTCATCTCAAATTCGGATTTTATATAGCTTTTAAAGTCTATTATTACATCAAGAGTACTCATCATGTCTGTACCGTCGACATAAATAGCTACAGTTCCAAATTAGGAACTTTCTTGTGAATACTCAATAAAAAATAACTTATTTGTCTATCCCCTCCAAATCAAATAACCACTTAGACGGGTATACCACTGAAAATGCGGGGGTCTAACAACCTCACCCAATATTTCGATTAGCAATATGTATGGACAACTCCGAGTTGTGTTCTAGAGAACCAACAAGACTCAATCAATAGAAAATACTCAAGGAGTTATTATCTCAATCTCTCGATTTGATTTACTCAAGCAAATATAATTCGCGAGCCTAATCAAAGAGAGATAACTTGGATGGTACCAAAGACCAATATCCAAGTGTCAATCGATTTAAATCAACAACCAATAAGGTCGGATATTCTAATCAATTGAACAACGCACAACCTGTATTATTTCAATTATATAAAAATATAATACGAAAAAGAAATAACACAGACACTAGAATTTTGTTAACGAGGAAACCGAAAATGCAGAAAAACCCCGGGACCTAGTCCAGATTAAACATACACTGTATTAAGCCGCTACAGACACTAGCCTACTCCAAATTAACTTTGGTCTGGACTGTAGTTGAATCCCAACCAATCTCACACTGATCTAAAGTACAGTTATGCTCCTACGCCTCTGATCCCAGCAGGATGCTGCGCACTTGATTCCCTTATCTGATCTCACCCACAACCAAGAGTTGCTACGACCCAAAGTCAATGACTTTAGCAAACAAATATGTCTCGCAGGTAATAGATAAATTCGTCTCCCACGAATAAACCTATGAGTTTTGTTCTGTCTTTTGATAAATCAAGGTGAACAGGAACCAATCGATAAAACCAGACTTATATTCCCAAAAAAAAAGCTCAGTTTCATCAATCACCTCACAAAAAACTTAATCAACGCAGCGAAGAAGATTATTGAGGAATCACAAACAATGAGACGAAGATGTTTGTGACTACTTTTATCTTTCCTATCGGAGATAGAAATCTCAAGCCAATTATTACAATTGTACTCGTACGATAGAAATAGAAAGATCAGATCACACAACTACATGATAAGTAGCATCGGTATGGCTTCACAATCCCAATGAAGACTTTAAGTCGTTCACCCGAGTTTAGAGAGAAAACTCAAGGGTTAATGGAGATCGACTCTAGCTTAGAGAAAACTAGTATCACACAAGAAAGGTGTGTGGGGATTAGTTTTTACAATGGCTAGAGTACCCCTTATATAGTCTTTCAAATCAGGGTTTTCAATCAATGTTAGCTTAGTAACAAAGCATTCAATTTTCACCGTTAGAAGAAAACCTGATTAGATACAAGCTAATATCTCTCGACCGTTAGATCAAAAACTTATCTTGCCATACACACATGTACTTGACGTTTTGGGTTTGTGTAACCGTACCCAAACGTGTACAATGGTTGGTTCAATATTATTCAACCAAATGGTTAGCCAAATGATAACTTTCATATCGACCATGTTCTTCTTCACCATAACTAGTCCAAATGTCTCAAATGAACTAGTTAGAGAGTTTTTCAAATGCTATGAGATCGCAAGTACTACAAGAGACACAATTGAATCAAAAACGATGTGATTAACTCGAATCATTAATCATGAACTATAAATCCACGGTTTGCAAAAGCATCCCTTAGTAATTTAAGAATAAGTTCATGGACAACATTTTTAGGCATAACCTCTTGAGTTCGCGGACTGAGTTCGCAGACTCAAGCTAATCGATTGAAGTTAATAAACTCTAGCAGAATTTCTAGGGATGATAACTTCCGTCAGTTCACTGACTGGGTTCGCGAACATCACCTGAGCTTCAACTTCAGCAGATATTCTTGGGTTCGAGAACTTATGCCAGTTCGCGGACTGGGTTCGCGGACTGAGTTGCTGCTCACGTTCCGGTTCCACTTGATCAACAAAGTTCGCAAACTTCGGTTCAAGTGTTAAGGACTTATACATATATGTGTTGCCACAACAATGTTTATATCCTCAATGGTTATATAGTCTAAACTCTCATTTCAATCATTGAAACATTCTCAGAGGACGTCATATAGTTGTTTTTCCGAACTAGTTTTCGTCAAAGCAATTTTCAAAGTGATTGAAACATAACATGACTTTCGTCACTAGGAAAAGATGAACTTGGCTAAAGCGAAAAATTTACCAACACATATTTCGAGAAATAGATAAGCGAGATATACTCAGCTCGAAAATCACATGTGCATATTCTTAGTCTATATAGTAAAACGACTTTTGTCTCAAGATAGGAGATAGAGTAGATAGACTTTTGAGTGATAGATAAGTTCAAGTCTCCACATACCTTTTAGTCGATGAAGATCCACTGGTTCCTTGGGTAGTCCTTCGTCTTGTATGATGATCGCCATGTAGTTCTTGAGCTCAACTACACTTTTTATCCTAGTCTGAGACCTTAGCTATAGTAGACTAGAAATAAAGACTATATAGTTTTGATCTCTAAGATTGACAAACATGCTTGAGATAGAAACACATGCGAGTTTAACAGAGCAGTGCTCTAACAATCTCCCCCTTTGTCAATTTTAGTGGAAAAACTATTAATACATATGGAATACAAAAATTATAAAAATAAACTTTGTAGCTCTTGTTCCACATGCCTAATCTTCAACAATACTCGAAATCTTCGTCACTTCCAAGTAGTCCAATGATCCCAAAGGTTGTAAGTTTATTAGTATCATCGTTGTTGAAAATCCGTAGCTGTAACAATGAAAAAAACATTGATTCTCAATCATTGTTATATAGTATCATAGTATTATTACACAGCGTCAAAGTCCAATTGCATCACAACTTCAACAACAATACTATGGTGATACTTCACTCCCCCTTAGTCAATACTCCATCTCACATGGAAACCACTCCCCCTTACATAATGATCCGAAAACCATATGTATTTGTAGTGTGAACTACAATTAATTCTCCCCATTTTTGTCAATAAAATTGGAAGGTACAAGAACCGGATCCTAATGAAATTTCCGTAAGAGATATTTCATGACCAAAGGTAAATGTTGTATCATCTTGTTTAGATGTAATCATAAAGCCGGAGATAAATGAATTCATCAAGGAGTTTATAAAGATACAAGATAACCCCTAAAAATTCCACAGCCGCACTCCCCACAAAGATTTGGAAATTAAGCTCAAGTTCAAAAGAACTCTCCCCCATTAGATGTCATTCCCAAAGAAACAACAAGAACGACCTTAATTTCAAGAGAAAAGAAGGATTTCTTTAGACTCAACAAATTGCATACAAGTATGAATTTGGAATCCAAAATATTCAATCATATTAACCAAAGTGAACCATGATTAATTTGACTAAATATGCTCAACACAAGTAAACTTATGGAGACTTAATTCATCGATTAGATTATTCCCAAGTAAACCCATAAATATTCTAACTGGATTACACAATTAAACTAATCACAAAGTAATTAATTCAATTGTACACACTCGACATGAGAAAAATCTATGGAGTGCTAACTAAATAATCACACAAGATGATTGATTTAGTTTATTTGGGCTCAACATAAGAGATTATGGAACCCCTACTAAGATTATCATAGAAAAAGACAACCTTAACCGTTCATGTACTCAACATGAGAGAACTCATGGAATACAAACTAAATAACCACACAAGTTGATTAATTTAGTTCTTAATGCTCAACATATAGCATCTCATGGAACAACCAACCATGACAATAACAATCGACTTAGTTGTATCGTGCTCAACATGAGATACACGATGGAGCCTTCATGGTAAAACATAATAATATGGAACAATTAATCTCTATAACGTGGATAACAAACAAGGACCTATTCTATTTTTCCATCACAAGGTGACATAATAGACTTTATCCTTGAATCACAATTTTTTTTAACCTATCTTACATCAAATATTGACAATATAGGCTTAACTTTTTTGTTTTTCCAAAAGTCAATTCATTCCTTCTATCAATATTTGCATACCAATACATGAACGACTTTACTTTTGATAAATTATTGGATAATCAAGTTCACGGACGTAAACACACATACCCCATCAAAATATTGCAATATAAAAAATCAAAAAGATTAATACTGCAACCATCATCTTCCAAATAATTTTAGAATTTAAACCAATAAATCTAAAAACAAGAAGATAAAATCATTGGATATAGATATGTGTAATCACATTCATGGATATTCCAAAACACTAGTTATTCTTCTAAATAAAACAGAAAACATAGAAGATTTACTAGACATTAAGACCTTTGAAGAATTCATTATCGTCCACGAACTCCTTGTTGTCAACATGCATTAGAACATAGGGTTCATTAAGAAAGGAGTTTATATCAATGAACCTTATTGGTTGTTGTTGTCGAACCAGGTCCTTCTGAATCTCATGAGTCTTATGCACAAAAGCCTTTATTTGTTGAATCTCCTTTCGCAGCTCCTTCAACACTTGAAGAACATCAGAAAACTTCTAATAATTTGAAGGAACATCTCTTGGCTTCCTCATATTCCTTCTTTTTCTTTTCAAGGTTGGAGGCAATGGAGATTTTTATTTTTCCTTCATGATTGATGGCATAACAATTACATTACCTTCTTTTTCATCAGAAGACATCATTCTTGGAGCGTCCATAAGCGTATGGGTTTGTGAGAGGAATTCACAATTATCTCAACAAGTAGTCTTAAGATAAAAAGAGGTTTTAGAAAAGGAAAAGGAATGTAGGGTTTGAAACCTAACATAGTTTCGTGGACGATCAAATCTTATCCCTATAAAGAGCAGAATTGTCAATAGTACCCTTTTCTCTTTTGTTTGATAGACAAAACTAAGAAAAGAAGAATCAAAACTTTTCTTGAAGCCTGAGAGGTACAAAATCATTGTATCTTGATCAGGCACATGAGACAAGATTTTAGACACAACACAATTAATTTGTGCTGTGGTGAACAACAATTTGTCCACCAATTTCCTCTTGAGAGGAATCCACATACCTCTGTCTATCAAAACGATTTGACCATACTTTCTTCTCAAATGATCTTGAGTTTTCCTTGGAAACTAACTTCTTAGACGAAGATAAAATCTTACATACCTCTGCGGTCTTCTGAGCAAGTTTGAGCTTTCTTGCTAGATGATTTGCTCTTCGTTGAAGTTTGTTGACGTGTCTTTGCTTGTGTTTGAACTTGTAACACCTTGAGAGTTCATGACCTTTTAATGAAAAATATGAGCACGTCACACTTGGATAATAATCAGGCTTATGAATTGTACAGGCGGCTAGGCACATAGTGGATCCTGAAACATTATAAACAGTGTTTCCAAGAAAATGGTCAACTTTTTCTTCCAGAATGGTTAGATTATCTTCTGAAAGATTATCAAAATTAATATGTGTATTGCTACAATTATCAAAATAAATATTTTCACTAAGAAGTGCAACACTTGATTTATCATCTTCATTTGAATCATAGTAGTCAGACATTTCATCAAGAGTTGCAGCAAGACCTTTGTTCCCAGTGTTTTTTCTCCGATTTGGACACTCGTTTGCAAAATGACCAAATCCTTTACACTTAAAGAACTGAGGCATATCCTCTTCATCAGTTTCATCAATATCCCTGTTTTTAGGAGGAACACGATTATGAGGTTCGACTGATGCCTTAGGCTTATCTCTGGAGAAACGTTTACTTCTCTTCAAAATAAGATCCCTAAACTGTCTTGTGATCATCGAGACTGATTTGTCAAGATCTTCATCTGATGAATCTATCTCAGAGTGATCATCTTCAGAGATATATACTTTTTTACTTTTATCAAGTAATTTAGTGTTCTTTAGTGCTTTGAAACGCAACATCCTTAGCCTTGGATGAAAGTTCATGATCAAAGATCTTAAGCTTACCAACCAGCGTGTTTCTGGAGAGAGTATCTAGGTTATTTACCTCAACGATGGCATGCTTCTTAGCATCGTATCTATATGGCAGTGATCTGAGAATTTTCATCACAATGTCCTTTTCAGGAATAGTCTTACCCAATGCAAAAGATGCATTAACCATTTCAGACACTTTGTGATTAAACTCATCAAATGTTTCTCCATCTGCCATACGAAGGTTTTCCCAATCGGAATTAAGGTTCTGAAGCCTTGCATCCTTTTCACCGGAGTTTCCTTCGAATATGGTTGCTAATATATCCCAACCTTCTTGCGACTTAGTGCTATTAGACACATGGTGCTGAAGATTTGGGGTAATGGTATGTATGATCGCATTCAAACCGTCGGAGTTTTGCTTTGCAGCAGGAACTTCTGCAGGAGTATATTCAGCAATATTCTTTGGAATATTTTCTCCTTCTGCAGCCACGGGAGGATCATAGCCGTTAACCACATATACCCATGATTTAAAATCAATTGCTTGAAGAAAAGCTCGCATTGCAATTTTCTACCGTAAGTAATTATAGCCATCGAAGACTGGTGGTACGTTCATTGAGATAACACCTATGTCCATAGAGTCAGATCGATACAAACACAGACTTGTAAGGTCTTTAACGTGTTTGCCTGCTCTGATACCAATTGAAAATACGGGGTCTAACAACCTCACCCAATATTTTGATTAGCAATCTGTATGGACAACTCCGAGTTGTTTTCTAGAGAATCAAAAAGACTTAATCAATAGAAAATACTCAAGGAGTTATTATCTCAATCTCTCGATTTGATTTACTCAAGAAAATATAATTCGCGAGCCTAATCAAAGAGAGATAACTTGGATGGTACCAAATACCAATATCCAAGCGTCGATCGATTTAAATCAACAACCAATAAGTCGGATATTCTAATCGATTGAACAACGCACAACCAGTATTATTTCAATTATATAAAAATATAATGTGGAAAAAAAATAGCACAAACACCAGAATTTTGTTAACGAGGAAACCACAAATGCAGAAAAACCCCGGGACCTAGTCCAGATTAAAAATACACTGTATTAAGCCGCTACAGACACTAGCCTACTCCAAATTAACTTCGGTTTGGACTGTAGTTAAACCCCAACTACTCTCACACTGATCCAAGGTACATTTATGCTCCTACGCCTCTGATCCCAGTAGGATACTGTGCACTTGATTTCCTTAGATGATCTCACCTACAACCAAGAGTTGATACCACCCAAAGTCGAAGACTTTAGCAAACAAATCTGTCTCACACAAAAAAGTCTACAGGTAATAGATAAATTCGTCTCCCACGAACAAACCTATGAGTTTTGTTCCATGTTTTGATAAATCAAGGTGAACAGGAACCAATCGATAAAACCAGACTTATATTCCCGAAGAACAGCTCAGTTTCATCAATTACCTCACAATAAACTTAATCGGCGCAACGGAGAAGATTATTGAGGACTCACAAACAATGATACGAAGATGTTTATGATTACTTTTATCTTGCCTATCGGAGATAGAAATCGCAAGCCAATTATTACAATTGTACTCGTACGATAGAAATAGAAAGATCAGATCACACAACTACAAGATAAGTAGCATCGGTCTGGCTTCACAATCCCTATGAAGTCTTTAAGTCGTTAACCCGAGTTTCAAGAGAAAACCCAAGGGTTAATGGAGATCGTCTCTATCTTAGAGAAAACTAGTATCACACAAGAAAGGTGTGTGGGGATTAGTTTTTCCAATGGCTAGAGTTCCCCTTATATAGTCTTTCAAATCAGGGTTTGCAATCAATGTTAGCTTAGTAACAAAGCATTCAATATTCACCGTTAGATGAAAACCTGATTAGATACAAGATAATATCTCTCAACCGTTATATCGAAAACTTAGCTTGCCATACACACATGTATTTGACATTTTGGGTTTGTGTAACCGTACCCAAACATGTACAATGGTTGGTTCTCGAAAACATAGCTTGCCATACACACATGTACTTGACGTTTTGGGTTTGTGTAACCATACCCAAACGTGTACAATGGTTGGTTCAATATTAGTAAACCAAATGGTTAGACAAATGATAACTTTCATATCAACCATATTCTTCTTCACCATAACTATTCCAAATGACTCAAATGAACTAGTTAGAGAGTTGTTCAGTTGCTATGAGATCTCAAGTACTACAAGAGACACAATTGAATCAAAAACGATGTGATTCTTTTGAATCATTAATCATGAACTATAAAGCCATGGTTTGCAAAAGCATCCCTTAGTAATTTAAGAATAATTTCATGAACAACGTTTTCATACATAACCTCTTGAGTTCGCGAACTCAAGCTAACTGGTTGAAGTTAATAAACTCCATCAGAATTTCATGGGATGAGAACTTCCTTCAGTTCGCGGACTGCATTTGAGATTCAACTTCAGCAGATATTCTCGGGTTCGAGAACTTAAGCCAGTTCGCGGAATGAGTTGTTGCTCACGTTCCGGTTCCACTTGATCAACAAAGTTCGCAAACTTCGATTCAAGTGTTAAGGACTTATACATATATGTGTTGCGACAACAATGTTTATATCCCCCAATGGTTATATAGTCTAAACTCTCATTTCAGTCATTGAAACATTTTCAGAGGACGTCATATAGTTGTTTTCACGAATTAGTTTTCGTTAAAGTGATTTTCAAAGTGATTGAAACATAACATGACTTTCATCACTAGGCAAAATGAACTTGGATAAAGCGAAAGCTTTACCAACACACATTTCGAGAAATAGATAAGCGAGATATACTCAGCTCGAAATGTCACATGTGCATATTCTTAGTCTATATAGTAAAAAGATTTTTATCTCAAGATAGGAGATAGAGTAGATAGACTTTTGAGTGATAGATAAGTTCAAGTCTCCACATACCTTTTAGTCGATGAAGATCCACTGGTTCCTTGAGTAGTCCTTCGTCTTGTATGATGATCTCCATCGAGTTCTTGAGCTCAACGACACTTTCTATCCTAGTCCGAGACCTTAGCTATAGTAGACTAGAAATCAAGACTATATAGTTTTGATCACTAAGATTGACAAACATTCTTGAGATAGCAACGCATGCGAGTTTGACCGAGCAGTGCTTTAACAACCACTTCCACCTGATTGCTTCAATCTATAAGTGAACGTACTATCTAATTATAAACACACTCTATGGTTTATAGTTACTTGATTTGGGAAACAAAAGTCTATCAAGCACTTTTGTAACTATCTTCTATCTCTTGCTTCTTTCAGAGATATGTTACAACCACGTACATATGCTGCATTTCAAGTCCTTTTGAAAATTACCAAGCTAACTAATTAGCGGATCTCTATAACGTTCATTACAAAAGAAAAATTCCAGGGATTTGTGAGAAACCTCGCGCCACCAGGTTAGTCTTTGTACTGTAAGACTACTTTCTTCTCATTATGCTTTATGACAAATTAATTATGTATGTCCAATAGGCTTTACACTTGGTTGGTTAGCACCACCACACCAAATACCCGTATATTTTCCAAAGAACTAAGTTCTACCTGGATTGTGTAGGCCAAATATGTTATTTATTTGAAATTAGTCAAAATAAAGCATGGTTCGATCTCATTGTGCTCTACTTTTGGAGCAACTAATTATGGATTATATCATCCTTGTGCACGCATGATCCTTCCATTGACTCATGTGCATTCTCGAAATCCGTCAGTATTTCATTATTCTCTTTAATCATTTAAAACTTCGGAGCGTCCTCCCATTTGATTCATGGACATATTCAGAGACAATATTATGAGATGATTTCTGACGATATAAATAAGTTGTGCGTTACTCACCTACTTCCTTTCTAGGTGAGTATTGATCGGACCAAGCGGTCTCTCCAACTTCCTTTATGGATCGCCACGGCCTCAACCACACTTCAACTAAGTGTATTTGTAACACCTTAGTCTGTGGTTTATATCCCTTCTTAAGGATTTGTAACCTTGGAGGTAGGTTTGCAGCTGGTATGTATGATCTCATCACTTTAACGACATCAGTGTACATTCTGAAAATCGATTATTCTTTGTTACTTCACGTTTACATTTGTGGAGTACAAGAATCAATATGTGACACAGTGGGAACACAGCACGAAAATTCGTGTCATTCCCTTAGAAAATACTTTTTCTTATCTCCCCCTAACGACGGGAAGACTGTCTCACTAAAGTGATAAACAACAAATCTAGCGGTAAGAGATCTCCTGCCAAAGGTTTTAAAATGCGGATAATTATTGAGAGTAAATATCCAACAAAATTGCTTAATCATTTTCGTGACCCATCATAGTACGATGTGGACTCGTAATGGCACACATATAGTACAACCAAAAATGCATAATAACACAAGTGTGAGGATTAAATTCAGTTACCAACTGGTACTCAGAAAATGTTGACTAATATTGGGTTCTAAAACGAATTAAGTAAAGATGCGCGTAATATTGCATATCCCCAAAGCAATAAAAGGTTGGTTGGTACGCATAACCTATTCCTTAGACACCATATGTAACCTTTTATGGTAGCCTCTGCTAGACCACTGGGTATAAGATGCTCTATATTGATCCTATTAAACATGCAATATTCATCATGTCCTTTTGATGTAAATTCTTTAGCATTAACAAGGGTGGTTAGCCTTTACACTTTTCATTGTGTAATATGTGGTAGGAGTTTTCAAACGCAAATTTCTTGGGAACTATAACTAGTCCAAAATGTCAAAACATTCAGCAGATCCATCAGTCACTTTAATGGTCAGCATATCCATTTGCACGGGTTACTTGGGAATTTAACAAGTTGTGATTATCTCTTGGTACATCTAGAGATTTTGCTACGTCTTTGTTCTATCTTGAAAAAAATGAGCAGTGTTGCGCTCGATAAAATAGTCAATTGGACAGGAAAAGTTCTTGTTGCCATTAAAGTTGATGTGAAAATTGGTTGCTACTATGATACACACATTACATTGTATATACCAACACCTACGACCAGGTTCATTTCCAACTCTTTTATTTATGATGGGAGATACAATTACATTTTAGTTGATCCCATACTCGGTTGATACTTGTGTATTGGTGTTTTTACTACCAAAGACAAAAGTACATCTTTGTCTCATGATATATATATATATATATATATATATATATATATATATATATATATATATATATATCCCTTTTCAAATGTTTTATATGAGTCGGTACGTCTAACCCTCATTACTTCGGGATTCTTTCCATTTTCAATTTTGCTACATTAAGCTTAATTTGAGAAATTTATTTATCTCCACAAGGCAATAGAATCTAACTATACATGTCAACCACTTACGTTAGGTTGAATATATTACTAAAGATAGATCTCTTGTTGTCATACTCCAATAATATACTGGTTCGTTAGTATCATGGATGAAGTAGAGAAATGGAAATTTTCTGACTCATATCATCTTTTGTGAGTTCTTCCACAAAATTTGAATACATGTTTTGAACGGATTTTTGAAACTACTGAAAAATTAATAGTCGAGTAAATTGATTACATTCCACGGAACATTCAAATTATGGGAAGAAAATATCAAGTACGCAATAATGGTCCAAGTACTTCTAAACCCCAAATGAATACATACATTGGAATCGAGTTGGTACAACCAATTGAACAAAAGATAAACATCATTCAACCATAGCCAATATCATATTCAAGAGAACAAAATAATATTTAGACCAACATACTTAATGATCGGTATCAACACTCATAATTTAAATTTGGCCGTTTCTGGACTTATCTTAAGAAAAGATAAAAAGTAGAACTAGGCATGTTCTAAAATTAAAATAAAATAAAATAAAATAAAAATAAATAAGCCCAACGGGTATTAAATTTTTTGGTTACATACCTTAACCATAAGCTTCGATTCCCACTGTACATAAGCGAAACCGGAACGGCTTGGGTCATGCACACCCGGAACTAGACCCAACAAAACAGGACAGCCTAAGGTCAAAAATAGACCCCACGGAATAGAACTAGAGCCGGATCAGAACGGGAGAGGACTGGAGCCGGATCAGAACGGAACAGAAACTGGAACGGGAGCTAGAACGGGGATTTTGCTTCCAGTACTTTCCTTCTCCACGAGAATCGCAAACAGCCAGGTTTTCTTCCCCCATGTTTGTCACCGATCTAAATCTAGATCCTCAAGTAAACCTTAGATTACAAAAAACACGATTTAAAATTAAACCTCAATTCCTGACTAGTATATATACATACACAGACAACTAATCAAAGTAACCCCTAATTAATCAAATACCCCTGATTAGTATATACACAGTACCAAAATAAGAATAAAAATAATTCTTGGTTACAAACGACTAAGATCAATCAAAATAATCCCAAGATTTGTAATTTGGGTTAATCAAAATAGTACCAAATTCCAGATTAAATCAATTTTCACCGCAAATTTAATATACCCAATGTATATGCCAAAATCAAAAATAGTGAAAAAAAAATCAATAGATCCAACTTATCTGATTTAACGATGACGATTCCATTGATTCCAACGCAATGTTTTTGATAGCAACCAAAAAAAATAAAATCAAATCAAAATCCATTGCCGCAGGGTAGAGCTCGTGGTGATAACGTGTTGTAGTGTAAAATGTGGGGAACACAAAAAGGCAAGAGAGTTTCTATTGATTAGCATCAGTTGGTTACATAAAACAATGTACTATATATACTTGTAGGAAGCAAACCCTAAACACTATATTGGGCCGCACATCCATGGGCTACAAGTCCTACAACAAGATATTGAATTAAGTTTATATTAAAAATGATTTTATGATTATAAAAAATAAAGGGTATATTTGATAGTTTAAGGGAAAAGTATGTCTATAAACAGAGCGGACAGATAGAAAAAGTCACACCAAAGTAGAAATTAGGACAGATAATTAAAAATGACAGAGGGAGTATAAAATATTTTTCTCCTCCGGTCTTTACTATTTCAGTAGAGACAACGCTTGTACATTAAATTGGATATGCTTCAAAAATAAATAATAAATAAAAAGCTAAATAAATTGTATCAAGGTTATGTACTTATGTTAACCATGTGGTTTAATCAATCCTTATAGAAACCACAGTGGACGATTAAAACCAAAAATTTGGTCCAGAAACCAATCACAGTCGAACGGACTAAAGAATAAAACCAAATATCAGAGTATATTTGGTTTGGAACCCGGACCAACTAAATTTGGTCGAGTGAAGTTTAAAAGTACGTTTGTTAATAGGCGATCTTTTAACTTACGTTTCACTTGAAGCGAATGTATATTTTACGTTTCGTTGGTCCGGCGTCTATATAATGTACGCTTCAGCTGGAAGTTGATATATTGTACGCCCAAATATGCGTAGGTAAAATGTATGCCTGATAACAGACGATCATTATAAATTCTCCCCATTGGGACGAAGTAAATATCAACGCCTCATTCAGGCATGCAGCCCCACTCAAATAAACACCCATTCGTAACATTATACTGGACGATTAACTGAAAATGGTAGTGGAGCCAGTGTAGTCAAAATCGCTCTCCAAGGCCGATTACTCGCCGAGTAATCGCTACAGGCTATATAAACGAAGCAATTTCCGATTCCAAGGCCTTTCCGATTTTTAGCGATTAAGGCGGCCGATTTGGACCGATTTTTGATCAAAACGAGTTAACAATTTTTCCGAGTTGGCCTTGCGCGCACTAAAATCAGAAAATAAAATTTTCATAACCCTTAGATAAGAGTTATAAAATAGAAAAACATCTAAATACATGATAAATACGTTCAATATAACAATATTACACACTTAATTACATGATAGTTTTAAAATTTTAAGTACAAATCATGACTTATGGCAGCAATATATAAATTACTAATAAATAGATTCCGAGTATTAGACCGAGTTTTGACGATTTCCAAGTCCGAACTTATTGCTCCTCGCTCCAAGCTCCCCAACCGAGTAGCACCGAGGAACGACTTCGACTACTTTGAGTGGAAGACTATGTATATGCATCGAACTGATAATGCAATATAATTAATATAAGTAAACCTAAAAATTGATGAGAACCCAATAACGAAGACCTTTTATCACCAGCAATACCAAAAGAAAGTTAATTAATGACAATTAGGAAAAACCACTTATCACCACCAATACCAAAAGAAAGTTAATTAGGAATCTGTAGATGCCGGACAAACTAAATTTGTCTCGAGTACAATGATCATAGTTCATGGAAGGAGGTTCTAATATGTACAACGATCATAGTTCTTAATTTTCCTCCGTCCAACACGTGTGGCGTACATGTGTAGATTTGGGAGAACATATGATGTTCTTTTCTTTCTGGCGTTGATGAAATCTCACGCCCCATCAGGCATGTACATTACTTCCGTCCGTTACTTGGGCATGGATTATACGTACGCCCCACAACATGTGTTTGTTTTATGTTCTCCCCACAACAGGCGTTATTTCTATGCACGCCTCATTCAGACGTACCCCGCTCCACTGCAAATGAAGGTTATACTCCCGTTGGACTAAATATACTCCACTACCATATCATGGCACCACGGACTAAATTCAAATTTGGTCATTTTTTTTAGTCTTTGGTCTTTGGTTTTGATCGCGCCATTGCAGTTGCTTAACTTGCTTGGTGGTTCATTTACTATCATATATAGTTTTATTATTTCACGTATATATAACTACTAATTATTATTTTTCTTTCGAGGAGAAAGGTTGATTTATAAAAGAAAAACTTAATAAGGCAAATCCCCCCATTTTGAGGTGTACAAAAGAAATTACTTAGTATCTATTGTTATTTTCCAACGGAAATGCTATTCAACTCCCTCTTTTAGACCTCCATATTCACCTCTCTACAATCTAAACGCTACATCTGGGGAATGATGAACCCCACTTGTACCTGAATGTGAATCTAAGTCTATATGTGTGGTTTAGATTATAGGGAGGTGGATAGTGGGGTGGAAAAGAGGGATTTTAATAGCATTTCTGATTTTCCAATGTGTCAATCATTGTACTAAGCCATTTGTCTGGCCCTTCCCAAATATAAATCAAAAGTTTCACTTCATTGATTATTTCCTCTGCTAATTTGAGTTGTTTTCGAGCCATCACCTTTCTGTTTCTCTCGTTCCATAAAACTCAACAAACTGCAAATATTACAGGTGTCCATATGTTCCTTCCTCTGTTTCGTCCTTTCCTGAACTTTCAAGCTTGTAGTTGACATGTGATAGTGTCTCTTTGCACCCATCTTATATTATAACCTCCAATGAAATAGGGTCAGACCTTATGTGAGAATTTACAACGCAGAAGGAGATGATTTACAGATTTTTCATGGTCATTGTATAGAACAAACATAGTATTCTTGTAAAAACCTGCAAGCACGTCAATACTATTAGACCTGTCATAAGGCGATTTAGCCTCTAATGATATGATTAATCAAATATGAACATTAATTAATATAGATTAATTAAACAATAATCAGGAGATGAAAATAATATAATTGAATAGATCTCGAAAAGTTAAGCGAAATGGAGTATTTGAATGTGTCATTCAGATACCGATTGAAGAAGAAATTATTCAAATTGTAAGAATGGAAACATTGTCATTTTGCATAATGCTATTAAGGCAATCACTGCTTCTACTCAGGGCACCCTCTATCATTTTAGGTAAAAGTATTATTATCTGTTTAGCTTCCTTATCATATGGATTTGGTGCCTCAGTAATTATCATTTGGATATATCAAACCGAAAAAGAAAAACACTTCTTCTTCTTATTCTATCTTCCCCTTCCTCTCTATTGTGATTTATCTTCTTCTTTCTCTCGATTCAATCCAAATGATTGGGCTACACCTTACGAGTATTTCATAGAAACTTATAGAAGTATATACATCAAGGAAGGTGTTATTAGGGTTTACTACTGATCGAAGAAAGATAAGTCAGTGAGAATTAGGGTTAAGTTTCTACAATTGATTTAGGATTTGTGAGGAACCGATTATGGAATCGAATATTGGAACCCTAGTCCCACATTGCTTAGATATGGTTTAATTGGGTAGTTTATAAGTCAATGGGATCCCTCAACTTGTAGACCGGTTTTAGAGTTGATTTCGACCCATGGGCTTATGATGAGTTAGGGTCAATACCCTAAAATTTGGTATCAGACCCAACTACCATGACCCATGCCCGCTCTACAGAAGGGGTGACCTATAGGATGGATTAAGGTGTGGGTGCACCTATGTATGGGTGCAGTTGCTGTAGTTGCAGAATAATCTACAACTACACCCTCAATAGAATTAGTAAAAACTCAAGAAGTTCTTGATGGTGAATGATAACTTTCTTATTAATTCTCTTATTTGATTACACAAAATTATCAAAATGGAACTAGAATAGTTACAACTTTTTCTATTCTCTTTCCTAAGATAATTTCTTACACTCACTAAAAGAACCTCCTAAATTTTACATTTGAACTCCTATTTATAGTAAAACTTATACAGCTGTATATGAGTTGCGAAGTATCGCAACTCATACTCGCAAAATTATTCTATCCTCGCAAAACTTCATATTTCTCTGCGCTACTTCTATCATCGTATCATTTTATAACTCTTTTCTCCTTTATTTATTACAATACTCGTGAACTATTATCTTGCAATATTCAGTACCTACATCTTGCCTCTTCTCATGTCAATTCTACGAAGAAGAAATGTCATGAGAATCCCTATTCTCGTAAATTTAGTGTAGTTATTATCACCCATCAAGTTCGCAAAACGTCTTTTTACTTTTCCCTTATCTTTTTGACACGTTTCTTCGTAACCGTTCTTTTCAACAATTCACGCTTACTCGTATTAGTGAATTTCTATCTTCATCAAACTCTCTCTATCTATAAATATCATCCTTTGTTTTTGCTTTTTATTCTCTTATCTTCTTCATCTTCTTCACCACTTCTGCATCTGCAATCTCTTTTATCTTTTTTCCTTTCTATTTTCCATCTTATATTCAATGGCACCAAAGAAGAAAACTATTGAAAAGATTAATGCGGAACTTGCTGATAGGGACCTCATTCTCTCTGAGATTGAAGGTTATGATAATAAATCTTCTTTATGTGTGAAGCTCTTTACCAACTATGTTTGGGATGATCAGAATATTTTAATCTCACGAGGTCAAATCCTCGCAGGTCTTCCTCTTCCTATTTATGATGTTAACTTTCCTCTATTCTATGAAATTATTTCCCACCCCAATTTTTCTTGTGCCATTTACCAATTGACTGGTGATTGTATTCGCCTCTTAGTTGAATTCGCAAATCGTGCCGCTTTTGGAAAATATTTGTATTCAGTTGATCTTAGAAAACCTGGATTTGAAAATATAGAAATTGTTGCTGCGAATTATACAGTTGAGGGTTTCTTCAAAAATTACACACTAATTCCTGCGAGGAAAGAAAATAATCGTTGGGGTGTTCGTCTTCATCGTAAAGCTAATATCGCAGCTGATGATCTTCTCATGCACGATATTGACTATGCCTCAGGAAATAATAAGACACCTCGTCGTTCTAATGATGAAGATTGGTATAAGTATCCTTTAATATTATCGGGTTCTTATATTTCTGGGATAGTAGAAATTCCTGCGAACCTTCGTAACCGTCATTATCAACCTTGGGTTTTTAGAAATGTATGTACTTCCATATCCTTATCTTTTTGTTACCCTTTAATGTCAAATGAGGTAAGAAACACTTTTGTATTTTTCTAAACAATATATTGTTGCCTCTGTTTCTTATCCTTATTTGAATTTGCAGGTTCCACTTCTTCCTGAGATTGCTGCGAGTGAAAATAAGAGTTCTTCTTCTTCTAAAAGGTTTACTGCAAGACAACAAACTCTTCTTTATGCGAAGGTTACCCAAGCTTCTGGTAGTCAAGATGATGCTCTTCGCAAAGGGAAAAGGAAACTTCAAGATGTTGTTTACGAGAGGAGGAAGAAGAGGGAACTCCCAACCAAGTCTCATTCCAATGTAATTTCTTCTAATGAGAATATTGAGGAAGATCTTGGTGATGAAGATGATAAATTTCCTGAGAAGGACTTTAGTTCTAATTCCGATACCCTTTCTGACGAAGGAGATGATGATAATGATGTTGATGAAGGTGGAAATGAAGATTGCAGTATTCCAGAAACTTTTGCCTCAGCAATGGTTAGCATCTCTGAGGCTTTCCTCCATTCTTCTCGTGGATTAGGAAATTCTTCTACAGTGAATGCTCGCAAACTTAATGCGAAGGCTTGTAAAGTTCCTACTGTAATTGATAATAATTCTCTCAAAGGAATTTCAAGATTCGTCTCTCCTGCTTCATTATATGCTTTAGGTAGCATGGTAAGTTTCTTCTCTATTCCTTGTTTATTTCCCTTATTTTGTTGATTTCTAACCCCCTTTTTTTTTTCTTGTTTAGGTTGGAAGAGTTAGTTGTGCAGCTGCTTCTGATTGGGAACGACGTCATTCTATTGCTGAGAAGAAAACTTTGAATCGTTGTAAGAAGTTAGAGGTTGAAAATTCAAATCTCCGTCATAAAGTAGAGGATTTAAGTATTGATAACGCAGAATTAATATCCCGTCACGGAGATAATTCACAATCTGCGAGCATCGCAATTGATAATTCTTCTCTTCTTGAGGAGAATAATCAATTAAAGCTTGAAAATTCTTCTCTTCGTAATGATAAGAAGCAACTAGAAGGTAAATTCTTTGCGATGGTAATTATTTTGATTACTTTTCCTTCGTAATTTGCTAACCAATTCCTTAATTTATCTCCTTGCTGCAGAAAATTATGCGAAGATGAATAACGATCTGGAAACTATCCTTGCTAATCGTAATAAGAAAATTTCTAATTTAAGATCTCAGCTTCTAATTTCCCAGCATAACCATAGTTTATATGTCAAGCGTTTTCGAGCTAATATGACTCGCAAGATTTGCGAAGACAATGAAATTCCTCTCTAGAAGTACCATACGCTCCTTTCTGAAGAAATTCCTGAAGATACTCCATATCTGGAAATCTCTGAAAGTGAAGTTGAAGATGATAGTGAAGTTGAAGAAGAAGATCATTTTTATGGGGATAGATCGCCTGAAAAATAACTTCACTCTTTTTTGTATATCTGTTCTGTAACTTCACTCTTTTTTGTATGTCTGTTCTGTTTCTTTTCAATACAACACTTTTTTCTTGATTGCACTTTTTAATCAATCCAACAATTTCTTTTTCAAAGCTTAATTTGAATTAATCTTTCTTTGATTGATTGTTTCCCTTATTCGCATAACTTGATCATGTGGAGAGAAATAATATATCTTAAAGACTTAGCTTAGTATTCCCTTTCCCCTTATTATTACTCTTCAAATGATCAACTATCGCTGGAAGTATTAGAATATCCTTCTCAATTTATCTTACGAAGTTTCGTCTTATTGTGATTATGAATAAAAAGTCCTCCCTTTGAAGTATAAGAAATATAAGCTTTTTGCCTTTTGCGGAATGTTGCAAAGTGAATAATAAATTTCCCCTTGAAGTATAGAAAGTATGAAGTATACGAAACATGAAATACCCTTAAGAAGTATAAGAAGTATAAAATATCTTTGAAGAAGTATTAGTAGCATTCAATTCATGAAGAATTGCCCAATATAAGAAGAAGTATAATAATTATTACTCATTGTATGAAGAAGTATAATAAGTACTTAACCTTCGCAAAATTAAATATCCGTTGAAGAAGTATAATAAATATGATATACTCTTGAAGAAGTATAAATAGTATTGAATTTGTGGAGAAATATTTAATATATGGAGAAGTATAAGAAGTATTTAATTCTCGTAATATTTTACGAGTATGAACTTATCTGTATTTGATTGCTATCAAAATCGCATCTTTTGTTAAGTCTTCGTGAAAATTCTTCAATGATGTTATCTTCTTTGATAGGACTTCTTATAAAAATTCTTCAATGGTATTGACGAAGCTGTCTTATCTTCAAAACTTCATAATGTATATTCTTGTAAAATTTCTTCAATGATATCGACGAAGCTGTCTTCTTTTCAGATCTTCATAATGTATATACTTGTATAATTTCTTCAATGATGTTGATGTAATGAATTTCATTAATTTCTGTGGTCTTATTATGCCTTCCTAAGTAAAGGTCTTATTTTTCCACCTCTTTTGTAGTAAATTTTTGTATTTGCGATAATATGACAAGTCTGAACATTCTTGCGAACATACAACCTCGTGACATTATCGTCTTGCGATGAAATCGCAGGACGTTTTTACACTTTCATGTAATAACCCATTGATCTCATCTTAACTTTTTTGTTTCATTCTGCGAGTTCTTTTTGTATGTTTTCCCTTTTTTTTTTTTTTTTTTTTTTTTAGAATGCTCGCAGAACTTCATTTGTTGCACAAATATGACAAGCCTTTATGTTTTCGCAAACAAGAAGCCTCGTGACATTTGCGTCTTATAGCACGTATCAGCTCCCTAATGGAGGGTGCTGCCCTTTATCTTCCCCCTGGTTGCCCCTTCAAGGAAGCGTACATCGACCATACAAGGTTAGCTCTTCCCATCCGGTTCTACCAACAACCAGCTTTTGATCGCAACCTCTTATCCTTTTTACCTATAGGGCTTATAGTTACGAGGTTGCACCCTATGGGGTATCTTTGGGCCAAGTGAATCATTTTCCAAGACTTGTAAAAAATGGCAGATGTGGTTCAACCTCACCCGGCACTCTTGACTCAACCGTGTACCTCGGCGCCTTGATCGTTTTCTGCACTTCTTGGGAAAGACAGTATGCCTTAGTCGCCCAACCTAAATCCTCTTACACCGCATTTTATATTGCGTAATGTCGCTAGATTAGGTGAGAATCCAAGGTGTCTAACCAGGATAGGTACCTCATTATTGGGTTGTACCCCTAAATTTTTACCATGTACTAAGGGTCCTTGGTGGTGTTCTGGTTACCCTTAGCCACGTTTATAGGTACCCCCTTAAATGACGTACTTTAGGACTTTGCCTCTTACGAAATATAGCTTCGCGAACTAGGGTGTACGCCACAAAGGTTTGCCTTTATAAAATTTTCTGCGGCTCTCTTTCTTTTTTGGAGGATGATCACAGATTGCGGTCTTTTATTCGCAAATTAATGAAATTTTAATCCCAATATAAATTTTGAAATTCGTAACTTTTCCCAATTTCCTGCGAGAAAACAATATTCGTAAAATTTATCACGAAATAGAAAATTTTGTTTTGCCACATACCTCATTTCCACGAGCAAACATACTGATTACCTTCTTGTTTTATTATTTTCCTTCTTCTTTCTTCGCAAATCACAACCCCTTATTATCATCGTAAATTTCTTGTATGATTATCATCGTAATTTTATTCTCTTTTTCCTTAATCCTCCACCATTAAATTTTCACTTCTTTTCACAGCCTTTGCTCTTTTTCTCCAATTTTCCTTCTCAGTAGTTTTTCCTTCGCAAACTTCTACTTCTGTATCGTAACATTTCTTTCCCTCAGCCCAATCACCCTTGATAATTCCAATACCCTTCATATGAGGAAACTTTATGCACTGATATAGAGTGGAAGCTACGCCTAGAATTCCATGAAGCCATGGTCTTCCTATCAAAGCATTATATGGTGATTCGACATCAACAACGCAGAACAGAATTTCAGTTCGCATTCCACTTAATGGAATTCGCATGCTCACTTCTCCTTTGGGATTGTTGGCAGTTCCATTAAAACCATAAATTCTGTAAGTAGAAGGTATTAAATCTGCATCTTTTCCCCCCATAGTTTTGTAAGCAGAATAGAAGAGGATATTTACAGAACTTCCTGTATCAATCAAAATCCTATTAAGACCAATTGATTCTTCCTCCATATCATCTTAGTTTTCTTCCATATTCATGTAGATTCCTAATCTTACTACCAATGGATTATCATGTGCTTCACAACCTTCTGGAATTTCAGTGGCTTCAAAAGAAATTTCACGTTTCTGCCAATCTTCAAGTCGTGAAATTTTTGCGATGTTCAATACTTCCTTTCCTTCACCATCCCTCGCATATACCCTGCTTAACACATTATCATGAAAATCCTCTATGGTTTTATATGAATGAACAATGGAATTACAGAAAACATTCCTTGCTTTTGATCCCACTTCTATATGTAGGATTTCTTCTCCCTTTTCTTTTGTTGTGTTCTCCCTGCGAGTTATGGATGGAGCCTGTGGTAATTGTTGCGACTGTGTCTGCTTAAGTAAAAATTGATTTAGTTTTCCTTGATCAATCATTCGCAAGATTATCCTCTTGATATTATGGCAATTATTTGTAGAATGTCCATGAAAATGATGATATGAACAAAATTCATGACTTCTTGGACCCATTGGTGGTTCATTTCCCATGTTCCATGGAGTTGGTATATGCTCTACCAGGATAATTGCTTGCCATATATTTTCTACACTTGTATTCAAAGGTGGCAACTTTATCTCTTCCCTTACCATTCTTTGACCTCCTTGACCGTTGTTATAATTTTGTCTCTAGTTCCCTTGTCCAAAATAATTTTGCCTTTGTCCCCCATAATTTTCTTGTTGTTGATCTAATCTTGGAATTTGGTTATTTCCTATTCGATTATAGAAATTCCTCTCTCTATCATACTCTTCTTGATCTCTACTACCCATTGCTACCATTTTTGGCTGGCTACCATTGATTTTCTTCTCTTCTGAAATTTGCAAAGAAGTTTGTGAGGATGTTTGCGAAGTACCTGCTACTACATTGATTATTTTGGGAAGTAAATTTGCTCCTCCCTCTTGATTGCTAGTGTTTGCTACTGGATATGACTCCATACTGTTTTGTTTTTCCTCTAGTGTAATGTATTCTTCTTGCAATTCTCGTAACTCTGTCATCATTATGGAATTCTTTCTTCTGAATATTTGAACATATAATTGTTCATTTGCGAACATCGCATTTATGAAGGACAGAATCAAGTATCTCTCATCCACGCGCCCTTCCATATCACTGCACATAGTCTTCCATCGTCTTACCAAATGCTTCAAACTTTCACCCACTCTTTGTTTTAAACCAAATACATCTTAAATACCAAGCCGTGAAGAGTGATTTGTGATATATGCTCCAAGGAAAGTTACTTGCAAATGACTGAATGACGTAATAGTGTTCTTAGGGAATCCTTCGAACCACTTTAAAGCTTCCCCTGTTAAACTCGATGCGAAGTACTTGCATAACACAGCATCATGATTCTCCCATTGTAACATACATCTTATGTATGCTTTAATGTGTTGAATAGCACATGAAGTCCCATCAAAGATACTAGTAAGTGTGGGAAAATTGCATTTTGGTGGAATTCCTCCCAATTGTAATTCTCTAGCAAATGGAGTCCTCACAGCTTCTTCTATTGCTTCATCTAATTGCCTTCTATCTCCTCCTCTTCTATTGTTTATCATCTCTCCCATTTCTGCTAATTCTCGAAAGATCCGTGCATTTTCCTCAGAATTCTCATCCATTGGTCTTTTAATGCAGCTTCTCTTCTTCTACGTTCTTGCGCTTCCTCCCTTGCGATCCTTCGCATTCTATCATATTCTTCATTAATGTTTTCATTTGCATAATTTTGCAAATATCTTCTTTCTAAATTATCATAATTGTTCAGTCGCAGAGTATCTTGGAATTCTTGTTCTTCCCTTTCTATTCTTCTCATTCTTCTCATGCGAATATCAGGAATTTCTTCTTCTTCATTTCTCTTCCTTCTGTGATTTACTTCTCCTTGATTTGTTTGTACTCTGATTCGAGAGTTTGGTTCATTCCTCTCTACTTCTGTTTGTTGATTTACAATTCTTCTCTTAATTCTTTCATACTCAACATTTTGTTTGTTACGAGTCTCTTCATATCTTCTTACTCCATTCTCGTGATTGTTTTGATGTACTGCTTGTTGTCTCTCAGTTTCTTCCATAAGTTGTTGTTCTTCCTCTCGGTTCTGATTGTTTTCTCTAGGATTTGGCCTTGTTCGTAAATTTTCCATGTTTTGTTCGTGGTTTGGTATTAAAATGAAACGATTCTCTTGATTTCTTTCACCTTGATTCTGCGCTTGTTCTTGCATATTATTTTCATTATTGATTATCGGTGAATTTTGTCCTTCTCTTTCTGTTCTAACATTTGATCTTGCAACACTTTGAGATTTCCTTCTTTGTATCATCTCATTTTCCATCCTCAATTCTTGATTTTGTCTTGTTAAATTGGCACGTTCTTCAGCTTCGATCATTCGTTCTTCTTGGATTCCTTGTCTCAATTTTTCTAACATCTCCCTTTCTCTTTCAAGAATTGTTCCTCCCATCAACCTCCCATTTTCTCTGATTTGTGGTTCTCTATCTTCTTCTCCTGGTGTATCAGTTCTCCAAGTGTGTATACTCGCTCGATCATGATCTATTATTTGTTGAGCTTGATTTCTTCGATTAATCCTTCTCCTACTAGGTTCTCCTGTTATATTTGCTTCTCCTCCTGCGAGTCTTACACTTCTTCTTACTTCAGTTAATGGTTTTGATGTGTTTCTTCTTCCTGTCATTTTTCTGGTACAGGAATTCTTCAAATCCCTGTTTCTAGCGCCAATTATGTAGTTGCAGAATAATCTACAACTACACCCTCAATAGAATTAGTAAAAACTCAAGAAGTTCTTGATGGTGAATGATAACTTTCTTATTAATTCTCTTAGTTGATTACACAGAATTATCAAAATGGAACTAGAATAGTTACAACTTTTTCTATTCTCTTTCCTAAGATAATTTCTTACACTCACTAAAATAACCTCCTAAATTTTACATTTGAACTCCTATTTATAGTAAAACTTATACAACTGTATATGAGTTGCGAAGTATCGCAACTCATACTCGCAAAACTTCATATTTCTCTGCGCTACTTCTATCATCGTATCATTTTATAACTCTTTTCTCCTTTATTTATTACAATACTCGTGAACTATTATCTTGCGATATTCAGTACCTACAGTTGCCACAATATTGAATATTGGTAGTCGAACGGATCCTCCATAAGAAAGGGGATACCGTCGGTCCAGTGTCTATAAAGTGGTCCAACGAGGACGTTGGGTCTGGAAGCGTAGTGGGATGTTGGGACCATATTCTCACATTTCTTAGATGGGGTTTAATTGGGTAGTTCATAAGTCAATGGGATCCCTCAACTTGTAGACCAAATTTAGAGTTGAGTTCTATCCATGGGCTTATGACGAGTTAGGGTCGGTACCTTAACATCGAACAATTGATGATGAGTTTTCATTATCAAGGGAAAAGGAGAAGATTTAATAACTGATTATCGATTCACACTCAAGGACTGGAGAATTAGGGTTTTTAGTATTTATTAAGAAATTCTATTGGTGATGGATAGGGAGAAATTAAAGGATGGGTTAGGATGATTTGATGGTTTTAATTGATGTGTTGATCTCGAGTTACCAAAGAAAGGATTATAGGTTATTTTAGGGGTTTTTGATGAACTAGTGGTGATGATGAGGATTGTTGAGATGATTATCTTAATTGAGTCAACATAAAGAAGGGTTGATCTCAGTTGCCTGAGAAAGATTAGTCAAAGGTGATTGTTTTCCTTAATAGTTTGGTAGGATTATTCATCTTCATTGTTAAATTTTCGTGATGATTAATGAAGCTAGGATTTGAAACGAGTATGAAATAAAATTATAGTTTTAGTTGAAGTATATTTTGAATTACAAGGGATTAGTGTGTTTAGACGATACAAAAATTGAGTTCTTGGAGCCAGTAATTGATGTGAATTGAGGGAGGAAGGGAAATATGGTGTTCTTGATGAGTTTTGAATGAATGGGAAACCTTTAGATGAAGGTTTATGATGATACAAAGAAGTAAAAAAAAATCAGGATGAATGAGTTGGTGCGGTGAAATGTTTTTTATTGCAGATTGTGGGGATGTTGCAGAGATGGTGGTGGTAATGTAATGGGTCAGTAATGGTGGAGTTTTTGGAATTGCAGTTGATAGGTGGAGAATTGAGATGAGGAGATGTTCATGAATATTTAGATTATAGGGATATGTAATTGATATGTCTTTATAAGGTTGCAGTATAGTATGGGTTGTTTTGCTGTGTTGATCTGAAGTGATTGATGTTGGTGGTTGTGATACGGATAGGGTTGTTTCATGGAATTGCTGAAAATGCAGGTAAGCTAAATTATGTTTTTCGATTTACTATGAAGTGTATTTAACATGAATATATATTATGTGGGAATGAAAATCATAATTGTAGTTTATTAGAGTTAAAATGATTAAGAAAAAAATAATGTTGTAAAAAATTGTATTAAAGTGAGTCTTTAGCACGGTGATGTTTGTGCTCATATTAAGCATGCTATATATGTTGTACCATTCTGGTGGAACATTTTTTATGATGAGCCATCATGACACATTAGTGGTTGTGGCTTGTGCAATGGCTCAGGCCTTGATCCATTCATATCAGTCAGAAATCTGATTGATATTACCACCTGACTCTGCCATCTAACGAAGTCTAATCAGCTTGAATCGTATTTGACTCACTGAGTCACTAGATTTGTCTCATTTGAGCTTTGACTTGAGTTGGGCCATACCTTGACTTTGACCAGTTGACGCTGCTTGACCAAACGTTGACTATTAACTTTGACCGTTAGTTTGAGATGTGACTTTTCCGGTCACCTGTAGACTTTTTCGACGAATTTCCGACTTTATTCCGACCACTTTTGTTATCCTTCTGATGGCCGATGAGGACATATTTAAAATTATGAATGAAAACTTAATAAAGAAACAGATAGGGGAGTTCTGGAACGAAGATTGAGATAGAGCAAAGGATATCGACTGTGATTCTGAAAAATCATTTTTGTACCATTGTCATATTGATTCATATGGTAGTTACACATTCAAGATGATGACAACGACGATGCTTATTACTCGGGTGGGAAATTGTAGAACGGGAATATGGAAGTTGGAGTAGTCTTCCTTCAAAACAGGTGGGAACCCTTATAATTTCCTTGTAATCATTAAGTTTCTTTAATTTGCGAGCATGATGCGTCTTATTTATCTGCGCGCAAGTTTTATGTTTATCTATTAGGTATGTTGCTTATATGCATTGTCTTGTCTCCTCGTGAGGAGTGCCTATGTTCTCCATAGATCCTCTCTTTAATTTATAGGTCGGAAGGGCACGCAATAGTATATAGGTGCAAAGGGCACGGCATATTAAAACCAATTAATTACGGGACAATACTCGCAATAGTAGTTTTCGTGTTAGTATTATTATTTTATATTTCTTTATGAAAATTATAGGGGTAAGGTATCCAATATCTTGGGATACCTGCGGGATACATCAGGGTACATGTATCACTTAGTGTCTTGGGGCCGCTAGCTCGCAATATATGTTCTCTTATTTTATTTGGGGAGATTAGTCGTATTCCTATTATTCTTGATTATTTAGTCTTAATAGTAGTATGACTGGGTTAATATGATCTTACTTTTTGAAGAAATTCTAAGTTCATGATGAGGATTTAGAGTCCTTTTGTGAACCTGTTGTGCGGACTCGGGTCATAGTAATCAAAACTTTATTATATATTCCATGCTTTGGTGGTGGTACCTGAATTCATGAGGTGCACACATTCCTCAAGGATAACACATGGTACCTGGATTCGTACTATCATTCGACACTACACGAAATCAATGGATTTGCGACACTTATATCTGTTGTTATGAATTTAAAAGACACATAAGTTTCTCAAATTGTGCGTCACGAATTCTTTGAGACGCCTAAAGAGACACTTATAAGTGTCTCTTAATTAAATAAAGCGACGCGTTTTAAGCGTCTCTTAAATTAGTTAGCGACACTTTTTTAGTGCAACGTATAAATTAATTTAGAGATGTTTATCACGCGTCGCTTATTTTCATAGGCAACAATCAAAATTTGTCTCAAATGTTTTGCCACCTATAGATTTTTTGTTTAATACACTTATATGCGTTTCAAAATTCTTTTTTTTTTTAAATAATACAAATCAAGAGTTCCTGCACCTGTACATTTCATTGTTGCACCTGAATACAAGCACCCAACAAGAGCTTCCAGCCATTCCATTTTCCATAAAATATGAAATATGATAGCACAATTCAAACATAAATAATCTCACGGTCATAATTACATATGTAATATAGTCAAAATAAAAACAGCTTCCTATAACTACAAGTCTCTCACTATAATTCTGGATCAAAGTTGAGCAAATTTTGGTACTGAATAACATGGTACTTCCTATTAACTTGTTCAATCTACATCATGGGACTTCAAATACATTTTTATAGGAGATAAATAAAAGAATTACCTACAACTTGTTGAATCCCACTACTCGTAATTAAGCTGGAACATATATGACATGGCACTTAACTTGGAAAAGGTAGTAAACAAGAGTCACATATCGAAAATAGGTTTGACGTTTCGAACAACTATGAGCTCACGTGCACCTCCCGCATGGCCAACCGCCTTGTCTAAACCATCTTCAGGGAACATAACACCTTGGATTGTATCCTTTACCTTTTGTTTGTAACCTGACGAAAACAAAATCAAATGAAAATATGTCAACACATGAGTGACACCCTTGATGTAGATCATAACTCCAGCAGATTAAGATCAGATTGTGCAAGTACCAAATATAGAGGCATGTGCCAAGAATTTACTGTGATCCGACTTCTCACCTAAATACACTTCTTTGGCGGCAGACCCAATTAGAATTTCATTCACAAGTCATCTACGTAACACACCAAAAACTGAACAATGTTCAAAACCAATTCCAACAACAACAATAAAAATGAGGATTATAACATTACCAATTTGGAAACTCTATGAACCAAAACATATCAACAACATTACAGTATTTCAACTTACACATGATTGTGAGTTCAATAAAGGAAAACTCAGATTATGCTTCCTCGAGATTGAAAAATAAACATCATTAATTAATATATGAGAAACTAAAGTAATAAGAACATCCAAAACAACTCTAACATCGACTACCTGTCCAAGCATGGGATCCTAAGAGTCATTCCAAGAACTTAAGCTTATTCTAATATAGGATTCATTCCTACAGGAGAGCTTTTAAGGGCATCAATAGCGGAAAAAATGTCACTCAATTATGATCATCATGGTTTCTGGTGAGACTACCAAGATTCAAGAACTGAGAAGCATGCTACAAGAAAATTGGTCTTTAGCGACTACCAAGATTTAGTTGGTACAGGGCCGATTTGAGTGGCTGGAGCTCTATAACAGTCGACATGGCAACGGATACGCTCTGTGGGCAAAGGCTTATTTGCTAAAGGTTTATACCAACCATTCTGTTGGAACAAATATCTTTCAACGTCAGTGAAGCGACTCATGTTCTGGTTGGAACAATTTTTCAGTAAGCATTGGCTGTCGTTGGTAGAACATATAATTTTTTTGTTGGTGAAATACAGTAAAACTTCGATAAATTAATCCGCGATAAATTAATAACTTCACTAAAATAATATTTTTTGTCAGTCCCGACTTGGGCCAGTGTATTAAATTAATAACTTCGCTAAATTTATAAGATAATAAAAAATTTAAGTATCCAATAGGGCCCAACTGAAATATAAATGTATATAACCCACAAAAATATCTGTTGTTGAAGACTTGAACATTGTTGGTAGATATGGCTAAATATAAAACGATGTCAGTTGATAAAGTATTTAACCCACCAAATTTTAGTTGCTTTATGCGTTTGGCCTTGTGGGTAAAGAATTTTACCCGCTAAATGTTTGGATGGTTGAGTGTTCTATCCACTTACTTTTTGTTGGTTAATATATTTACCCGCTAAATACCTAGTTGCTTGGCAGTTGGTTGAGGGCTCTGGGCACTGAAATTTCAGCTGCTCAGGAATTTCAACCACAGAATTTGTAATCACGTAGTTGGTAGGTGCTTTAGTCTCGAATATGCAATTGGCGTCGTTTACCAAGGGCTTAGGCTAGTACAAATTGAGTTGCTCAAGTGTTTCACCATTACCAGTTGAGATGCTTAAGGTGTTGGTAATTATTCAGTAATAAAATCAAAAACCAAAACAACTTCAGCATTTCTTTTATTCAGATATATTTGATTTTATTCATTGTTTTCAATCACTACAATTAGAACATACAATGATAAATTACAAAGAATTTACACAAGTATTCAGCATGTTAACCTTGCACTTGCACCTACACCTTATGGATGTTTTAGAAATGGCCACCCAAATGAGAAAGCATTTGATCGCCTGCCGCATCAATTTGACACTTTCATCTTTTGAACCAGGGGACTTCAAGCATGAACTTTTTGTCCTTTTTCATCTTATTTAGACCTTCAACATCCATTTAATGACTAATAAATTATGATCCTGTAATCTGAAGTAATGAAGTATTATTACAATAGAATAAATAATTTGTCTAGTTCTCAGAAAAATGCAAAATCTCCAAGGCCAAATGCTTACATTCCATGAAAAGATAAAGTTTAAGCATTTAAGGCAGGATTACTATGATTATTTCAACAACAATGACACCACATCATTGCAAATATACTCAAAAAAACAACAAAAAGTATACTAGTAACAGAGCAAACATGTGATGGATTTTGTCTTTTTAGACTAACCAAGTAATACAGATAAGTAAAAGAAAATAGTTAGACGCCACAGAAAACAATATTTATGTAATATCACATATACTATTAGTATTAAGCATGAGAACTCATATATTTAACTTAGTACTAAGATCCTTGTTGTCCAGAATATGAAACTAATAAAAGAACATTATTACTTAATAATACAAAAATACAAACCTTAATAGCCGGCCATGAGTAGCAAACACATTTAGGGGCACAAGCAAGCATACAAAACACAAAGCACTAGACTCTTTTTAGAACAATGTCAAACTGACTTTTCATAGTAACTAAGTTATGCAAATCAAGTAAAAGAAAACACTTGGTGCTACAGTGAACCTATGTGCATATATCTGTGTCCATGCATCATTAAAATTGATACACGCATAATATTTCACCACTGGTTAAACTTCATTGACCAGGTGAACATTAATGAATAACAAATTCCTGATTAAATATAATGTAACTTCACTCAAATACTGAAAATGTAACCAAAATTGTAAGGAGTTGCCAGTAAATTAGAGAAGTGAGTACCGTCTTCATCTCAGATTTCTTGGCTTTGTTGCACACCCTTCTTTTTACTACTTGAAGAGCGCTCTTGGCTGCTGATTCATCTTTTTTCATTGGAGCCGCCATACAAACCACAGATTTACGTGTTTTTCTCCTTCAAATATAAACTACCTGAAAAGGAAAAAAACAATGACAAATGAGTCGGTCTATTTATCCCTTCCATTAACATACAGAAAAGGAAACACACATGATCTCAAGCGGTTTCCCATAGGTAGAGCAACACGTTTATCCAAATCAACACCAACTGAACAAGAAGTTGATATATGAAATAATCACACAGACAGAAAGTAAGTAAGAACTAAAACCAATCCATCGCACCTTACCAAGCAGGTGAAAGGATCAAAGAGGTAACTAATATTTCAAATGACATCCAAGAAGTCCTCATCTAATACAATGTCAATCAAGATTATCATGCACATCGGTGTATCTCACTATCGAGAGAAAAAAAGTGCAAGTAAGAATATCATGAATAAAATATCTGAAAAAGCGGGGGTCTAACAACCTCACCCAATATTTCGATTAGAAATCTGTAAGGACAACTCCAAGTCACTTTCTAGAGAATCAACTAGACTCAATCAATAGAAAATATATCAAGGAGTTATTGTCTCAATCTCTCAATTTGATTTACTCAAGCAAATACAATTCGCGAGTCTTAATCAAACAGAGATAACTTGGATGGTACCAAAGACAAATATCCAAGTGTCAATCAATTTAAATCAACAACCAATAAGGTCGGATATTCTAATTGATTGAACTACGCACAACCTGTATTATTTCAATTATATAAAAATATAATGCCGAAAAGAAATAAAACAGACACCAGAATTTTGGTAACAAGGATATCGCAAATGCAGAAAAACCCTGAGACCTAGTCCAGATTAAACATACACTATATTAAGCCGCTACAGACACTAGCCTACTCCGAATTAACTTCGGTATGGACTATAGTTGAACCCCAATCAATCTCACACTGATCCAAGGTACAGTTATGCTCCTACGCCTATGATCTCAGTAGGATACTACGCACTTGATTCCCTTATCTGATCTCACCCACAACCAAGAGTTTTTACGACCCAAAGTCGAAGGCTTTAATAAAAAAATCTGTCTCACACAGAAAAGTCTACAAGATAGATAAATCCGTCTCCCACGATTAAACATATAATTTTGTTCCGTATTTTGATAAATCAAGGTGAACAGGAAACAATTAATAAAACCAGACTTATATTCCCAAAGAACAGCTCATTTTTATTAATCACCTCACAATAAACTTAATCGACGCAGCAAAGAAGATTATTGAGGAATCACAAACAATGAGACGAAGATGTTTGTGATTACTTTTATTACTTTCCTATCAGAGATAGAAATCTCAAGAAAATTATTACAATTGTACTCGTACAATAGAAACAACAAGATCAGATCACACAACTTTAAGAAAAGTATTATCAGTCTGGATTCACAATCCCAATGAAGTCTTTAAGTCGTTAACCTGGTTTTAGAAGAAGAAAACTAAAGGTTAAAGGAGAATTGACTCTATATTAGAAAACGAGTATCACACAAAATGTGTGGGGATTAGGTTTCCCAGTTGCTAGAGTTCTCCCTTATATAGTCTTTCAAATCAAGGTTTGCAATCAATGTTAGCTTGGTAACAAAGCATTCAATATTCACCGTTAGATGAAAACCTGATTAGATACAAGCTAATATTTCTCAACCGTTAGATCCAAAACTTGGCTTGACATACACACATGTACTTGACGATTTTTAGGTTTGTGTAACCGTACCCAAACATGTACAATAGTTGGTTCAATATTAGTCAACCAAATGGTTAGCCAAATGATAATGTAGTTGTAGGATTTCCCACACTACACCCTTATTAAGATTTTGCTATAATCAACTCATAATTGAAGATGAAAAATGACACTTATATTATTTTGGTTTCAGAAATGTTTACAGAAATGAGAGAATTCAAGATTACAACTATTCTCTTGAAGTTTCTCTCTCCTCAAGACTTTCTTAACTCTCAAAAATACATCATCCTTTTCTGGACACATTGGGTCTATATTTATAGGGTAGTTACATAGTGGATGACAGCTAAGTTTTCCTCTTATTTCGGGTTGATTCTGCGATTGTACCGCGATTAGTTACAATTTTCTCTCTCGCAAGTTTTGTAACCGTCGCAGGATGAACATGATTTTCTCCAGTTTTCTTCACTCGTCATTTATTGCGTCGCTCTTTTGATTGATTTTTGTGACACTCGCAAAGTGTAATTGATGATCTTGTGGTGATGCTCGCTGGGAAGTGTTGTAGGGATATTCAGGTCCTACATCTTGCCTCTTCTCATGTCTTCTTCGCAAAATGGAGAGGATATGAGAATCTTCATTTCTTTAAATTTGATCGCAGCCTCTCTTTTCTTCCCATATTTTGTTCTCGACATTGCTCTGTTAATTTAGCTTTAACCGCCTACACGTGTTGTAAATTTATCTTTTTACGGACACGTCTTTACTCAACAGGTTATTCTTTTTTTCCTATAATAGGCAGAGTTAAACTTCAAAACTAATTTTCTTCTTCTACTTCTCTATCTTCTTCATCTGTTTATTTTATCTTCCGTCTGCAACTTTTCTTCTTCTTCATATTCTCCTGATACTGTTCTAATGGATTCATCAAGGTATGTTTTTTAATTACAATCTTTATTTGATTCAATTTTTACTCATATTCTTCGATCTTTTCTATTTGATCCTTCATTAACTCCCGTATTACTATCCCTAATACCCAATCTTCAGGTCAAAACCCTAATGCTCGCAAAAGACCAACTGAGAAGAGGAAGAAAAGTTCTGCTAATGATAAGGTGGTAAGAAACACATTCTACTTCTAAATAACAATATTGTTGCCTCTGTTTCTTATCTAAGTTATTATTCGCAAAATGTCGAGAACATCGCCAATCCTCCCAAAAGATCTCGCCATTTCAAAGCTCTTGAGGCTGATTTCTCCATCCCCACATTAACATCTGCAAGAGTTACTCCTACACCCTCGCAATTGGGTCCTCTTCCTTTTGTCTGTGAGAACATCGCTGCCAACACCTCTTCTTATTTTTACTCATTGTCAAATAAATATCCTGAAATTGTTGTGACTGAAATTCCTTCTAGATCTTTACTTCCTTTAACTGTTGTTTTTCCCAACACTCCTCCTTCTGAAAATACAACCATCGCAAATGACTCAAATCGCCAACTTGCCCTTGTCACCACTTCACCCTCTGCATCTCTTCCTCCATCGAATGGAATCTTCGCTGGAGTTGATGTTGCTTTTAAAATTTTGTCTAATATTGTAGGAGCGGAATATCACAGAAAATGATAACTTACGAAATTGTGGAGAGCAAAGAATATTTTGCGAGCAAAAGAAATCACGAGGAAAGCAAAAGAAGTTCGTGAAGTGAAGTTACGAAGCTTCGCAAGATAATTCTAAAATCCAAAATGGCGGGACAACACAACCGTCATATTTTGTAAGATCATATAAATAGCCATTTAGGCATGAGAAGTGGGAGAGACACATTTTGAGAGAGGGGACGATTTTAGGAAGAGAGAGAAAATTTTAGAGAGGGATTTATTTTCTTTATCATCTTCTTCCCCAAAATTCTAGAGCTCCAAATATTCATTAATGGAGTCTCAATTGTAAAATCATGTAATCACATACAATCACTAGTGAAGCACCGTGGATGTAGATCACATTGATCGAACCACGTTAAAATCTTTGTGTCTCTTTATAATTTTAGTACCTTAATTCTTAGTTTCATATCAAATTAATTAGATTTAGGAATCATTTTAATGGATTCTTATGAGGGTGTAGTTGTGAGATAATCCGCAACTACAAATATATTAGACAATGCTAGAAAATCTTCTTCCGACTCTCTCCAATATAAAGCTTGCGAGACCTTACTTAAATATTTTGGCTCTGATGATACTACTTCTCGAGCATCTCTAGAAGCTGAAGTTGAAACTCTGAGAAAAAGCCTTCAAGTCAAAACTTCTAAATGCGATACTCTGAACCATATGCTTCGCAACTCTTCTCTTGACTGCGAGAATCTTCGCAGAAAAAATGACGAGCTGAAAGGTACAATTTTCCTGCCTCTGTTTTTTTTTTTTTTTTTTTTCTGTTTTGATTTTATATCTTCTGTACTTAAGTATCTTTCTTAAATTCTTGATTCATATATTAGTTTCAAATCGGACTCGTTTCATGAAGAGACTTAAAATTTGAATCTATTGCTGACGAAGCTCATTTCGAAAGAGATTCTTGGATGGACCAGTATAATAGATTAGATAATCTCCACACATATTCGATTGACCAAATAGATAATCTTACTAATGATAATAACCAATTATCGCGAAGTCAAAATTTATTAAGTAATGAGATTTCTCGTCTCTCATATTCGTTAACCAAGTCTAACTTGGCGGTAGAATCTTTATCAGATGAAAATAGAACTTTATCCCAAGAGAAACATAGGTTTTCAAGCTTGATGGGGATTTCTTCACATCAATTGAGTAATCTACAAAGGATATGCGATAATCAAGAGAATTCTCTCCGTTCCCTTAAAAATGAGCTCAAGGAGGTAACTGAATCATCTGCTGCTGAGAAGGATAAACTTATCAAAGGTAGGTTAACTCTTAGTTTGAAGGCCAGCGAGCTTCAAGACCAGTGCTCTCAATTGAAGGAATCTCATTCTTTACTAGCAAAGGAAAACTTGTGTCTACACACCAGAGAAGAAAACATGAAGTCTCGTCTGAAGGGTGTGGTTGGCGATAAATTCGATGACGCTATGAATCAATGGGAAAACTGTTTCTTTACATTAATTCAAAACTTAACCTCGCAGAAAGAAGGTAGTCGATTGAGTGCCGCTCTTGTTGACCTTTCTGTTAAATTTTGTGTTATATTTCTTGCAAAATCTTTGACTAAATGATTTTTTATCACTTTTGTCACTCGCAGAATCTGAAAGAAGTCTTCATTCTACCATCACTGATCTTACCAACAAATTGGATAAAGTTCGCAAATAGAACAAGACTCTTCTTTATAATTATCTTGAAGCTCGCGACAAAGCAGAGAGAAGACTTGATTATCTCGAGTACTTCAAAAATATAGAGATTAGGAATCGTGACAGAGGTTTCCTTCGCAAGGTTCACCTCAGTGCTGAAATTTTCGTGAACTATATTTTACTCTCCCATTATCTCCCTCCTGTGTCCGTTCCTCCTTTAAAAGTTGATAATGATGAAACTCCTCTTCCTATGGATAAGGAATTAGAATTTACTGAGGAAGAAAATACCACTCAAGAAGATGATGAAGAAGAGGGAAGTCCTCCTAAATAAGTATCTACAAGTGGTGAGAAGAACACTGATGAAGCTGACAATTCTGGAAAGAATAAAGAATCTGGCGAGCAAGAATAGTAAATCTGACGAGACAATCATCAAATTTTGAATTTATTTTTTGCTTTCTTTTTCTTCTTCTTTCTTGCGAATAATGTAATTTTTGAAATTTTGAGGATTCAACTTTTGATTTTGTTTACTTTGAATATCCTCAAGGAAGATAATGAAATCTTATATCTCCATTCCCCTACTTGCCCTTCATTATCTTGCTTTAAATGGTGAATTATTTCCTGTATCTCCTCTATGCGAAAGTATGAATATGTCTGCGATATTGCTGCGATGTAATTAGTACAGCTGCGATGTTCCGAAAATGTACGATGTTATGAATCTGCTATCTTTTATATTCTCCTACGATGAGCAAATCTTTCTTGCATCTTAAAATAGAATAGTTAATTAATTTTTTTAAGATTATTCTGTTGGTCTTATTTTTCCTTCCTAGTTAAAGGTCTTATTTTTCCATCTTTTCTTTCTGCGACAAAATCGCAGGACGTCTTTACATTTGCATGTATCGACCCATTGATCTTGTCTTATCAATTTTTTCAACATCTCTGCGACAATATGATAAGTATAAATTCTCTTGCAAGAATTAAACCTTATGACATTGCCGTCTTGCGATGAAATCGCAGGACGTCTTTACACTTGTTAAATGTAAAAACCCATTGATCGCATCTTAACTTTTCTCTTTTGGCTATTTGCCTTTGTATAACTTTCGTCACGCGACAATATGACAGGCTTAAATGTTCTTGCGATCATAAATCCCCATGACATTGCCGTCTTTAGACACTTATCATCTCCCTAATGGAGGGTGTCGCCCTTATCTTCCCCCTGGTTGCCCCTTCAAGGAGGGCACATCGGTCATACAAGACTAGCTCCTCCCATACAGATTTGCAAACAACCAGTTGTTTTTCGCAGCCTCTTGTCCTTTATGCCTATATGGATTATAGTTACAAGACTGCACCCTAAGTGGGGTTTTCTTCGGGCCGAGTGAATCATATCCAAGACTTGCCAAGGATGTCCAGGGTAGTTTCGTACGCCCCGGGTATCCTTGGCTCAACCGTGTACCTCGGCGCCTTGATCATACTCGGCACTCCTTAGAAGAGGTTCTTAGTCGTCCAATCAGGGTATAACCTTATATAATTGGAAATCCAAGATCCCTCTCCTGGATAGGTTTTCTTTAACCCCAACATCTGCATAACTCAGGTTCCAAAGCAATGCAGATAACCTTATCACTGAGTCATGTCAAGAGATACCCCCTTATATGACGCACTATTAGGTATTACATTTGCCTCTTGCGAAATTTTATTCGCGAACTAGGGTGCACGCCATATAGGTTCGTCCCATTCTATTAATCTCTGCGAAATTTTATCCGCCAATCTTGCGATTATGCTCGCAGTGCTTGATTTTCTTTTAGGAGAACCTCGCAATCGTAATTTTTTTTTTTTTTTTACAACGCACCTATATCTCTTATCTTGCAGAAGTTGTTATTGATAATACTTTTTCAGATATAGTCTATTCCATGGTCTATCAAGTCTTTGACCAACATCTCTCCCTTCAGGGTCCATTAGTTTTTATGCCCCAGATCCAACTATCTCTTTAATGATGTATGGTCCATCCCATTTTCTCTCCAACATTCCACCATTCTCTCGCTGATAATTAGGTGTTTCTCGCAGCACTAAATCGCCAGGTTGAAATTCACGTTTCTTAACACGTTTGTTGTACTCACGAGCTAATCTTCGCTGGTAATTTTTATGTTGCAAAGTTATTTCTTTTTTTTCTTCTAATTCATCCAATTTATTTAAAATCATTCCAGCACTTAGATTTCTTTCCCAAGCCTCCCTTTTTGTTGTAGGAATAGCTACTTCTGTTGGTAACACAGCTTCAACTCCACATGTCAAACAAAAAGGTGACATTCTAGTAGCTTCTCGTCTAGTTGTATTGTAGGCCCATATTGCATTATGCACCTGTTCGCACCATGCTCTGTGGTATCCCTCTAGTTTCTTTTTTAAGATATCTTTGATTGTCTTATTAGTTGCTTCAGCTTGACCGTTTGCTTGTGGATATAGAGGAGTAGATTTTCCACTCTTTATCTTAAATGCATTGAGTAGCAATTCTATATTCTGCCCTTCAAATTGCTTTCCATTATTAGATACCAACTGTGCTTGAATCCCAAATCTGCAAATTATAGTCTCAAATATGAATGTAAAAATATCTTTATCGTGAATGTGTTGTACTGCCTTTACTTCTCCCCATTTTGTGAAATAATATGTTGCGACAATCAGATATCTTCTTTGTCCAAAACCAGGTACAAATGGTCCCACAATATTTAACCCCCATTTCCCAAAAGGCCATACACTTGTTGAAGATGATAATGGTGCTCCTGGTGCATGTATCTTCTTTCCATATCGCTGGAAATCTTCGCAACGCCTTGAGAGTTGTTTTGCATCTTCATGCATATATGGCCAGTAATAGCCTTGCATTTTTGTTCTATATGCCAAAGATCTTCCTCCACTATGATTACCAGCGTCACCACTATGTAACATCTTCAATATTTTTTGTCCTTCTTCCCTCGTCAAACATCTTAGGGATGGACCACTAAAAGATCTGCAATATAATACTCCATCTCTTAATTCATAGTTGGTTGCCCTACTCTTCAATTTATGTGCCTCCAGTCGATTTCTTAGGATTTGTCCTTTTGTTAAGTATGCATGAAGATCTGCTCGCCAATCTTTAATGTTGTTCTTTAATTCTTCTTCGCCAATTTCTACCATCATCACATCTTCCTCTTCTTCTTTCTTGTTTATCGCTGGTAATAAAAGTGTTTGAATTTTTATACACCTCGCAGCTGGATTGGTCATCATACTAGATATGAAAGCAAAAGCATCTGCGATCCTATTATCTTTCCTTGATATGTGTCTCCATTTTATTTTTGGAATTCTCGCAGATAATTCTTCAACTAACCTTTTATACTTTCTTAAGGATGGTTCATTTGTCGTGTATTCTCCTTTTATTTGGCGAATAACCAACTGTGAATCGCTGGTAATTCTAGCATTTTCCAACTTCAATTCTACCGCAAATTTTAAAGCATGAATCACGGCCTCATATTCTGTTTCATTATTGGATGCAAATTCCAATCTAAATGAAAAAGCTGTTTTTTCTCCTTCTGGTGAAATAAAAACAACTCCAATCCCATTTCCTTCCCTATTTGATGATCCATCCACTAGTATCTCCCATCAGTCGGGTTCTGTTAATAGCTCTTTTGGATCTCCATGTTCCTCTTCTACATCCATTATCTCTTCTACAACTTCATCATCTTCTAAAGGAAATTCAGCTAAGAAGTCTGCGATAACTTGTGATTTTGGCGAGGATAAAACTTCATATTGAATATCAAAGTGTCCTACTTGTGCATTCTATCTCTCAACTCTGCCCGATCTTTTTAAATTTTTCATTACTGACTCAATTGGCACTTTTGTTAACACTTTGACCTTATGTGCTTGAAAGTAGATGTGAAGCTTAAAAGTTGCATGCACCAATGATATAATTAATTTCTCAATCTTTGAATAATTTCTTTCTGCAAAATTGAACGTTTTGCTGATGTAATAAATTGGTTTTTCTACTCCGGCATCTACTCGCAGTAATACTGCACTTAGCGCATATGTGGTTGTTGCGAGATAAATCAATAGTTCTTCTCTTGTTTCAGCTTTCTGTAATATATTTATGTTCATCAAATGTTCTTTTATTCCTTGAAAAGCCTTTTCACATTCATCTGTCCATTTAAATTTTGTTCCCTTCTTGAGTATATCGAAAAAATATTTGCACTTGTCTGAAGATCGCGAAATGAATCTTCTTAGCGAGGCTAAGAGTCCATTCCATTTTTGTACATCTTCTACCATCGCAGGTGTTAGCATATCGCGAATTTCTTGTACTTTTTCCGGATCAAATTATATTCCTTCTTTTGATACAATGTACCCCAAAAATTTCCCTGAAGTTACTCCAAATGTACACTTATCGGGATTCACCTTAATATTAAATTGCCGCATTTGATCGAAAATCTCCTTCAAATCTTGCACATGATTCTCAACTTCTTTGCTTTTGATCAGCATATCATCTACATACACTTCTAATGTTTTGTGGATCCACTTTGCAAACACCTTCTCCACCATTCTTTGATATGTTGCACCAGAATTTCATAAGCCGAATGGCATCTTTGTATAACAGTATAATCCTCTTGGAGCAAAAAATGCGGTATGTTCTTGATCTTCTTCAGCGAGAGGGATTTGATTATATCCTTTATATCCATCCAACGATGATATTCTAGCATTTCCTGCTGCTGATTCAACCATTTGTGGGATATCTGGTAATGGAAAACTATCTTTAGGACAAGCCTTGTTTAAATCAGTGAAATCTATAAAAATTATTATCCCCTTGTTCTTCTTTGGGACCACTACCATATTTGCAATCCACTCTGGATATTTTGCTTGCCTTATAATTCCTGCGTCGAGCATCTTCTGTAATTCTTCTTCTATTTGAGAATGATAAGTTTTTGCGATTTTCCTTATTCTTTGCTTAAATGGTCTTATGTTTTTGTTGATTTCTAATTTATGACATGCTATTGACGGATCTATCCCTGGAATCTCATCCATGCTCTACGCGAAGATATCTTTATACTCTCGCAAAAGATTTATAGTTCTTTCTTCCTCATCTGCCTCCATTCTAGTTCCAATTTTTAGCATTTTAGGCTCTTCTTTACTCCCAATATTTACTTCCTTTGTTGGTTCTGTTGCAATATAACTGGCTTCAGGTTCTCCCATTGGTGTTGGTGTTTTCATAACTCTCGCGAGTTCATCTCCTTCTCGCGAGATTTCACTGGGTATTCCTTTTCCTTCTTTTGCTCTTATCATGTAAACTTTAAATTCTTCTTCCTTCTTTGTTTCTCTTGCCAATTTTCTGTGAGCCTTTCACATCTTTGGACGTTCTTCACAATTTCTTACTTCAATTTGGCAACACAATTTCGCAAAATCTGTGTGTCCTCTAATTTCTCCAATTCACTGGGTGTAGGAAATTTGATGCATTGATGCAACGTTGATGCTACATCCTTACTTGCGTGTATCCATGGTCTTCCTAATATCATGTTATACGGTGATTCCACGTCTACCACGCATAACTTTACTTGTGTTTCAATCTCCCCTAGTGGAATTCGTACCACTATCTCGCCTTTAGGTTTTGTTAAAGACTTTCCAAATCCATGAACATGATATGTTGAATAAGACATTTCTTCATCCTTATATCCCATTTTCTTGAAAGTATGATAAAATATCATGTCCACAGAACTTCCTGCATCCACCAAAGTTCTATTCATAGCCCATTTTTCTACAGATTTTATTGATTCCTCCTCTCTCATTGGTATAGTGGATACTGTAACTACCAATGGAGATGTATGACTTAGATTTTCTTCTCGTATTTCTGCTGCTTTAAATGTGATTTACTGCTTTTCCCAATCTTTTAATGGTGATATTTTTTCCACCGTCATAATTTTCCTTCCTTCAAAATCCCGTTTGTGTATCTTCCCTTTAATATTTTTATGAAATCTATCAATCATTTTTCTCGTTACCATACCACACTCCAATTTTCTACAATCCTTTTTGATTCTAATCATCCTTCCTTTTAATATCTCACTGATTTTTTTTATGATTTTCTTATTCTTGAACAATTCTTATCTTCTTCTTCACCTTTTTCTATGATTTTCCTAATCCAATCCCTGTTTCGGGTGCCAAAATATAGTTGCAGGATTTCCCACACTACACCCTTGTTAAGATTTTGCTATAATCAACTCATAATTGAAGATGAAAAATGACACTTATATTATTTTGGTTTCAGAAATGTTTACAGAAATGAGAGAATTCAAGATTACAACTATTCTCTTGAAGTTTCTCTCTCCTCAAGATTTTCTTAACTCTCAAAAATACATCATCCTTTTATGGACACATTGGGTCTATATTTATAGGGTAGTTACATAGTGGATGACAGCTAAGTTTTCCTCTTATTTCGGGTTGATTCTGCGATTGTACCGCGATTAGTTACAATGTTCTCTCTCGCAAGTTTTGTAACCATCGCAGGATGAACATGCTTTTCTCCAGTTTTCTTCACTCGTCATTTATTGCGTCGCTCTTTTGATTGCTTTTGTGACACTCGCAAAGTGTAATTGATGATCTTGCGGTGATGCTCGCTGGGAATTGTTGTAGCGATATTCTGGTCCTACAAATAACTTTCATATCAACCATATTCTTCTTCACCATAACTAGTCCAAATGACTCAAATGAACTAGTTAGAGAGTTGTTCAATTGCTATGAGATCTTATGTACTACACAAGACACAATTGAAGCAAAAACGATGTGATTAATTTGAATCAATTCATGAACTATAAAGCCACGGTTTGCAAAAATATTCCTTAGTTAATAATGATAAGTTCACGAACATCGTTTTTAGACATAACCACTCAAGTTCGCGGACTGGGTTCGCAGACTCAAGTTAACCGGTTGGAGTTCACAAACTCCAGAAGAAATTCTCGGGTTCGAGAACTTCCGTCAGTTTGCGGACTGAAACTGAGCTACAACTTCAGCAGAAATTCTCAGTTTCGAGAATTACGCACGTTTGCGGACTGAATTCACGGACTGAGTTGACTGCTCAAGTTCCGGTTTTACTTGATCAACAAAGTTCGCAAACTTCAGTTCAAGTGCTAAGGACTTATACATATATGTGTTACCACAACAATGTTTATATCCCCTAATGGTTATATTGTCTAAACTCTCATTTCAATCATTGAAATATTCTAAGAGGGCGTTATATAGTTGTTGTTCACAAACTATTTTTCGTCAGAGCGATTTCCATAGTGATTGAAACATAACATGACTTTCGCCACTAGGTAAAGATGAACTTGGCTAAAGAGAAAGCTTTACCAACACATATTTTGAGAAATAGATAAGAAAGATATACTCAGTCGAAATATCACATTTGTATATTCTTAGTCTATATAGTAATATGACTTTTGTCTCAAGATAGGAGATAAGGTAGATAGACTTTCGAGTGATAGATAAGTTCAAGTCTCCACATACCTTTTAGTCGATGAAGATCCACTGGTTCCTTGAGTAGTCCTTCGTCTTGTATGATGATTTCCATGGAGTTCTTGAGCTCAACTACACTTTCTATCCTAGTCTGATACCTTAGCTATAGTAGACTAGAAATCAAGACTTTATAGTTTTGATCACTAACATTGACAAACATGCTTTAGATAACAACGCATGCGAGTTGGACCGAGCAGTGCTCTTACAATCTCCCCCTTTGTCAATTTTAGTGGCAAAACTATTAATACATATGGAATACAAAAATTATAAAAATAAACTTTGTAACTCCTATTCCACATGCCTAATATTCAATAATACTCTAAATCTTCAAAAATACTCGAAATCCCAAAGGTTGTAAGTTTAGCATCATCGTTATTGAAAATCCGTAGCTATAATAATGAGAAAAGCATCGGTTCTCAATCATTTTTATATAGTGTCATAGTATTATTACACAGCGTCAAAGTCCAATTTCATCACAACTTCAACAACAATACTATGGTGATACTTCACTCCCCCTTAGTCAATACTCCATCTCCCATGGAAACCACTCCCCCTTACATAATGATCTGAAAACCATATGTATTTGTAGTGTAAACTACATATTAATTTTCCCCATTTTTGTCAATAAAATTGGCAAAGGTACAAGAACGGGATCCTAATGAAATTTGCGTAAGAGACATTTCATGACCAAAGGTAAATGTATATCATCTTGTTTAGATGCAATCATAAAGCTGAATCTAAATGCATTCATCAAGGAGTTTATAAAGACACAAGATAACCCCTCTAATATTCCACAACCGCACTCCCCACAAAGATTTGGAAATTAAGCACAAGTTCAAAAGAACTCTCCCCCATAAAATGTCATTCCTAAAGGAACAACAAGAGCGACCTTAATTTCAAAAGAAAAGAAGGATTTCTTTAGACTCAAAAAATTACATACAAGTATAAATTTGGAATCCAACAAGAAATATTCAATCAAATTAACAAAAGCGAACCAAGATTAATTTGACTAAATATGCTCAAGACAAGAAAATTTATGGAGACTTAATAAATCAATTAGATTAATCACAAGAAAACTCGCAAAGAATCTATGCCATACTCAACCAAACTAATTAAAAGAGTAATCAATTTAATTGGCCACACTCGACATAAGAAAATTCTATGGAGCAATGACTAAGTTAATCATGAATAACCAACCCAGTCAAAGAAATGCTCAAACATAAGAAAACTTATGCAGTGCTAACTAAACTATCACACAAGATGATTGATTTAGTTCAAAATACTCGACGTAAAGTATCTTACAGAACCCAACTAAGATAATCACAAAAATAATCAACTTTGGTTGTCTAATGATCAACATAAGTCACAATACGGAGTCTCACAGTAATACACACAAGATGGATCAGGGAAACTCAATTACTGCAGAATTCACAAGGATTAATTCTATGTTTCCATTACTATTTGCACAATGACACATAATAAACATAATCCTTGAATCACAAAAGATTTTAACATATCTTACATCAATAATTGACAATATATGCTTAACTTTTGTGTTTGTCAAAAGTCTATTCATCTGTTTATCAATATTTTCATATCAATTCACGAACGACTTTACTTCTGACAAAAATATGGGACAATCAAGTTCACGGACGTAAACACACATATCCCATCAAAATATTGTAATATATGAAATCAAAATACTGCAACCATCATCTTCCAAACAAGTTTAGAATTTAAACCAATTAATCTAAAAACAAGAAGATGAAAAACATTGGATATAGCTATGTGTAATCACAATAACGGCTATTCCAAAACACTAGTTATTCTTCTAAACAAAAGAGACAAAAATAGAAGATTTACTAGGCATACAGAAATCAGAGTTCATTAAGAACCTCATATCTTTCAATGAAACCATCAAAGAATGTATCACTGATTTCCTTAATTCTCTTGACTGTAGACACACCATGTTCATGAGTTAGAACGCTAACTTTGTGATCAACCACTCAAGAAAGCTTCCTAGCTTTGGCACAGTCCATGATGAGCTTCTTTTGATTCTGTATCAGAATATTCTGATTAGCAAGAATTCTGGCCTGACCATCTAGAAGTTGGTTTATTCGCAATTGAAGATTCGCAAACTCGACTTTTGAATCGTTCTGAAAATGAGTTAAATCTTTGATAGAATCATCAATTCAGGAGTTATGATCCTTTCTTTCAAGCATCTTCTTTAGAACCAGCTCCTGAATTGACTCACGTTCCCGATTTCTTTCCTCTATATCAAGACACAAATTCTTGAGTTCTTGCAGAGTTCCCCATAACAGTTTTGGAGAACAAAACCTAATATATATATAACAAGTATATATATACGTTCGCAAACAAGGGTACAATCCCAATTTTGCAAAACTTAAAAGGTCACGTGAGGAGGAAGCGACCATTCGCGGACTGCTAATCACAAAATCCTAAACTGAAATAATATACAACATCTTGAGTATTTCTCAATTATTTTCCTTGCATCTCTCAAGTTAGAAACAAGGAAACAAATACCTGGAATAAGGTGATTGCGTGGATATGGGTCCCACTGTGCTCATCGAGAAAGGTGCTGCATATATCATCTGTCAGTTTCACCTTTGTTCCTTGCCTTTCTTTGGTTATTTCTCATCCCTGAAGGATAAGTGATAGGTGTAGAATACACCGAATTTACTATATAGTAGTTTATGCTTTCTTTGCTATTTTTCTTGTGAACTATGTATTTTTACGTGTGTTTTTGAGTTATTAGGTACTCTGGAGTCACACGGAGGAAAAGAAGAAGAAATAATCCAAAATTGAGCAAAAAGGGCAAAGCCGTAATTTTACAGGATAGCACTATCTGGAGCTCGGAAATGGTTAAGGGACAACTCTTTTGAAGTTTTAAAGACAGACTAGCTAAGTTTAAGGGGAGGCCAATAGGCTAGCCCTTATCAGAAGTAACCAACTATTATAAGCACCCGGTCTGGGTGGCTTGCTGTCCTTAATGTGTTGGGCGTTTTAAGTCCTACCCTTACTTAACCTAATAATCGAGAGATATTGTATCTCATTCATTCCTCTCTGAAATTGAGAAACAGAAAAGCTACGCAACAAGATTCGCTGAATCCATTAATGGCAGCTCGAGATGATGAAATTGAAGAAATGGGTTAATAGCAGTAGCAGAAGAATTGGTCTGTGTTGAACTGATTTGAGAAATTAGAATAAGAAATGGGATGTGCTATTGTTTGTCCGAGAAATCATAGAAAGAAGGTGATGAGTTCTGTGATTATGAATCTGAAATTGAGAGAGGTTAGGGTTAGTTGAAGGTCATGTAATGAAGAACAGTCAGTATCCGTCATGAATAAATGGGTTCGATCTGTGTGAGAGATTATTGAATACGGGAGATGATGAGAATTGATTGGGTTCTGATGGGTTAGATACGGATCGAGTATCTACACTGGTTTACTGATGGATTTAGGAGTTAATGTTGTTGTCGATTGAACTGAAGGTCAGAATCTCATAGTATGAGAAGATGAATCTGTTACTGCCATTGATTGAGAATCGAAGATGGGTTTTGAAATCATGAAAGAATTTCTCAGGATTCACTGTGGAAGATGGAGTTAGGGAAGTAGTGGTAAGATTGAATTATGAACCTCAGATGAAGAATGTGAAGCTGGGAGTCCAGTTTGTGTATGAATGGTGATAATCTATGACTAATAAAAAGTGGAAAAGAACATAACTTTAATCATTGTTTTGCAACGAAGAAGGATTCCTTGATCTATTCTCTCTTATTGATTTCAATTTTCACTTTTAATTGCTTTGTTTATTTTATTTACTTTCTTTAATTCTTAATCAATACCCCCCTTTGTGTGACAATTTTACAACTAGAATCTCGTGCTCCTCGTGGGATCGATCTTGACTACCCTATATTACTTGTTAATTAGGTAGTAAAGTATTAATTAATTTGTTGTGGTTACGACACACATCAAATTTTGGCGCCGCTGCCGGGGAGCATCGGACTGTTTTAGTTGTTTTCTTTTTTCTTTTTTATTTATTCTTGCTTTGTTGGATTCTTTATAGTATCTAACTTAGTTTTTGAGAATTGTTTTTCGGGTACCGGTTTTCCATGCATGGTGGACAAGAGCTAGCATATTACAACAATCAATACGGTTTTCAAACTTAACATCATGGAAACTTCCAACCATCCTTAGGATACAATCAAAACCAATCTTTTGTCTATTATCAATATATCCTTCGAAGCCTTATGGATATTCTCATACATATCAACAACCTTATGACGGGTATGTAAGTAGACAATCACAAGGATGGAAGAATAATTATGCTTCTAATACATTGTTTTCTAGTAATGTGCAGACAGAGAATTGGGAATATACTCCTCTTCATCATGTTTTTCCTTCACTTTTTGAGGATGTACAATCTAGAAACTCTATACACGGGTGGTAAGCGTGTTAATATCCAGAAACTTGCACAAAAGTTATACAAATTGGAAGATGATGGATATTCGGAAGAGCTTGTCGCAGAAATTAGTAGGACCATTCATATGGAACTTAAACGACGGAGGGATAAAGGATATGAAACCGATGAAGATTCTTATTATGGTGATTCCGATAATAAAGATGATTGTGTTGAAAAGGACCAACCTTTGGAGACTTTTGATGACGCTAGTGTAGATTACTCAAGCCTTGATCTTAATAATGATCAATCACCTATTCAAAAGGTAGAGCTTGAGGAAGATGCATTTAGTGCTTGGAAAAAATTCCTTAGGGAAAGATATGAGTCCGCGGAGGTGTATGAGCGTTGCAATAATGAGGAAGTTATTCCAACTCCGGATCATAATAACGATCCTTCACCTATTCAAAAGGAGGAGATTGGGTGTGACTTGCCTATTGTTGTAAATGGTGTAACACCCTAAAAAGAAGATCTTACAATTTACACCGAAGAAGATTTTATGAGAGAGGAATGGCCCGATTCCGATGATGAAGATTTTGAGGAGATGATGCTCGATAATGAAACCGAATTGATTGAATTTGTGGAAGACCCAATTGAACTTTCCGATAATTATGATGATTCCGATACTTTAGTTAAGGTAGAAAATGATGAAGAATGGTTGCAAGGTTTGATAGAGGACCACGATATGCAAGAGGTAAGTAATTCACTCGAATTTTTTAAGGATGAGGAGGATACCGTAATACAAGAAATTGTGCAAGGTTTGTCTAACCCTTTGCATATTAATTCTTCTCCTTTACCTCTTATTGGTTTGAATGTATGTTCTTCGAAAGTATTTTTGAATGACTTTGTTTCTCGATATCCACCATTGGAAACACTTGATGCTAATACTATGCAGATTTGCCAAGAGGAAACCATAGAAATTCCCAAATTCTATGTTCTTTATACACTTCTGAGTGTGGACAAGAATAAGTGTGGGGGAAATTTCTATCGAGCGATAATTTCACTATTGTTTTCTTGTGCTAACATTTGTATGAAGTTATTTTTTGCAAAACAGGTACCATGGGAGGATCCCCAAATTTTCCGATTGTTAGTATATGGGGAGTGAATCTTACAAGAGCCATGTCGAGCCGTCGACTTTAAAACAAGCGCTAAGTGGGAGGCAACCCACCGGTTTTGTATTTCTTATCCTTTTGTTTTTATTTTCTTTGAGTTTCGTTTGTTTATTTTTCTTTTTCCATATCATATTAAGATTTCCCATCTTGACTTTACTTGGACGATTCAATTACATTGAGGACAATGTAAGGTTTAAGTCTGGGGGAGTGGCTAAGCATATATTTTTGCATAAAAAAAAAATTTGCATAAAACTTCAACTTTTAGAGATTTTAGAGTCACTAGCATGCTTCTAGGTATGTTTACATAGAGAATTATAACCGACATAAATGAACTTGGAAGTGTTAGGGAACTACGTTCGGATTTCTTACTTGTTAGAGTGTTAAATAATGGATTTAATCATGCCGGTGATGCAAATTAGGAGCAGAGAAGAATGCATTATTAGAGTTGTTGATCAATCATTAGTGGAGACTACCCATTTTTATATCATGTGAGGCACCGACCAAAAAAAAAAAAATTCCTTTACTAAAGAGATTCTTTTGAGTGTGTGTCACCGTACGTTAATTTCGGGTAGAATGGTGAGCTACCCAATTTCAGCACTATTTTGATCTCTTGAGTGCTAATTTTTGTCAATCATGAGGGTGACGTCGATGGATGAAAGCCTCCTTCTTGTAGTTCGATTTGCAGTTAGCACCATTCTCTCAACAACGAGTCCATAGAAACACCATAATCATCAACAACAAGGGAGCGACATCAAAATCTACAAGGAAAATTGAAAAGGTTCAAGGTTTGCAAGCAACAATGGAACAAGAAAAGAGCTAAATTTCAAATCTAAGTAAAGCAACATACAATGAGCAGATTTTTACATATATGTTGAAGACTTACAATACAATGAGGTAATTCTATATCCAAGTATGAAGACTTATTTACAAGAGCGAAGAAAAGCAAAAGGTGAGAATTATTGAAGTTTATGATTTCAAGACGATACAAGTTGTGAAGAATCAAGCGGTAAAGTACTTTTCCACGGCCATTGTTTGTTTTATTTTTCACTTTGATTTGTATTTTATTTCTCTTGTCCAAAAAGAAAAGAAAAAAAATGAGAAAGAAAAAGAAAAAGAAAATTGAAAAAATTGAAAAAAATATGAGACAAGAGAAATATCTATTATTGTTTTGTTTTGAATAAGCCGCGGGGAAGGAAAATCTATAAGGAAGTTTCAAGCGACAAGGATTTTAAGGAAAAAGGTTACAAATTGTCAAGGATTTATGAAGTTCAAGTGTTTATCATCAATAGTTGAAGCCGAAGACCAAGAAGATGAAGACGAGGAGAGGAAGACGTTTCTATTGGATTCCGTGAGAGTGGTGTTATCATAATTGGAAATCGGATGTGAAGGTAAGTAAGTAATCTCATCCTCGATAATAGTGGTTAATTTCCTTTCTTAGAGATCGTTAGAAAAAATGGTTTTTCAAAATATTAAAAGATGTGGGTTTTTAAAATATTTCGGAAGTTTTCCTTCCCACCATTCAACGTGTTGCAGGAATTCTCTCTTCATTCCTACCTGCAAACATGTGATACCCATAAAAAAGCCGTCTTTTTGAGTGCAATTATCATAAAACCCTTTTGGTGAGGCAGAAGTCGAGGCGAAATGCTTATTGATCATTTCTCAAACACGCGTTCTCTCATTATGGTGTGGTTATTTCTCACTCAACATTTAAGAATGAGAATATGTTCTTTAGTATTTCTAACTTCTTATTACTATCATGCAGAAAATTTATGTCCTCATAACTTTTTGGATGCTTGGGACGCTGGAACGCTTTGAATTTGTAAGTTTTGGTTTGATTTGCTCGAGGACTAGCAAAGTCTAAGTATGGGGGAATTTGATAGGTGTAGAATACACCGAATTTACTATCTAGTAGTTTATGCTTTCTTTGCTATTTTTCTTGTGAATTATGTATTTTTACGTGTGTTTTTGAGTTATTAGGTACTCTGGAGTCACACGGAGGAAAAGAAGAAGAAATAATCCAAAATTGAGCAAAAAGGGCAAAGCCATAATTTTACAGGATAGCACTATCTGGAGCTCGGAAATGGTTAAGGGACAACTCTTTTGAAGTTGTAAAGACAGACTAGCTAAGGTTAAGGGGAGGCCAATAGGCTAGCCCTTATCAGAAGTAACCAACTATTATAAGCACCCGGTCTGGGTGGCTTGATGTCCTTAATGTGTTGGGCGTTTAATTCCTACCCTTACTTAACCTAATAATCGAGAGATATTGTATCTCATTCATTCCTCTCTGAAATTGAGAAACAGAAAGGCTACGCACCAAGATTCGCTGAATCCATTAATGGCAGCTCGAGATGATGAAATTGAAGAAATGGGTTAATAGCAGTAGCAGAATAATTGGTCTGTGTTGAACTGATTTGATAAATTAGAATAAGAAAGGGGATCTGCTGCTGTTTGTCCGAGAAATCATAGGAAGAAGGTGATGAGTTCTGTGATTATGAATCTGAAATTGAGAGAGGTTAGGGTTAGTTGAAGGTCGTGATATGAAGAACAGTCAGTATCCGTCGTGAATAAATGGGTTCGATCTATGTGAGAGATTATTGAATACGGGAGATGATAAGAATTGATAGAGTTCTGATGGGTTAGAGACGGATCGAGTATCTACACTGGTTTACTGATGGATTTAGGAGTTAATGTTGATGTCGATTGAACTGAAGGTCAGAATATCAGAGTAGGATAAGATGAATCTGCTACTGCCACTGATTGAGAATCGAAGATGGGTTTTGAAATCATGAAAGAATTGCTCAGGATTGACTGTGGAAGATGGAGTTAGGGAAGTAGTGGTAAGATTGAATTATGAACCTCAGATGAAGAATGTGAAGCTTGGAGTCCAGTTTGTGTATGAATGGTGATAATCTATGACTAATAAAAAGTGGAAAAGAACATAACTTTAATCATTGTTTTTCAGCGAAGAAGGATTCTTTGATCTATTCTCTCTTATTGATTTCAATTTTCACTTTTAATTGCTTTGTTTATTTTATTTACTTTCTTAAATTCTTAATCAATACCCCCCTTTGTGTGACAATTTTATAACTAGAATCTCGTGCTCCTCGTGGGATCGATCTTGACTACCCTATATTACTTGTTAATTAGGTAGTAAAGTATTAATTAATTTGTTGTGGTTACGACACGCATCAAATTTTGGCGCCGCTGCCGGGGAGCATCGGACGGTTTTAGTTGTTTTCTTTTTACTTTTTGCTTTATTCTTGCTTTGTTGGATTCTTTATCGTATCTAACTTAGTTTTTGAGAAAAAAATTTCAAGTACCGGTTTTCCATGTATGGTGGACAAGAGAAAGCATATTACAACAATCAATACGGTTTTCAACCTCAACATCATAGCAACTTCCAACCATCCTTAGGATACAATCAAAACCAATATTTTGGCTATGATCAATATCCTTCAGAGCCTTATGGATATTCTCATACATATCAACAACCTTATGACGGGTATGTAAGTAGACAATCACAAGGATGGACGGATAATTATGCTTCTAATACATTGTTTTCTAGTAATTTGCAGACAGAGAATTGGGAATATACTCCTCTTCATCGTGTTTTTCCTTCACTTTTTGAGGATGTACAATCTAGAAACTCTATACTCGGTGGTAAGCGTGTTAATATCCGGAAACTTGCACAAAAGTTATACAAATTGGAAGATGATGGAGATTCGGAAGAGCTTGTCACAGAAATTAGTAGGACCATTCATATGGAACTGAAACGACGTCGGGATAAAGGATATGAAACCGATGAAGATTTTTATTATGGTGATTCCGATAATAAAGATGGTTGTGTTGAAAAGGACCAACCTTTGGAGACTTTTGATGACGCTAGTGTAGATTACTCAAGCCTTGATCTTAATAATGATCAATCACCTATTCAAAAGGTAGAGCTTGAGGAAGATGCATTTAGTTCTTGGAAAAAATTCCTTAGGGAAAGATATGAGTCCGCGGAGGTGTATGAGCGTTGCAATAATGAGGAAGTTATTCCAACTCCGGATCATAATAACGATCTTTCACCTATTCAAAAGGAGGAGATTGGGTGTGACTTGCCTATTGTTGTAAACGGTGTAACACCCTAAAAAGAAGATCTTACAATTTACACCGAAGAAGATTTTATGAGAGAGGAATGGCCCGATTCCGATGATGAAGATGTTGAGGAGATGATGCTCGATAATGAAACCGAATTGATTGAATTTGTGGAAGACCCAATTGAACTTTCCGATAATTATGATGATGCCGAGACTTTAGTTAAGGTAGAAAATGATGAAGAATGGTTGCAAGGTTTGATAGAGGACCACGATATGCAAGAGGTAAGTAATTCACTCGAATTTTTTAAGGATGAGGAGGATACCGTAATACAAGAAATTGTGCAAGGTTTGTCTAACCCTTTGCATATTAATTCTTCTCCTTTACCTCTTATTGGTTTGAATGTATGTGCTTCGAAAGTATTTTTGAATGACTTTGTTTCTCGATATCCACCATTGGAAACCCTTGATGCTAATACTATGCAGATTTGCCAAGAGGAAACCATAGAAATTCCCAAATTCTATGTTCTTTATACACTTCCGAGTGTGGACAAGAATAAGTGTGGGGGAAATTTCTATCGAGCGATAATTTCACTATCGTTTTCTTGTGCTAACATTTGTATGAAGTTATTGTTTGTAAAACAGGTACCATGGGAGGATCCCCAAATTTTCCGATTGTTAGTATATGGGGAGTGAATCTTACAAGAGCCATGTCGGGCCGTCGACTTTAAAACAAGCGCTAAGTGGGAGGCAACCCACCGGTTTTGTATTTCTTATCCTTTTGTTTTTATTTTCTTTGAGTTTAATTTATTTATTTTTCTTGTTCCATATCATATTAAGATTTCCCATCTTGACTTTACTTGGACGATTCAATTACATTGAGGACAATGTAAGGTTTAAGTCTGGGGGAGTGGCTAAGCATATATTTTTGCATAAAAAAAAAATTTTTTTGCATAAAACTTCAACTTTTAGAGATTTTAGAGTCACTAGCATGCTTCTAGGTATGTTTACATAGAGAATTATGACCGACATAAATGAACTTGGAAGTGTTAGGGAACTACGTTCGGATTTCTTACTTGTTAGAGTGTTAAATAATGGATTTAATCATGCCGGTGATGCAAATTAGGAGCAGAGAAGAATGCATTATTAGAGTTGTTGATCAATCATTAGTGGAGACTACCCATTTTTATATCATGTGAGGCACCGACCAAAAAAAAATAAATTCCTTTACTAAAGAGCTTCTTTTGAGTGTGTGTCACCGTACGTTAATTCCGGGTAGTATGGTGAGCTACCCAATTTCAGCACTATTTTAGCACTATTTTGATCTCTTGAGTGCTAATTTTTGTCAATCATGAGGGTGACGTCCATGGATGAAAGCCTCCTTATTGTAGTTCGATTTTCAGTTAGCACCATTCTCTCAACAACGGGTCCATAGAAACACCATAATCATCAACAACAAGGGAGCGACATCAAAATATACAAGGAAAATTGAAAAGGTTCAAGGTTTGCAAGCAACAATGGAACAAGAAAAGAGCTAAATTTCAAATCTAAGTAAAGCAACATACAATGAGCAGATTTTTACATATATGTTGAAGACTTACAATACAATGAGGTAATTCTATATCCAAGTATGAAGACTTATTTACAAGAGCGAAGAAAAGAAAAAGGTGAGAATTATTGAAGTTTATGATTTCAAGACGATACAAGTTGTGAAGAATCAAGCGGTAAAATATTTTTCACGGCCATTGTTTAGTTTATTTTTCACTTTGATTTGTATTTTGTTTCTCTTGTCCAAAAAAAAAAAAAATGAGAAAGAAAAAAAAAATTGAAAAAAATATGAGACAAGAGAAATATCTATTATTGTTTTGTTTTGAATAAGCCGCGGGGAAGGAAAATCTATAAGGAAGTTTCAAGCGACAAGGATTTTAAGGAAAAAGGTTACAAATTGTCAAGGATTTATGAAGTTCAAGTTTTTATCATCAATAGTTGAAGCCGAAGACCAAGAAGATGAAGACGAGGAGAGGAAGACGTTTCTATTGGATTTCGTGAGAGTGGTGTTATCATAATTGGAAATCAGATGTGAAGGTAAGTAAGTAACCTCATCCTAGATAATAGTGGTTGATTTCCTTTCTTAGAGATCGTTAGAAAAAATGGTTTTTCAAAATATTAAAAGATGTGGGTTTTTAAAATATTTCGGAAGTTTTCCTTCCCACCATTCAACGTGTTGCAGGAATTCTCTTCATTCCTACCCGCACACATGTGATACCCATAAAAAAGCCGTCTTTTTGAGTGCAATTATCATAAAACCCTTTTGGCGAGGCAGAAGTCGAGGCGAAATGCTTATTGATCATTTCTCAAACACGCGTTCTCTCATTATGGTGTGGTTATTTCTCACTCAACATTTAAGAATGAGAATATGTTCTTTAGTATTTCTAACTTCTTGTTACTATCATGCAGAAACTTTATGTCCTCATAACTTTTTGGATGCTTGGGACGCTGGAACGCTTTGAATTTGTAAGTTTTGGTTTGATTTGCTCGAGGACTAGCAAAGTCTAAGTGTGGGGGAATTTGATAGGTGTAGAATACACCGAATTTACTATCTAGTAGTTTATGCTTTCTTTGCTATTTTTCTTGTGAATTATGTATTTTTACGTGTGTTTTTGAGTTATTAGGTACTCTGGAGTCACACGGAGGAAAAGAAGAAGAAATAATCCAAAATTGAGCAAAAAGGGAAAAGCCGTAATTTTACAGGATAGCACTATCTGGAGCTCGGAAATGGTTAAGGGACAACTCTTTTGAAGTTGTAAAGACAGACTAGCTAAGGTTAAGGGGAGGCCAATAGGCTAGCCCTTATCATAAGTAACCAACTATTATAAGCACCCGGTCTGGGTGGCTTGCTGTCCTTAATGTGTTGGGCGTTTAATTCCTACCCTTACTTAACCTAATAATCGAGAGATATTGTATCTCATTCATTCCTCTCTGAAATTGAGAAACAGAAAGGCTACGCACCAAGATTCGATGAATCCATTAATGGCAGCTCGAGATGATGAAATTGAATAAATGGGTTAATAGCAGTAGCAAAAGAATTGGTCTGTGTTGAAATGATTTGATAAATTAGAATAAGAAAGGGGATCTGCTGCTGTTTGTCCGAGAAATCATAGAAATAAGGTGATGAGTTCTGTGATTATGAATCTGAAATTTAGAGAGGTTAGGGTTAGTTGAAGGTCATGATATGAAGAACAGTCAGTATCCGTCGTGAATAAATGGGTTCGATCTATGTGAGAGATTATTGAATACGGGAGATGATGAGAATTGATAGGGTTCTGATGGGTTAGAGACGGATCGAGTATTTACACTGGTTTACTGATGGATTTAGGAGTTAATGTTGATGTCGATTGAACTGAAGGTCAGAATATCAGAGTAGGATAAGATGAATCTGCTACTGCCACTGATTGAGAATCGAAGATGGGTTTTGAAATCATGAAAGAATTGCTCAGGATTGACTGTGGAAGATGGAGTTAGGGAAGTAGTGGTAAGATTGAATTATGAACCTCAGATGAAGAATGTGAAGCTGGGAGTCCAGTTTGTGTATGAATGGTGATAATCTATGACTAATAAAAAGTGGAAAAGAACATAACTTTAATCATTGTTTTGCAGCGAAGAAGGATTCCTTGATCTATTCTCTCTTATTGATTTCAATTTACACTTTTAATTGCTTTGTTTATTTTATTTACTTTCTTAAATTCTTAATCAATACCCCCCTTTGTGTGACAATTTTACAACTAGAATCTCGTGCTCCTCGTGGGATCGATCTTGACTACCCTATATTACTTGTTAATTAGGTAGTAAAGTATTAATTAATTTGTTGTGGTTACGACACGCATCAAATTTTGGCGCCGCTGCCGGGGAGCATCGGACGGTTTTAGTTGTTTTCTTTTTACTTTTTGCTTTATTCTTGCTTTGTTGGATTCTTTATCGTATCTAACTTAGTTTTTGAGAAATTTTTTTCAAGTACCGGTTTTCCATGTATGGTGGACAAGAGAAAGCATATTACAACAATCAATACGGTTTTCAACCTCAACATCATAGCAACTTCCAACCATCCTTAGGATACAATCAAAACCAATATTTTGGCTATGATCAATATCCTTCAGAGCCTTATGGATATTCTCATACATATCAACAACCTTATGACGGGTATGTAAGTAGACAATCACAAGGATGGACGGATAATTATGCTTCTAATACATTGTTTTCTAGTAATTTGCAGACAGAGAATTGGGAATATACTCCTCTTCATCGTGTTTTTCCTTCACTTTTTGAGGATGTACAATCTAGAAACTCTATACTCGGTGGTAAGCGTGTTAATATCCGGAAACTTGCACAAAAGTTATACAAATTGGAAGATGATGGAGATTCGGAAGAGCTTGTCACAGAAATTAGTAGGACCATTCATATGGAACTGAAACGACGTCGGGATAAAGGATATGAAACCGATGAAGATTTTTATTATGGTGATTCCGATAATAAAGATGGTTGTGTTGAAAAGGACCAACCTTTGGAGACTTTTGATGACGCTAGTGTAGATTACTCAAGCCTTGATCTTAATAATGATCAATCACCTATTCAAAAGGTAGAGCTTGAGGAAGATGCATTTAGTTCTTGGAAAAATTCCTTAGGGAAAGATATGAGTCCGCGGAGGTGTATGAGCGTTGCAATAATGAGGAAGTTATTCCAACTCCGGATCATAATAACGATCTTTCACCTATTCAAAAGGAGGAGATTGGGTGTGACTTGCCTATTGTTGTAAACGGTGTAACACCCTAAAAAGAAGATCTTACAATTTACACCGAAGAAGATTTTATGAGAGAGGAATGGCCCGATTCCGATGATGAAGATGTTGAGGAGATGATGCTCGATAATGAAACCGAATTGATTGAATTTGTGGAAGACCCAATTGAACTTTCCGATAATTATGATGATGCCGAGACTTTAGTTAAGGTAGAAAATGATGAAGAATGGTTGCAAGGTTTGATAGAGGACCACGATATGCAAGAGGTAAGTAATTCACTCGAATTTTTTAAGGATGAGGAGGATACCGTAATACAAGAAATTGTGCAAGGTTTGTCTAACCCTTTGCATATTAATTCTTCTCCTTTACCTCTTATTGGTTTGAATGTATGTGCTTCGAAAGTATTTTTGAATGACTTTGTTTCTCGATATCCACCATTGGAAACCCTTGATGCTAATACTATGCAGATTTGCCAAGAGGAAACCATAGAAATTCCCAAATTCTATGTTCTTTATACACTTCCGAGTGTGGACAAGAATAAGTGTGGGGGAAATTTCTATCGAGCGATAATTTCACTATCGTTTTCTTGTGCTAACATTTGTATGAAGTTATTGTTTGCAAAACAGGTACCATGGGAGGATCCCCAAATTTTCCGATTGTTAGTATATGGGGAGTGAATCTTACAAGAGCCATGTCGGGCCGTCGACTTTAAAACAAGCGCTAAGTGGGAGGCAACCCACCGGTTTTGTATTTCTTATCCTTTTGTTTTTATTTTCTTTGAGTTTAATTTATTTATTTTTCTTGTTCCATATCATATTAAGATTTCCCATCTTGACTTTACTTGGACGATTCAATTACATTGAGGACAATGTAAGGTTTAAGTCTGGGGGAGTGGCTAAGCATATATTTTTGCATAAAATTTTTTTTTTTTTTGCATAAAACTTCAACTTTTAGAGATTTTAGAGTCACTAGCATGCTTCTAGGTATGTTTACATAGAGAATTATGACCGACATAAATGAACTTGGAAGTGTTAGGGAACTACGTTCGGATTTCTTACTTGTTAGAGTGTTAAATAATGGATTTAATCATGCCGGTGATGCAAATTAGGAGAAGAGAAGAATGCATTATTAGAGTTGTTGATCAATCATTAGTGGAGACTACCCATTTTTATATCATGTGAGGCACCGACCAAAAAAAAAAATTTCCTTTACTAAAGAGCTTCTTTTGAGTGTGTGTCACCGTACGTTAATTCCGGGTAGTATGGTGAGCTACCCAATTTCAGCACTATTTTAGCACTATTTTGATCTCTTGAGTGCTAATTTTTGTCAATCATGAGGGTGACGTCCATGGATGAAAGCCTCCTTATTGTAGTTCGATTTTCAGTTAGCACCATTCTCTCAACAACGGGTCCATAGAAACACCATAATCATCAACAACAAGGGAGCGACATCAAAATATACAAGGAAAATTGAAAAGGTTCAAGGTTTGCAAGCAACAATGGAACAAGAAAAGAGCTAAATTTCAAATCTAAGTAAAGCAACATACAATGAGAAGATTTTTACATATATGTTGAAGACTTACAATACAATGAGGTAATTCTATATCCAAGTATGAAGACTTATTTACAAGAGCGAAGAAAAGAAAAAGGTGAGAATTATTGAAGTTTATGATTTCAAGACGATACAAGTTGTGAAGAATCAAGCGGTAAAATATTTTTCACGGCCATTGTTTAGTTTATTTTTCACTTTGATTTGTATTTTGTTTCTCTTGTCCAAAAAAAAAATATGAGAAAGAAAAAAAAAATTGAAAAAAATATGAGACAAGAGAAATATCTATTATTGTTTTGTTTTGAATAAGCCGTGGGGAAGGAAAATCTATAAGGAAGTTTCAAGCGACAAGGATTTTAAGGAAAAAGGTTACAAATTGTCAAGGATTTATGAAGTTCAAGTTTTTATCATCAATAGTTGAAGCCGAAGACCAAGAAGATGAAGACGAGGAGAGGAAGACGTTTCTATTGGATTTCGTGAGAGTGGTGTTATCATAATTGGCAATCAGATGTGAAGGTAAGTAAGTAACCTCATCCTAGATAATAGTGGTTGATTTCCTTTCTTAGAGATCGTTAGAAAAAATGGTTTTTCAAAATATTAAAAGATGTGGGTTTTTAAAATATTTCGGAAGTTTTCCTTCCCACCATTCAACGTGTTGCAGGAATTCTCTCTTCATTCCTACCTGCACACATGTGATACCCATAAAAAAGCCGTCTTTTTGAGTGCAATTATCATAAAACCCTTTTGGTGAGGCAGAAGTCGAGGCGAAATTTTTATTGATCATTTATCAAACACGCGTTCTCTCATTATGGTGTGGTTATTTCTCACTCAACATTTAAGAATGAGAATATGTTCTTTAGTATTTCTAACTTCTTGTTACTAGCATGCAGAAACTCTATGTCCTCATAACTTTTTGGATGCTTGGGACGCTGGAACGCTTTGAAGTTGTAAGTTTTGGTTTGATTTGCTCGAGGACTAGCAAAGTCTAAGTGTGGGAGAATTTGATAGGTGTAGAATACACAGAATTTATTATCTAGTATTTTATGCTTTCTTTGCTATTTTTCTTGTGAATTATGTATTTTTACGTGTCTTTTTGAGTTATTAGGTACTCTGGAGTCACACAGAGGAAAAGAAGAAGAAATAATCCAAAATTGAGCAAAAAGGGAAAAGCCGTAATTTTACAGGAGAGCAATATCTGGAGCTCGGAAATGGTTAAGGGACAACTCTTTTGAAGTTTTAAAGACAGACTAGCTAAGGTTAAGGGGAGGCCAATTGGCTAGCCCTTATCATAAGTAACCAACTATTATAAGCACCCGGTCTGGGTGGCTTGCTGTCCTTAATGTGTTGGGAGTTTTAAGTCCTACCCTTACTTAACCTAATAATCGAGAGATATTGTATCTCATTCATTCCTCTCTGAAATTGAGAAACAGAAAAGCTACGCACCAAGATTCGCTGAATCCATTAATGGCAGCTCGAGATGATGAAATTGAATAAATGGGTTAATAGCAGTAGCAAAAGAATTGGTCTGTGTTGAAATGATTTGAGAAATTAGAATAAGAAAGGGGATCTGCTGCTGTTTGTCCGAGAAATCATAGAAATAAGGTGATGAGTTTTGTGATTATGAATCTGAAATTTAGAGAGGTTAGGGTTAGTTGAAGGTCGTGATATGAAGAACAGTCAGTATCCGTCGTGAATAAATGGGTTCGATCTGTGTGAGAGATTATTGAATACGGGAGATGATGAGAATTGATAGGGTTCTGATGGGTTAGAGACGGATCGAGTATCTACACTGGTTTACTGATGGATTTAGGAGTTAATGTTGTTGTCGACTGAACTGAAGGTCAGAATCTCAGAGTAGGAGAAGATGAATCTGTTACTGCCACTGATTGAGAATCGAAGATGGGTTTTGAAATCATGAAAGAATTGCTCAGGATTGACTGTGGAAGATGGAGTTAGGGAAGTAGTGGTAAGATTGAATTATGAACCTCAGATGAAGAATGTGAAGCTGGGAGTCCAGTTTGTGTATGAATGGTGATAATCTATGACTAATAAAAAGTGGAAAAGAACATAACTTTAATCATTGTTTTGCAGCGAAGAAGGATTCCTTGATCTATTCTCTCTTATTGATTTCAATTTACACTTTTAATTGCTTTGTTTATTTTATTTACTTTCTTAAATTCTTAATCAATACCCCCCTTTGTGTGATAATTTTACAACTAGAATCTCGTGCTCCTCGTGGGATCGATCTTGACTACCCTATATTACTTGTTAATTAGGTAGTAAAGTATTAATTAATTTGTTGTGGTTACGACATGCATCAATAAGACATGGTGCCTTTAAAATATCCGTCAGATGACTTTCTCTGAGGACTAAGTCTAGGACCTCTTGCAATTGGTTCAAGATAATTTGAATGGATAGGAACCCATTTTCTAGACTTAGGTTTATCATACACATCCTTATAAGTACACGGAAAGCTTTTCTTAGCAACACAAGAATTTATGCCAGAATGAACTTGAGCCCTGTGATGATTTCTAGAGTAGAGATCATTCTTATAAGGTTTCTGATTTCTTATGGGCAGACGATTCACTGCGTTAGTCGACTGACTATTTGTTCCATTGATAGTGAAGAGAAGCAAATTATGAGGCTTAAAAATTTGTTTCCTTCTTGAAAAACAATGGATATCATAGTGATTCTTTTTCCCACAAAAGGTACAGGTTCGTGGATGAGAAGCAATAACTGGCACCTGTTTAAACTTAATAGCCATATGAGAAAACTGCAAGTTATATAAACTTTTCTTGACACAATCTTCTACTGGAGAACACTTCTTCGTGTGCGGAAATTCATGAGGATTGGTTACAGAAGAATTTTTCCTTAAGACAGAGTTTTCCTTTTCCAAGGATTTATACTATTCATGGGCTATAGTAAGAGATGCACATAGTTTCTGTTTTTCAGCACGAAGTCTATTGAGATATGATGAATGAGTCTCGAGCAAAAGTTTTTCTCTAATTGATTCCTCTTTAATAATATCCTCAAGAGTACTAATCTTTTCATGTTGAAGAGTAGATTCTTGAAGAAGTTTCTCAATATTATCAGAGAAGGACTTTATGATGTTATATAGATCACGTTCTCGATCAAGAGACTTTTCGAATTCATCAATGAGCTGATCATGATCATTAAAATCAATGTCTTCAGTCGTATGTTTTGAAATTCTGGTGAGCTACTTTTCAGCTTCTGCCAGAGTGTCACATGCCTCATGAGAGGAAGAAATATCATTATCAAATTGAACATTCTTTCTACCTCGGGATTCGGAAGAATCAACTAAGGAATAATCCTTTGAGGTGTTTCCAAGACACTTGACATGATCAAAACCTTTAGGAGACATTTTGGTATGCGCAACAAATATTTCGTCCACATACTCATATTTCTACAAACACAAACTTGTAAGGTCTTAAACGTGTTTGCCTGCTCTGATACCAATTGAAAAAGCGGGGGTCTAACAACCTTACCCAATATTTTGATTAGAAATCTGTATGGACAACTCATAGTCACTTTCTAGAGAATCAACTAGACTCAATCAATAGAAAATATCTCAAGGACTTATTGCCTCAATCTCTCAATTTGATTTACTCAAGTAAATACAATTCGCGAATCTTAATCAAAGTAAGATAACTTGGATGGTACCAAAGACCAATATCCAAGTGTCAATCAATTTAAATCTACAACCAATAAGGTCGGATATTCTAATTAATTGAACTACGCATAACCTGTATTATTTTAGTTATATAAAAATATAATGCCTAAAAGAAATAACACAGACACCAGAATTTTGTGAATTCTAAAATTATATTGATTTTGCTTAGAATCAACCTACGTAAACATCCAAGTGAAGATAATCTTTTTTTGGCCTTATTTAGTTTCATATGTCATCAACCAATTTCACTAAATTTCCCTTGTATAGGCTCAAATTTATTTTTCATTAAATAACATATCATTCCATCAAAGAACATAAATTTATCTTGATTTATATGAATCTAGATTCTAGGCTATGTTTAATCTCACTTGATGCCATTGGTTTTATCAACCTCATTCAATTTCACTCGTTATTCATCAATATTCGATAGTCATGTACTTACTTTTACAGTTGGTAAAGGTGTCTACGGACAGATAATTTTGGTGGCTAACTGCACTTTCTAGAAATATATTACTTCTATTATACTTTTTAGTTGTCAGACAATACTTGTTGAAATATAATAGCAACGCCAGCAATCATATGGTTGGATTAGGTGTCTACCGACATGGTTTTCCGGTGGGTAAGGCAAGTGACAAAAAATGTATACTTTCGATGGTACATTTTGGTTACCCAACCATGGTGTTTGGAGGACAATAACGACAAATATGATATATCGGTTGTTAAGTCATCGTGGCTAAAAAGTTCAACCAACTGTCGTTGCTGGAAAACTGGATGTTATAGATATCTTCCAACCGTAGATATTTTTGGTTACCAAAGGTTGTCGCTGAAGAGTTCCACCAACTGCAGTTGGTAAGAAAGTAGTCGTTAATGCCAAGTTTTCTTGAAGTGTGACTCACACCCTTTTACCCTATTGAACCACCTGGACAACAAAAAAGATCATTACTAGTCAAAGTTATCAAAGATGAGGAGGAACTGTATACACAAAAAATACGCACCTAAATGCGTAGTTCCAATAATCTGCAAACTATGAGCGAGGTCTCCTTTATAGCTACTTGAACCAGAGGTTTCTCCACTAGATGATTATGTATTACGTTCCCCTCCATCCTACAATACACATACTGTCATACACTTCAAATGGGTGCACTATATCATGTGAATACCAAATGCCGTTGTTGATGGTGGTTTTTATCTTAGGGTTAAAATCGTAAAACACTAAACCCTAGCAGACAGTGACGTCACAACATTTAAGTGATAAAGCATTTACTAGGCGCATTTATTGAAAAGCCTTTAATTAATGTGTCTCTAAATAATTACCGGGGTACCTTTTTCAAATTAGGGTTACAACAAGCAAAACCCTAATTCCCCTCTGTGCCAATGGAAAATCATGCCATCCACACCAACCGTGCCAAAGCATGCCAACCATGCTAGCCGCACCTCTGTGCCAATGGAAAATCATGCCATCCACACCAACCGCGCCAAAGCATGCCAACCATGCTAGCCGCACCTCTGTGCCAATGGAAAATCATTCCATCCACACCAACCGCGCCAAAGCATGCCAACCATGCTAGCCGCACCTCTGTGCCAATGGAAAATCATTCCATCCACACCAACCGCGCCAAAGCATGCCAACCATGCCAGCCGCACCTCTGTGCCAATGTCAAATCATGCCATCCACACAAACCGCGCCAAAGCATGCCAACCATGCTATCCGCACCTCTGTGCCAATGGAAAATCATGCCAGCCACACCGAACGTGCCAAAGCATGCCAACCATGCTAGCCGCACCTATGTGCCGATGGAAAATCATGCCAGCCACACCAACCGCGCCAAAGCATGCCAACCATTCTAGTCTCACCTCTGTGACAATGGAAAATCATGCTAGCCACACCAACCGTGCCAAAGCATGCCAACCATGCTAGCCGCACCTCTGTGCCAATGGAAAATCATGCCAGCCACATCGACCGCGCCAAAGCATGCCAACCATGCTAGCCGCACCTCTGTGCCAATGGAAAAACATGCCATCCATACCGACTGCGCCATGCCAAACACATCTCTCCATGGTCCCCCATGTCGCGCCACCATGATGGGCTTCCCCATGCGGCTACCAAAGTGAAGGCGTGAAACAATCAACGGTTTTCCTTTAATCCCAGGAGCAAATCATGGCCGTCTAAGGTCACCTAACGACCTTTAGACCAAAACCCTAGCTTGGTCACGCACCTGGCCAAACCTAGCCACGCCATACGCCTAAGGCAAACCATTGGCCCCACATACCAAGCTAGACTCCCTTTCCTTGGCCCTAGCCAGGCCATACGCCATGGCAAACTCTTGGGCCCACATGACAAGCCAAACCCGCACCTAGCCCAAGCTGGCCGCGCCATGCCAAACGCACTCTTCCTTGGCCCTATCTATGCTAGTCACACCACTTCAAGCCAAATGCCCTTGCCTTGGTCCTATCCATGCCACCTTGCTGGAATCCATTACGCGGCCGCCGAAACGAAGGCGTGCAACATTCAATGGTTTCCCTTCAATCCCAGGAGCAAATCCTATCCATCCAAGGTTACCAGACAACACATGGTAACCTTTTTCCCGAAACCTAAGTTTGACCACGCCAAACCATGCCATGCCAACAGCATACTAACCTAGTCGCGCCACCATTGGACCTCACTATGCGGCTACCAAAACGAAGGCGTGCAACGATCAATGGTTTCCCCTCCTCTCAAGATGCAAAATCTCGACCGTCGAAGTTCACCAGGCTAGCAAGTTTCCCGATCTTGACTTGCCAAGCCACAACAACATGCTACATGTTTTCCAAAAACATTCGAGACATCAACAAAAGTGGGGGATGCTCATTAGGGTATTTGTTTTGTGGTCTACATCGTGCGGCATACGCAAATTACCGTTTCAAGATAGTGTAATAAGAATAAGACGGTTAGTAAATGCAGGAAGCAACGGTGAAACACTCTTTTATTATGGAACATCAATTCCATCAAATTCCATCAATACCAGGCGTTACCACCGCTTCCCATTTAACTCATCCGTTTTGTTTTCTTATGAGGCCAGAGTACGTTTCTTTTTAGACTTGTATAAATAGGCTTACCTATTTCCACCAGAACACAAGTTCTTAGTCAGGGGAAAACACCACACTCAGGAAGGAAACTCTTTCTAGCTTTATCAAAGCTCTCACCTTCTGATACAAGTTAAGTACTACTCTTCCAGAATAATTCTGGCCTCAACACTCTCTTCGCTTCCCTCCCTAAACCAACCATTCTCCTCCACTTTGTGACCGAAGCAAGTCTGGAACGACTATTTCTTGGTTTAGGCCGGACTTGTACAGATTGATCTCTCGAATCTAAAGTAATCCCTTGGAGTACATTGTTTAGGGTTTAAATTGTTTCTCACATTCACACCCGCAATTATCGAAATCAGAAGAAACTATTTTCACCTATAAACAATTAGAGACCACAATGGGAGGTTTGATCTTTCGGTCACAATGTCAATTTTCGACCATTGATCTCGTTCTTCGACCCAGACGTCAAGATGGTAGAGGAAGATGATACACTCCGACTTAGTTACCCGGTGGCTCGATTATCAGTCATGACACGACAAGGGATGACTGGGGACTTCCCAGAGGATAGAAGCAGATGATCCTCCCAAGGATCAACGGCTCGGTCAGATGGATCAGTAATGACTAGGGACTTTTCATGGCGGTGTTTCCCATAAAACTCGGTCTTACTCCCGGAAGGTTCACTTTTCATCAGGAGACCTAAAAACCGAGTAAGTTTTACCTAGACAAGATACATGGTTTTCTATTTTAAGTTTTCAAGACAAGATACATAGTTTACCCTATGTCATCTCCCAACACACGGTTCTAAGGTTTTTCCTAGGATGTCTGTGTCACTTTCAATCATAACCAATTCCCAAACAATCCATTCCAAAAAAAATAACCCAAAACCGTCAAGGTAACATTTATCTATCAACCCAAGAAATCCAGGAAATCAAAAATCATACACCAGGCGTTTAATTTGCCTTTAAAACAAAAAGTCACCTACCCGTGCCTACTTTGTACAATAATGATTACCTGTCACTATTGGCAGACGTTACTACGGTGACATTCGAAGAATTGTTTATGATGAAGTATTTCCACAAGTTTATGAAAGGCATACCCATGGCAGGGGTTTACCCCAGTTCATAAGAAAAATATTTCTACAGACTTATGGAAGGCATACTTATGGCTATGGTTTGCACCAGCACAAGAAAACAAATTAAAAGAGAAACGCTGGAGTACATAGACGGGATATGCTTTCCCACCTTATCATTACCACACTACCACTAACACCAAGACGTGATAACAAAGGTATGAGATAAAAAGGGAGCCAACCCATTTCATATGTAGTTGCAGGATTTCCCACACTACACCCTTGTTAAGATCTTGCTATAATCAACTCACAATTAAAGATGAAAAAAGACACTTTAGTATTTTGTTCTCAGAAATGTTTACAGAAATGGAAGAATTCAAGATTGCAACTATTCTCTTGAAGTTTCTCTCTCCTCAAGACTTTCTTAACTCTCAAAAATACATCATCCTTTTCTGGACGCATTGGGTCTATATTTATAGGGTAGTTACATAGTGGATGATAGCTAAGTTTTCCTCTTATTTCGGGTTGATTCTGCGATTGTTCCGCGATAGTGACAATGTTAAATCTCGCAAGTTTTTTAACCATTGCAGAAAAAACATACTTTTCTCAAGTTTTCTTCAATCGTCAGTTATTACGTCACTCTTTTGATGGCTTTTGTGACACTCGTGAAGTGTAGTCGAAGATCTAGCGGTGATGCTCGCTAGAAAGTGTCATTTATCTCGCAGAGAATATCGTTGTGGCGATATTCTGGTCCTACATCTTTCCTCTTCTCATGTCTTTTCTGCGAAGAAGAGAAGATCATGAGAACTAAATGCCGCAACTACTTATCCTTTCACATTGATCTCTTTTCTGACACGTTTCTATATCCTTCGCCAGCTGTTTTCATGCATTCTTTCTTCCAATAAATCTTTGACACGTCCTTTATAACTGCTGTGATCTGACCGTTCATTTCTTTTCTTTGCATTTATTGCATTCATCTTCTCGAAAAACCTCTTATTCTATAAATACTGCTTCCATTCTTTTTTTTTCCTCTTTTTACTTTCTTCTTCTTTCTTTGCGTAACTTCTATGCAAGTTTACTGTTCTTCCCTAAATTGCGTGTCTGTCATCGATGTGATTTCTTTCTTATTTTCAACCTTTTCTTTCATTCCCATACTCAAAAATGGTTGTTGTTGGTGCTAAAAACTTAACTGCTTTTAATGAGATGCGAGAAAAGCTCAAAAGCAAAGGTTTTACCTTGTCTACAATTCCAGGTCAAAGCCTTAAATCTGAACTTTCTCTAAAACTATTTTCTGATCATCAATGCTCTTGCCAGAAAATCATAGTATCGCTAGGTCAACTTGAAGTTGGTCTTACCCTTCCTCTCTATGACCCATAACTCCAATTATTCTATCAAATAATATCTGATGAGAGGTTCTCGAGAGCGATATATCAATTAGGTAGAGATTTTATTAGATTGCTGCTTGAATATGATTCTCGCGGTGCTGATAAAGGATCTCGTTATCCTGAAGCTGTGAAGAATCCTCAATTTAAAGATGTTCCCATTGTCTCTGTAGATTATATTGTGGAGAATTTCTTCAAAAATTACAAGATAGTTCCTATGAAGAGGGATAGCACTTGCTGGGGTGTCCGCTTGAAGAAAGAGAAGATCGCCACTCTAGCGATGACAAGTGGTTCATTTTTCCATTATGTCTTGAAGGTCCTTATATATCTGGTTCTCTCCCATTACCTGCGAATCTCTCAGAGTATAAGCCATGGGTCTTCAACTGGCCTGAAAGATCTAAAAAAGTATATCCTCTCAACTTTTTGCATTATTATTATTCACTATCTTCTTCATGTTTTTATATTCTCGCTAATTATTTTGATCTTTCGCAGATTGATAGAATGAAGCACAGCTACCAAACTTTTAAGAAACCCAGCACTTTATTAGCTCTTAAATCTTTCACAGATGAAGTAAGAAATATCGTTTTATTAGTTTTAACAATATATTATAGCCCCTATTTCTTATCTTTATCTGTGTTCTCAGGAGATTGAAGAACTAGAACCAATAAAACCCGCGAGAACTAAGGAGAAATATTTAAAGGATAAATCTATTGTTCCTCCCAAAGGGAAGTCCACTTCCCCTCGCGGTGAAGAATCTGGCAATCAGGATAAATCTACTGTTCCTCCCAAAGGGAAGTCTTCTGCCCCTCGCGGTGAAGAATCTGGCGATCCTCCTTTGAAGAAAAGGAAGACCCGACCTTCTTCTTATTTAACTCCTCAACCCATTCCAGAAAATCCAAGTGTTGATTTTGACAAGGACAATAATGACGAGGAATTCAATGATAACAGCTTCCCTTCTATAAAGAATTCTTCTTCTTATGATTCTTCGATGGCTCATTTATCCAAAAAAATTGGCAAGAATATGTTCGGTATCCCAAATGAGTATGGAGATGAAGCTATTAATGAAATATCCCAGTCCCTCACCAAAGTTTGCGATACTCCCATACTATCTGACAGTGATTCCCTTCGCGGGGTTTCAAGATAGCTGACTCCAAGTCTCTTAAATTCACTTGGCAGCCTGGTATTTTTTTACGTGTTCATCCTTTTTATGTATCTATTGATATTTTTGTCAGATATTGATTTATATAGTTCTATCGCAGGTTGGAAGAGCCACTTTTTCTATTTCTTCTGATTTAGAAAATATGCTTATCATTTATGAAAAGAAAGCTGCTAATCTTCGTCAAGATAAAGAAAAACTAGAAGTTGAAGTTATTGAGCTTCGCAGGAAAAATAAGCAGCTGAAGACTGAAGCTTCAGTTGAAAAGAAAAAAATCTCTGATCTTGATAAAGCTAATCAACAAATCTATGGTATGATTTATTTATTTTCTCTTTTAATTCTTCTCATCCAATCGCAGCTTATTCAAGCAACCATTTTTGCAGATATTTATGGTGTTACTGACGAGGCTACATTCTTCCAATCCTTCCCTGAACCTATAGATGATAATACCCTTCTTGCTTGCCTTAATAGTTCTTTAAGTAACTTCTCAGACGATAGGATTATATCTCTCTCTATTGATGAACTTAAATCCAAAATTAATCTCTTAAAAATTGAACATATGTTCAATTTAAATTTAACCAACAAGTTTAAGAACCTTTATGTTAGTTCAAAGGAAGAAATGAATAGATTTAGAAAAAGGAATAGTGATCTTATTGATGAGAAGGATCTTGCTATTAAAAACGGCTCCAAGACCCTAGCAAACTTTCATAAAACTATTCTTAATGTTCAAATGGAAAGAGATAAACTTATCCGTGAGAATGAAGATCTTCTTGCAAGGGAAACTCAAGTTCGATCTCGTCTCCTTATTAATAACGATGATGAGTTTGCTTGGGCTGCGAAGATTCTTGATAATGCCAGAACTAATTTAGGTGTAGATGTTAGTCTTCATGCTGATCAAGCGGCTTTAATTAAAGACATGATTTCTGAAAGAGAAGGTTATCACTCTTATGATTTCCCTGAATTATTTCCTAATTGAATCATCCTTATATGTATTAACTTTGTTATCATTTGCTCGCAGCATCCGAAAAGAACTATCGTAAAAGATTTGATGAGTTAGAAGAAGAGAAAAGACAACTCGCTGGAAATATATCTTCTCGCAATGAAAAGTATTCTAGATTGAATGAAAAATTGAAAATCTCATCTTTAAATTTTAGTAATGCCCTTCTCCGTGTTCATAATGACGCTGTTAAACTAGTCTGTGATGATCATGGTATTCCTGATTCTACATACCCCGATCTTGTAAAGGAAATTCCAGCTGATTCCCCAAATTTAGTTATCTCTGATAGCGAAGCTGAGGAGTCTAGCGAAGATGATAATGATGAAGAATTATCTGGCGAGGAAGAGAAATTTGACGTAGATAAAGATAATAATGATAATGATGAAGAAGAGAAATCTGGTAATGAAGAGAAATCTGAAAAAGAAAAGAGCTCTGATGAATGTGGTGTTGGATCTTCTTATTCTTTCTTCTTCTCTTTTTCTTCGTTGTAAATTTTGTACATTTATTTTTTGCTTCTCGTAACATTGCTGCTAGCTTCTCCAACTTGATATGTAAACTTCTTTTGCTTTTATCTGTATGAATTAGAAAACAATTCTTTTTCTGCAACATAATCAATCAATCATAATTATTATCCTTTAATTATTTGTATGAATGTATCATCTATGCAATTTTATCATATGATGGATGAATAATAATTTCATCATTCTATGCATTCCCACACTTGCCTCTATTATTCATCTGCAATATGAAAAAAAAATTGGGTAGAGATTAGATATTAGTTGTGAATCAAATTAAATTTGCCTCAATATCGGAGATGTTATCGCTAGTAATAATTGCATAACTTTATGATTTCTGCATAGAATCGCAAATCTCATAAATTCTGCGAACATTATCGCAATAATCTTATGGTCTTATTATGCCTTCCTAATTAAAGGTCTTATTTTGCCACATCTTTTCTTTCTGCGACAAAATCGCAGGACGTTTTTACATTTGCATGTATTGACCCATTGATCTTGTCTTATCAATATTTTTTCAACATCTCTGCGACAATATGATAAGTATAAACTCTCTTGCAAGAATTAAACCTTATGACATTGCCTTCTTGCGATGAAATCGCAGGACGTCTTTACACTTGTTAAATGTAAAAACCCATTGATCTCATCTTAACTTTTCTCTTTTGGCTTGTTGCCTTTGTATAACTTTCGTCACACGACAATATGATAGGCCTACATGTTCTTGCGATCATAAATCCCCATGACATTGGCGTCTTTAGACACTTATCATCTCCCTAATGGAGGGTGCCGCCCTTATCTTCCCCCTGGTTGCCCCTTCAAGGAGGGAACATCGACCATACAAGACTAGCTCCTCCCATCCAGATTTGCCAAAAACCAGTTGTTTTCGCAGCCTCTTATCCTTTATGCCTATATGGCTTATAGTTACAAGACTGCACCCTAAGTAGGGTTTTCTTCAGGCCAAGTGCATCATATCCAAGACTTACCAAGAATGTCCAGGGTAGTTTCGTATGCCCCGGGCACCCTCGGCTCAACCGTGTACCTCGGCGCCTTGGTCATACTTTTCATTTCTTAGAAGAGGTCCTTAGTCGTCCAACCAGGGTATAACCTTATATAATTGGAAATCCAAGATCCCTCTCCTGGATATGTTTTCTTTAACCCCAACATCTGCATAACTCAGGTTCCGGCAACGGCATAACCTTATCACTGAGTCATGTCAAGAGATACCCCCTTATATGACGCACTATTAGGTCTTACATTTGCCTATTGCGAAATTTTATTCGCAAACTGGGGTGTGCGCCATAAAGGTTCGTCCCATTCTATTAATCTCTGCGAAATTTTATTCGCGTTTCTCGCGAGTATTGTAACTATGATAAAATTTCATTTCTTTGATTGTCATTTAAATTTTTGCAATTCTTTCAAACAGAGTACTCTTTTCAATTGCATTTTCTCCGAACAAATTCTGCGTAATTTTCTTTAAATTTAATCATTTTACCTTTCTACTTACTATCTTCTGGTTCTGCTTTTCTGTTACGTTTTGCTATTTTTTCCTTATCTGCGAGCCGCTCGTCATCATCTTCCTCTCGCTTCTCTATTGAATCAATCATCAATCTTTCACATCTTTATCGTTGCTTGATTTTGTACTTCCAATTGCTCTTCTTCTCAGCTCTTTCCTCGCAAGATTTTATATCAATCTCATAACATTTCTTGCTTTCTCCCCAATCTCCCTTAATAACTCCAACACCATTAGGATGAGGAAATTTAACACACTGGTGGAAAGTATATGCTACACCTAATATCCCATGTAGCCAAGGTCGACCAATCAGGGCATTGTAAGGTGATTCAATGTCAACAACACAGAACAAGATCTTGGAGGTTATCCCTTTCAATGGAATCCGCATTTCAATTTCCCCTTTGGGTTTATTGGCAGTACCATTAAAACCATAGATTTTATATGTGGATGGAATCAGATCTTCGTCTTTTCCACCCATGGTCTTATAGGTATGATAAAATAGTATGTAAAATGAGTTTCCCGTGTCTATTAGAACTCTATTTATAACCCAAGAATCTTCATTTTCATCATCATTTTCTTCATCTTCTTCTTCTATTTGCTTTGAATTTATCTCTAATCTTACCACCAATAGGTTATCATGCTGCTCGCCAGGTTCTGGTACTTCTTGTGCAGTGAAAGATATAATTTATTTCTGCCATTATTCTAATGGCGAGGCTCTCGCGATATTCATTATCTCTCTTCCATCTGTGTCTCTCATGAAGACTCTGCTTATAACTTTATCATGGAAATCCTCTATAGTTATTGTGAATGTACAATGGAATTACAAAACAAATTCTTTGCTTTAGCCCCAACTTCTATTACGAATGATTCTGCTCCTTTTACAGTATTTACCCTGCGAATTTCTGGTGCTGGAGGCAATCGCTGAGATTTTGGATGTCCTACTAAAAAGTGGTTTAGCTTTCCTTGGTCGATCATCCTTAAAATTATTCTCTTGACATTCTTGCAATCATTTACTGTGTGACCATGAAAGTGATGGTAAGGACAAAATTCTTGACTACGATTATTAGGATGTGGTTCTTTTCCCATATTCCATGGTGATGGTATATTTTCCATCAAAATGATAGCTTCCCAGATGTTTTCTATACTAGCATTTAGAGGAGGCATCTTAATTTCTTCCCATATGATCTTCTGATTTCCCTGGTTTCTGAAATTGTTTTGCCTCTGTCCACCATAAGTTTCTTACGGCTGATCAAGCCTTTGAATCTTATTATTCCCACCGTGATTGTAATAATTCTTCTCCCTTTCATATTCTTCTTGATCTCGACTGCCCATAGCTACCAATTTCTGCTGGTTATCAGTCTCCACTCTCTCTTGTTGTGCTTGTGAGCTGCTCGTCATTTTAGGAAGTAAGCTCCCATTTGCTGCTACTAAATTGGTATTTGCGATTGGATATGATTCCATCTCATTTTGTTTCTCCTCCAAAGCAATGTACTCTTTTTTTAGTTCTCGTAGATCAGTCATAGTGATTGTATTCTTAACTCTGAAAATTTGTATGTACAGCAGATTGGTCGCGAACATTGCATTGATAAAAGACAAGATAAGATATCTCTCGTCTACTCTTCCTGCCATCTCACTGCATATTGTCTTCCATCTTATGGTTAAATGTTTCAGACTCTCGCCAACCCTCTGTTTTAACCCAAACCCATCTTCAATACCTGGCCGCGATGAATTGTTGCTTATATATGCTCCCAGAAATGTAGCTTGTAAATGATCAAAAGAAGTTATAGTATTTTTTGGCAATCCCTCAAACCATTTTAGCGCCTCGCCAGTTAAGCTAGATGCAAAATATTTGCACAATACAGCATCATGATTCTCCCATTGTAGCATACACCTAACATAAGCCTTAACATGTTGTACAGCACAGGTGGTTCCATCAAAAATGCTGGTTAATGCTGGTAAGTTGCACTTTGGAGGTATTCCTCTTAATTGTACTTCTTGAGTGAATGGAGTTCCCGAAGCTTCTTCAATAGCTTCATCAAGTTTCCTTATACCTCCTTCTCTTCTGTTATTTATTATTCCCCTCATCTCTGCTAATTCTCTTAAAATTTGCTCATTCGCCGTCGAATTTGGTTCCCTCGGTATTTTTAATGCAGCTTCCCTTCTCCTGCGTTCATGTACCTCTTGTCTTGCGAGATTTTGTGTGTCTTCATCTACACCCACATTCCTTCTTCTGCGATCTTCTGCTTCACCTTCTTCTTGCAATCGCAGCTGTACTTCTCTGCGAATTTCTTCATTTCTCTTCGCTGTCTTTCTATTCTCCTTTGTATTCTATCATACTCTTCCTGAATATTATTATTATAACGATTTTTTGTACGTCTCCTTTCTCGATTTTCATGGTTATTCTGTCGTACTTCCTCTTGGAATTCTTGTTCTTCTACCTCTGCCCTTAATCTTTCTCTCTCGCGAGCTAGTCGTGCTTGTTCAGCATAATTTCTCTCAATTTCTTCCTCAATTATTCTTCGATTTCTTTGGATCTCTCGCCCATGTAATATCCTCCTACCTTCTTCTGGATTATCTTCATCATTTTGGTTGTCTCTTCCCTCTTGATTTCTGTTGTTAAATCTATTATCCAAATTTTCGCCACGCGGATCATGGCGATCTTCTATTACCTCTTCTTCTCTATGACGTTGTTCTTCATTTGGATTTTGCATTTCCTCTTGGATATTTCCTCTAGCATTTCTTATTAGAGAATTTTTCCTTAATTATTCTCTTAATGATTTTGAATTCGATCTAACAGTACTTCTTGATCTTCTATTTTGTAACCTCAAATTCTCCATTCTCAACTCGTGATTTTGTCTTGTTAAATTTGCATGCTCTTCTGCCTCTAATCTTCTTTCCTCTTGTATTATTTGTCTTGGATCATCTGTTGTTTCATTTTCATCTCTTCCATGAATTAATCCTTCAATCACTCCTTGATTTCTCTCTTCTCTTCTTCCGTCTCTTAATTGTTGATCTTCTACACCTTCCATCGAATCTGATCTCCAAGTATGCACACTCACTCTATCATAATCCACATTTCTATTTTGTATCGGTGTTTGTTGATTAGGTTGTGGAATTTGATCTTCTCCTTCAATCCTTGTTCTATTTCTTCTTGTTCTTATCCTTGAAGAATCTCCTAATTCATTCCTGCAAGTCTTTTACTCCTCCTTACAGTTTTTGGTGGTTCTGATGTATTTCTTCTTCTTCTAGCCATTTCTTCAACTCTAATAATTTCTTCAAATCCTTAAATTGTAATTAGAGATTTTTTAGCTTGATTCTCCCTGTTTCGAGCGCCAAAATGTAGTTGCAGGATTTCCCACACTACACCCTTGTTAAGATCTTGCTATAATCAACTCACAATTAAAGATGAAAAACGACACTTTATTATTTTGTTCACAGAAATGGAAAAATTCAAGATTACAACTATTCTCTTGAAGTTTCTCTCTCCTCAAGACTTTCTTAACTCTCAAAAATACATCATCCTTTTCTGGACACATTGGGTCTATATTTATAGGGTAGTTACATAGTGGATGACAGCTAAGTTTTCCTCTTATTTCGGGTTGATTCTACGATTCTACCGCGATAGTTACAATGTTAAATCTCGCAAGTTTTGTAACCATCGTAAAACAAACATACTTTTCTCAAGTTTTCTTCAATCGCCAGTTATTACGTCACTCTTTTGAAGGCTTTGGTGACACTCGTGAAGTGTAGTCGAAGATCTTGCGGTGATGCTCGCTGGAAAGTGTCGTTAATCTCGCAGATAATATCGTTGTGGCGATATTCTGGTCCTACATCATAAGCATAACACTTTTTGGAATATGAATAAGGAAAGGATTTCCTGTTTGAGATACGTATGGGAAGAGGCAAATGGGCCCGTAAGAAAAAATCCGCGTCACTCCAAGACAGCGTCGTGCCAAGTCAGCACTGTGCCGAGCCAACGGTCTGCGCCATGCCCAGCCAACAATCCACGCCGTACCAAAATCCAAGCCAGCTTCCATGCCTAACCAGCGTCCATGCTGAGCCAGCGCCCATTCCAAGCAGATCCAGCGCTTACCAGACTCGCTTGCCAGACACACATGTTAGACGCGCTTGCCAGACGCGCTTTCCAGATGCGCATGATAGACGCGCTTTCCAGACGCGCTTACCAGATGCGCTTTCCAGACGCACTTCCTAGACGCGCTTACCAAGCACGCTTTCCAGATGTGCTTACCAGACGCACATGCCGCACACGCACGCCAGCCGCAATACCACACCCTGTGCTAACAGCTTGCATCCTTCCAGCGCTAACATCTTGCGCCCTTCCAGCGCCATCTTTCCCGCTCCACAACCTGCCAAAGTAGCGCCATCCTCACCCTTCGAAACAGCGCCATGGCTCCAGCACTTCGTGATCAAAATCGTGTCATCCATGCACGATACACTTACGATCATCAGAACCAGAGCCGCTTCCTCCATCCCAATGGTTCTTCAAGCGTGGAAGCTCCAACCATTACCAAAAATGCTACTCCACCATCAGGGCAAGATACTGGAAGAGCCAGAAGAAGCCGACCTCCTTTTACCACTGTTGATTTGATGACAAAAGACACTTCAGCGGGACTGGAGAGGCTCGCGTTGCTCTTGAACACCCAGTAGAAGGGGATAAGCGATCCAATTTCATCACACTTAAAGATCAAGAACGACTTCTCAAAAATCGAAAGCAAAGGAAATCAGAAACACTCTTGAGTTCACAGAAACCCTCTTCCCGTCAGGACCTGCACGATGGGAACTTGGCCCACAAAGTCGTATAATCTATGAAGAAACAGTTATTAAGATTCTATGTTTCTCCAAGGCATAACGTCAAGACATATTTTCATCCCTCTACCGCACTGTATCAGGGAAAGCATGCATTTCCATCCATGGAAGTCATTCACAAACCCCAACCTCTCCTGGAAAGCACAATCGATAGATGAAACAGGGGACTCCTAACCTCTGTACACTTGAGGGATGTCGATTTTGACAGAACATGACGTAGCCTCCGTCTTCAACATGGTAACCGTCAATGCTCTGAGAGTTGCAAGGAATCATTTCAACATTCTCTCCAGAAGTGGCTCCGCTTCAACGTTTTCCAGCAGCGGCTCCGCTTCAACGTTTGATTCAACACCACTCCTTCCTGCAAAGGATCATGCTACCACGCTCCCCATGTCAAGGATCATGATCGTAGCCAGCCAATCTTCGTAGTCATTGTCGCGCTCTAATCCATCCCACCAAAGCTCGTGATCATGGAAAGCTTGCTCTCTTACGCATCCAACCAATCCTTTTACTTTCATGGATTCCCATACAATTCCAACCAACCTACTTCGTTACTGCAACAATATAGTCTCTTCTGATTACATCCGCTACCAAGAGAAGTTGCCGCTCATTTGTTGATGCCGGTCAGAGCTTCACCATAACAGCAATCACTACAAAGGTAACCCATACTCCTCCACGTTCTAAGTTCCACGTGGAAGAAGTAACAAAATCACCAGTACGAACGCACAATAGTAACATCTTTATCATGGTCAACCCACTGACCATACAAGATGGAAACATGTAAACCATACTTAGGGACTGAGGGTATGCACGGAATCCCTTCACTGTCAAAGCTCAGAAGACTCAGTCAACCAAAAATCCGTACCCACAACAAGGTCATTTACTCTTCAAGAGTGCAGTGCAAGAACATCATCACCTCTCTGTTTAGAAGATGCATTCAACACTTTACGAGGCCGCGGAGGATCCCAAGCATGTACTATCCAGAATATTTCATCATGTAATTTCTGAGCATCCCAGTGTCACGTCCAGAAGAGTAAGATAGGCTTATATCAAATACCATGGACGGAAATTCAACGCGATGTAATGAAAGTAGGTTACGCATGGGGACTACCAGCATGAGACGCTTTCACTCCCCTGAACAAGGTTATTACTGATTTCAACATCATTACTGTCGAGGTTTTACGAGCCACGGGAATTTCTCAACATGAAACCGTACATTGCACCGAAGACTCCAAAAGCAGGCCAAAAGGTTACATTCACATATTCATTCATGCCATCATATCAAACCGAAGTGTAACTGGAGATTTCTCACCGTATCCTATTCCGTACGATAGTCCAAGATTCAGAAGATGGTTCGAAGGATGTAACTTGGAACAAAGTCCCGGGAGACTTGATAGCAGCACATAAGCAATGGAATGTCTCCTTATTTCATACAGGGGCACCAGAAGTTTTCGACCATGCAAGCATACACAACACATCATCATCACGATCAGAAGGTCCACTGAACAACCTAAGATCGAGGATGGATCGACGACGCAACTACAATCTCCAAGATTATCCCTGATGTGATCATTTCCGAGAATATATTTCAGCCATCCGTATCAAGAATAAAACGGAGTTTTGGTAAATTTTTGGAATCCACTGGAGAGACACCGCAGACGAAAACACGGATCCAGGCGAACAATAGGAGAACAAAAGAGGTTTGATACCTTTTATCATGCGGACATAATTTTTAGAGTTTGAACAGAATGAATATTCCTTCTTTCTCCATGAATGGGAATAGGTGACTGGCGCGCGACTATGCCACCCCGGGACCGCAACATCCCTCTTGACTTCTTCCTGATTTTCACTGCCGGTCTGTTTTCACCTCCTAAGCGGGCTCGAAACCTAAATATTCCTACATTAGGAGATAGAGAATTTTGTTTCGTGTCTGATAAAGGGGCGGACCGTCAAAATCCTTTACAACGATTCTAGTAAAGGTCGCTAATTAGGGTTTCGATGTGTCAAACCCTAAAACCGAAAGCGCTTCCCTTGCAAGCGTTTCCCTTACCAGCGTCATCCATTGCCAAGCGCTTTGCAGAGCGTCCCACACCCGTTCCATGCCCATCAGTGCAAATGGGTCCCCTTCGTGCCAAGTTCATGCTAGCAGCTCCGCCTCGCGTTCCAAAGCCTAGCCCTGAAGACACCCAGTCATACCGGGATTTGCGCAAAACTACTAGATAAAAGGATTGCGGATGCTACCTACCTCTCAAAAAAGATTTTTGAATAAGAAAAGAATTCCATGTTAAATCCACGCATGAAGAAAGGCAATCGGTCTCACAAGAGCAAGCCTTACCCCTCCCAGGACAATCCGCGCTTTCCATGCCAACGCCTTGCCAGTGGACCATGTCAGAGCCTTGCCAGCAACCTGTGTTTTCCCCTTGTCGCGCTTTCATTGCCGACGCCATGCTTTCCTCACCAAGCCGCCTGCTCCACTGTCGCGACCCTATCATCCATGCGTGTTTGCCTTACCAAGACCATGCCACCTCTTGTCCCCTCGATCCAAGTTGTCCACTGGCGTCGCCTTCCAAGACCGCGCCCCCTTTGCCTTAGAGATGTACGACCAGACAAAGCCGGTAACTTTCATATCACCACTCCACGGTCTGTATTCCAAGTACAACTTACGCAGGGCCGCCAACATGGAAAGCCAAAACTCTCCTCATCACTCAAAAAGGTTAGTCAGATTCTCCTGACCATCTTTACAATGATTTACATCTCGATTCCGTCCTCGTCTGTCACCATCATATGCATACCTCACAACAAGGCACCAGTTCCGAGCTAAGCAGGGGACTTAATGTTGATGGTGGTTTTTAGCTTAGGGTTAAAATCGTAAAACACTAAACCCTAGCAGACAGTGACGTCACAACATTTAAGTGATAAAGCATTTACTAGGCGCATTTTTTGAAAAACATTTAATGTGTCTCTAAATAATTACCGGGGTACCTTTTTCAAATTAGGGTTACAACAAGCAAACCCCAAATTCCCCTCTGTGCCAATGGAAAATCATGCCAGCCACACCAACCGTGCCAAACCATGCCAACCATGCTAGCCGCACCTCTGTGCCAATGACAAATCATGTCATCCATACCAACCGCGCCAACGCATGCCAACCATGCTATCCGCACCTATGTTCCAATGGAAAATAATGCCAGCCATACCAACCGCTCCAAAGAATGCCAACCATGCTAGCCGCACCTCTGTGCCAATGGAAAATCATGTCAGCCACACGAACCGCGCCAAATCATGCCAACCATGCTAGCCGCACCTCTGTGCCAATGGCAAATCATGCCAGCCACACCAACCGCGCCAAATCATGCCAACCATGCTAGCCGCACCTCTGTGCCAATGGAAAATCATGCCATCCACACCAACCGCGCCAAAGCATGCCAACCATGCTAGCCGCACCTCTGTGCCAATGGAAAATCATGCCAGCTACACCGAACGCGCCAAAGCATGCCAACCATGATAGTCGCACCTCTGTGCCAATGGAAAATCATGCCAGCCACAACTGCTCCAAACCATGCCAACCATGCTAGCCGCACCTCTGTGCCAATGGAAAATCATGTAAGCCACACCAATCGCGCCAAAGAATGACAACCATGCTAGCCGCACCTCTGTGCCAATTGAAAATCATGCCCGCCACACCGACCGCGCCAAAGCATGCCAACCATGCTAGACGCACCTATGTGCCAATGGCAAATCATGCCAGCCACACCAACCGCGCCAAAGCATGCCAACCATGCTAGCCGCACCTTTGTGCCAATGGAAAATCATGTCATCCACACCAACCGCACCAAAGCATGTCAACCATGCTAGCCGTGTAGGAGCAGAATATCGCAGAAACCTTCACTTGCGAATTGTTAACGACGCAACTTAATAATATCCTGCGAGCAAGGCAGCGAAGGCTCGCATGACATATTTTAAATCCGAAATTGCGGGGGAACACAATTGTTATCCAATATGTAAAATAATATAAATACCCATTTAGGCATGAGAGGAAGGAGAGATCTTTTTAGAAGGAGAGGATAATTTTAGGAGGAGGGAGAAATTTTTAAGAGGGATTATTTTCTTTATCATCTTCTTCTCAAAAAAAAACTAGAGCTCCAAATATTCATTAATGGAGTCTCAATTGTAAAATTATGTAATTACATACAATCACTAGTGAAGAACCATGGATGTAGATCACAATGATCGAACCATGTAAAAAATCTTTGTGCCTCTTTTTATAATTTTAGTACTTTAATTCTTAGTTTCATATCAAATTAATTAGATTTAGGAATCATTTTAATGGATTCTTACGAGGTGTAGTTGTGAGATAATCCGCAACTACATAATTGGCGCTAGAAACAGGGACTAGCCTTGTTGGTTCAAGAAAGTTAGAAAAATTGGTTACTGTTGGTGATGAATTGTACCAGATTTATGAATTTTAAAAACATAAATGGAATTTCCTGGAGTTTTCTGCATCTCCAAACAACAAACGCATTTTAGTAGTTCAGGAAGAGAGATGTGGATATGGAGAAATCGTCAAGCAAAATGAAATTTACACAGGCTACGTCAACAATCGCTTCCAAAAAGGACAAATCTCTTCTTCCTTCAATTAATTTGCATTTAATTTTTCAGATCCGGGGATTTTAAAGAAAAATTTGGAGAAAAATTTTACAAAAACTTAAACTCGATTTACTTTTGCTCTTCTTAATAAAAAAAATTTTGTTCTCAAATTCATAATCACAAAGTGCTTTTTTACAACTTTATTCGCTGGATTTCAAAAACGTAGAGCATAAACAATCTTCAACTGGTTCAAGCAAATCAAATGAGTTTCTAGCAATGATTTATGTTCTTTATTCAACTGAATTTCATATTCAGCATAATTTCGCAGCAAAATTTTTTCTTTACATTCAATTATTGTTATTGTTATCACAAGAATTTTACAATAATATTATTGCTAATGAAGATTACGCAAAATAATATTCCAATATTGTTGTTGTTATTGCAATATTAATCATTTTGCGATATTCGCAGCTGTAAGATTGAATGAACATCTTCCCAACCACGAGTTGTTAACAACAAGGGAGAAAATAGACAATAGAAGAGGAATACAACCAAGAAGAAAATAGCAACACGGTGCGAAGAAGATCATCATTGCGAATAGCAAATCATTGTGAAAAACAAACAGCAGAGCCACTTTACAGTTGAAGGAATTAGCAGGCCAAAAAACAAAAACAAACGATGTTAGTTCGAGAGAAGAAATAGACACAACCAATTAGTTTGCTACGTCATCAAACATCCATGAGGATTCTCGTCCACTAAGTTAAAGCAAAGACATACAAAGTCAAAAATGATGCATTAGAGGAAAATAATTAAGTATATGGCCAGTCAGTGGAATTAATGATGCATCAGTGGAATTAATTAATGGAATTAATTAAGGATTCTTGTACAAATCCAAAAATGATACATTAGTGGAATTAATTGAGGATTCTCGTACACCGCCAGTACAAATGGTCAGTTAACAAGAAAAGGAGTTTATTAATATAGACGTTTATGTTGCGAACATTCACAGAAAAAATGAACAGATTGTAGACGTTTTCTTTCTTTTCAAACAGATGACTACTTCATCCTAGTTATCTTCGCAGATCTTCACAAATACCAAACTCAATAAGAAATGCTAGAAAAGAACTAAACTACCAAAGAATAGAGAAATGGCTATGAGACGAATAGAGAAAGAAATGGCATGTAAAATGGACAGACGAAGAGAAATGAAATCAACAAAGAATTCACAAAGAGTATACCATATGAATGAGTTAGGAAAGCAACAGCAGAAAATGGATCTCACAAAGTGAAGACGGACTACCAGTAAAGCAAGACAATGAATGAGTCAAGTATTCTCTGCTCGCAGAATCATATTCTGCGAAGTAGCAGGAAGGATATTTTGATTTTGCGCTACAACATGAAGCAGCGAATCTTAAATTTTTATGGTTTCTTAATAATGGGTACTAAATTTCATTTTTATACATTCTCGCAGAAAAACCATTCACGGATGCACGGAGAAATGCGGCATATTTAAACTTTTTCAGGAGCGGAAGTTTAATGAAGATATTAAGTATCTTACAATTCTTGCAAAATTCAAGGAAGAAATGAAAGGAAGACTATCTCGTCAACAAGATATTAACGTAAAGAAAGCCCAACCAACAATAAAGAGTAGCAGGCACGCACACAAAGTCCAACCAACCAATAATAAATAAGCCATTAACCATAGAAGTTGCGAGCAACTACATTTTCTGAGATACTATATTTTAAGATGATTCCTGCGAATAAATGGTGAAGCTGCGAAGTAGTAAGTTGGAATGAACTACCAACTAACTATGAAGAAGAGGATAACGAAGAATGAAGGAGCATGCACTATTAAAATAGCAAAACAAATTCAAAGACGCACACTTGAAGAACATGGAGATATAAGTAAAAGAAGAAGACGAAGTGCAGATTCATTAAGAAGTACATTTAATCATCTTAAGGAGACGAAGTGCAGATTTATTATTGTACGAACAGACGTACAGATTCATTAAGATCACTTTGCACAAGACAGATTCATTAAGAAGACGAAGTGAAGATTCATTATTATCTTAAGGATACTACATTTTTGTACATACAGACGTTCATTTACGTACTTACGAAAGAGAAACAAAGAAGAGGACGTTCATTATTATCCCCATTACGAACAAAAGAAGTGCGTTCTTTATTTCTTTTTTGTACTTCGCAAATGTTAAAAGAAGAAGAGGAAGAAACAAAGGAATATCCCCATTCTGCGAAGAATTTTATCATCATGGGGTCGAATCTTACGAACGTTCGCAACAATAAAGAAATATCGTGGGTTCGAAATTTTATAAAGAATTTTTCTTTACGAACGTTCGCAGAAAGATTATTGGGTTCACAAATGTTTACCTTACGAACGTTCGCAGCATGAACACTTCGCAGATGTTCGTTTACTTCGTGCAAACGTTTACTTCGCACAGTCTTTGATAATTTCGCAAGAAGAAAGTAGGTGATTATTTCGCAGACACACTTCGCAAGATAGGGTTAGAACAGTTGGTATGGAGCAACATTACACAAGAGGTAGATCAAGAGTTAATTTCGCAAAACCTCATTTCTTATTTCTTCTCAATTTTCAAACAAATCATATACTTCGCAAGAGACAACAACAAGCCGCAACAGGTAAGTACCATTTCCTTGAATATTTAATTTACAGAAGACAAAAAAAATTTGATTTTATTTACCAAAGGTGATATACTCGCAAAATTTCTAAAATTTCTAACATTTCAAAACATTTCAAAAAAAAAAATTAGATTGGTGAGAAGCGATACAATCGCAAGATTCAAAAATAAATTCATCGCAAAAAATTTCAAAGAATTCAAAGTTACAAAAAACAGAGAGAATTAAATTTATATATTTCTATATAACAGTTTGGATTTAAAGATATGATATGAATACTTCTCATACTTCTTATACTAAAGATTTTATGAAAACATTCAACATTTTATGAAAAATTTACGATGAGTTTTTAAAAGGCGAAAAAATACCGCCAAAAATCAATTGTGATTAGCTTTCATTAAAGAAAGACACAAAAATTTACTTGCGATCAGCTTTCATAAAAGAAAGACGCAAACTGTGATCAGCCTCCAAAAAGAAAGAGAGCCGCAGAAAATTTACACAGGCAAACCTTTGTGGCGTACACCCTAGTTCGCAAAGCAACATTTCGTAAGAGGCAAAGTCCTAAAGTACGTCATTTAAGGGGGTACCTATAATCATGGCTCAGGGACACCGGAACACCACCAAGGAACCTGAGTACATGGAACTTTATGGGGTACAACCCAAAAGCGGGGTACCTATCCGGGTTAGAAACCTTGGATTCTCAACCTAATCTTGCGATGTAACATGATTTAGGTTGGGCGACTAAGGCATACTGTCTTTCTCAAGAAGTGCAGAAAACGATCAAGGCGCCGAGGTACACGGTTGAGTCAAGAGTGCCGGGTGGGCATGAAGCACACCTGCCATTTTTTACAAGTCTTGGCAAATGATGCACTTGGCCCAAAGATACCCCATAGGGTGCAACCTCGTAACTATAAGCCCTATAGGCAAAAAGGATAAGAGGTTGCGATCAAAAAACTAGTTGTTTGCAAAACCGGATGGGAAGAGCTAACCTTGTATGGTCGATGTACGCTTCCTTTAAGGGGAAACCAAGGGGAAGATAAAGGGCAGCACCCTCCATTAGGGAGCTGATACGTGCTATAAGACGCAAATGTCACGAGGCTTTTTGTTCGCAAGAACATAAAGGCTTGTCATATTTGTGCAACAATTTTACTTCTGCGAGCCTTCTAAAAAAAAAAAAAAAAAACTCGCAGAACATAATAAAGAAGTTAAGATGAGATCAATGGGTCACTACATGAAAGTGTAGAGACGTCATGCGATTTCATTGCAAGACGGCAATGTCATGGGACTTTACGTTCGCAAGAATATTTAGGCCTATCATATTGTCGCAACAATTCCTGAAGAGGCTAAAATACTATACTAAAAAGATGGAAAAATAAGACCTTTAACTAGGAAGGCAAAATAAGACCACAAGAGAATACGCAAATAAACTTGCGAAAATGATTATATGTAAACAAACAAGCTTACGAACATATATACTAAAATGAAATTGAGATTATGCATCTTTAATATTTTACTTATATTATATTATGCAAGACTAATAGTGCAGGAATGGCAGCGATTTAAAGCTACATCAATTTTACCGCGGCAAAATGAGCTAAGTAACAGAAACATTAGATATACATTGCAATAGATAAGCATTCGCATCATACAAGCATCATACTCGCATCATCCAAGCATCATACTCGCATCATAAAAGCATTGCATAAGCATTTCATGGCATAAGCATCGCATACACATTTCATAACATAACCATTACATAAATATTATATCCGCACAAGTATTTTACAAAATTTTACAGGGTAATACCGCGAAATTTCGCAGAACCATTCATAATTCGCAGGACTATTCATAATTCGCAACACTATTCGCAACACTATTCATAGTTCGCATAAATGTTCAAAAATTCGCAGAAAAACTCAGAAATTCGCAGAAATATTTAGAAGTTAGCAGGGTTACCACTTGAGGCAAAGGCAAGATGAGAATAGAGACGCAATTTAATCACTCAACATTTTCTCAAGGATTCTCCTTCATAGATAAAGAACAGAGACAACTATGGATACCCAAGAAAATATTTTATGTTCTTTATCTTCTCAGCAAGAATCCTCACCAAAAATGGAATAATAATTTCACATAAACAGAGGCAATATTTATCACTCTCATTCAAGGACAAATACTTCTTATATTTCGAGGATTAAGTACTTCTTATACTTCATCAAGGATATTTTATACTTCTTATACTTCAAGAGTGAGACTTCTTATTTACTTCGCAACATTCCGGAACTTCACAAAAGAATAGAGGCAAGTATATACTTTTTGAGTTTGATATTCTTTCGCTTGTTCTTTCATCAACAAAGATCAAAGACTACTACAACAACGGATTTTTTCTTAAAGATCGCTCTTCAAGCAATATTCAAGAAAAAAGAGGCAATATGTAGGAGCAGAATATCGCAGCAACCTTCACTTGCGAATTGTTAACGACGCAACTTAATAATATCCTGCGAGCAAGGCTGCGAAGGCTTGCATGACATATTTTAAATCCGAAATTGCGGGGGAACACAATTGTTATCCAATATGTAAAATCATATAAATAGCCATTTAGGCATGAGAGGAAGGAGAGATATTTTTAGAAGGAGAGGATAATTTTAGGAGGAGGGAGAAATTTTTAAGAGGGATTATTTTCTTTATCATCTTCTTCTCCAAAAAAAACTAGAGCTCCAAATATTCATTAATGGAGTCTCAATTGTATAATTATGTAATTACATACAATCACTAGTGAAGAACCATGGATGTAGATCACAATGATCGAACCATGTAAAAAATCTTTGTGTCTCTTTTTATAATTTTAGTACTTTAATTCTTAGTTTCATATCAAATTAATTAGATTTAGGAATCATTTTAATGGATTCTTACGAGGGTGTAGTTGTGAGATAATCCGCAACTACAAGCCGCACCTCTGTGCCAATGGAAAATCATGATAGCCACACCGACCGCGCCAATGCATGCCAACGATGATAGCCTCACCTCTGTGCCAATGGAAAATCATGCCAGCCACAACCGCGCCAAAGCATGCCAACCATGATAGCCGCACCTTTGTGCCAATGGCAAATCATGCAAGCCACACCGACCGCGCCAAATCATGATAACCATGCTAGCCGCACCTCTGTGCCAATGGCAAAACATTCCATCCACACCGACCGCGCCATGCCAAACTCATGTCGCCATTGCCCCCCATGTCTCGCAATATTTCTGGCCTTCCCCACGCGGATACCAAAGTGAAGGCATGCTACAATCAACAGTTTCCCTTCAATCCTAGGAGAAAATTCTGGCCGTCTAAGGTCACCTCACGAACTTTGGCCCAAAATCCTAGCTTGGTCACGCACCTAGCCAAAGCTTACCACGCCATACGCCCAAGGCAAACACTTGGCCCCACATGCCAAGCCAGACGCCATTGCCTTGGCATTAGCTACGCCATGCGCCCATGGAAAACCCTTGGCCCCACATGCCAAGCCGAAACCGCACCTAGCCCAAGCTGGCCGTGCCTTGACAAACGCACTCTGCCTTGGCCCTATTTATGCTAGTCACACCATGCCAAGCCAAACGCCCTTTCCTTGGTCCTATCCGCGCCACCCTGCTGGCCTCCCCTACGTGGCCACCAAAACGAAGGCGTGCAATAATCAACGGTTGCCCTTCAATCCCAGGAGCAAATCCTAGCCATCCAAGGTTACCAGAAAACACATGGTAACCTTTGGCCCGAAAACCTAAGTTTGGCCACGCCAAACCATGCCATGCCAATGACATACCAACCTAGCCGCGCTACCATTGGCCCTCACTACGCGGATACCAAAACAAAGGCGTGCCACGATCAACGGTTGCCCCTCCTCTTAATATGCAAAATCTCGACCGTCGAAGGTCACCAGGCTAGAAAGTTTCCTGAGCTTGACTTTCCAAGCCACAAAAACATGCTACATGTTTTCCAAAATCATACGAGACATCAACACAAACTGGGGGATGCTCATTAGGGTATTTGTTTGGTGGTCTACAGCGTGCGGCATACGCAAATGCTCATTTCAAGATAGTGTAATAAGAATAAGACGGTTAGTAAATTATGCAGGAAGCAACGGTGAAACGCTCTTTCATTATGGAACATCAATTTCATCAAATTCCATCAATACCAAGCGTTACCACCTCTTCCCATTTAACTCATCTGTTATCTTTTCTTATGAGGCCAGAGTACATTTCTTTTTAGACTTGTATAAATAGGCTTACCTATTTCCACCAGAACACAAGTTCTTGGTCAGGGGAAAATACCACACTCAGGAAGGCAACTCTTGTTAGCTTTATCAAAGCTCTCACCTTCTGATACAAGTCAAGTACTACTCTTCCAGAATTATTCTGGCCTCAACACTCTCTTCTCTTCCCTCCCTAAACCAACACTTCTCCTCAACTTTGTGACCAAAGCAAGTCTGGAACGGCCATTTCTTGGTTTAGGCCGGATTTGTACAGATTGATCTCTCGAATCTAAAGTACTCCTTGCAGTACATTGTTTAGGGTTTAAATTATTTCTCACCTTCACACCCGCAATTACCGAAATCTGCAGAAACTATTTTCACCTATAAACAACCCTTTATATGTATCTTGTCCACAAATATAGTTTCTGCCATAAACATAAAACAACTTTGATTATAATAGTGTATGATAGAATTGGAGAAATCATAATGCAAGAACACAAGTGTAAGATAGAATTGACCTAAAAAATACCACTTGTGAGCAGCTCTCCTTCATGTCCACCAACCAGCTGAATTAAGTAATAAAATATGCAAAGTAGTTAATATCGAGTACAAATAGATCCTTTTCCCTCCTCCTTTATCTGGGCTTGGGACCGACAATTCAAGCACTGACGGAGTTAAAAAGGTTTTGGTCAAACATAAAATTAATAAGATATATTATATTCAGTAAATACAGGCAGTTATAGAACCCAAAAAAAAACTTATCCTCATTGTACTAGACAACACAACTAAGGATGAAACAAACAAAAAATGATACTGACAAGAAAATTCTTCGATGCAACAAGTGGAATTTTCCATGTGCTAGTGTCGAACCAGTCCTTGCTGCGGAAAAGAAATAAACATAGCTGAAATAACAAAAAAAAAACAAAAAAAAAGTATGATATACTATTGTTCGGTGCCAATTGGGTTGCTATGCTTGTGTTGAACCTATCACTGTTGCACAAAAGAGCACAAAAAATATTACAAATCAAGAAGATATTACTCCATCATTGGCATTGATTGCAACCTATCTGCAGACCAGACCACCCAAGTAGGAATTTCCAGGTCCCTCAAATGCACCCATCCATTTCATTGTGGAGCATCCCACACTAACATAGACTGATCATGCACTTCCTCGATAAGGACCCTCTTCTCTGTTGGTTTTACCTTTCTAGAATGACAATAAGTGACGCCAGCGATACATCAAGATGCAACAACTTTTCCTCTATTATCTAGAATTTCAACTTGCAAGGAAGGAGACCCATTACTTAAATTGTCAGCATGATCCATGCTTTCATCACTTGGGTGACCTAAGAGAGAATTAGATCGTTTTTCAGGGCTGGGAGTGCCTACATGAGCTGATGATGTAGGTTCCTTGTGTTTTAGGCAGGTCAAAATCTCCTAATAACAAGAATATATAAAATCATTATATATTAATGTTGAACTTTGATATGCTATTTCACGAACAGCAAGATAAAAGTTACCTTCATTGTGTTGCCTAAGGACCCCAATTCACCTTCAATACCAACCATTTTACCGCCAAGGTTTCCCATTTAGGCTTCAATTTTGTTTAGTTTAAATGCATTTTCGTCATATCTTTGGTGAAGGAAGCAACTCCAATTGCTGTCATTTCAACTTGCTTCTTTGACATATGAGATGAGTATCCACGAATACCACCAATTTGTTTTTTTCCAAACACATCCTCTAGTTCATCAGAAATCACATTACTAGAGCTGGGATGCTTTCCTTTTGATTTGTTCCTCTCATAAGCCCCACTTACTTTGTTATGCATTTTCACATACTCTCAACATTATATTAGAATAAAGATCAAAAAGCCCCAAAATATTATGTGTTAGTAACTTACATATACTTCAACTGCACTTGTATGGACACTCCCGTCACGTCTTATATGTCCATATAACCATTTCTCTGTAGTAGAAGGTGGTACCACTTCTTCGCCAGGTTCATCCTACAAATACAAACATGTGGTTAAAAGAGGAGTGTACCCAAATATACCTCAATCTAAAAGTTTTCCACCTATAAGTCATTTATCCGAAAGAGATTTTCTATGGACTGAGTCGAGGAAATACAACTAATCGGCTCACACTTTGTGTGATCGTCTATGGATACGAGACTGAGACAATACAACAACAAGATAACTTGTGTGATTGACTATAGATACAAGATCGAGACAATACATCAACGAAGTATGATTACTTGATAATAGGTTCGAACTTAACCAAACACTATAGGATTTCTATCAAGTAAATATGAATTAATGTTTATGTATTTTACTTCTAATTATAATAAAACAATTATAACTGCGAATATAGAAAAGTAAAATACACATCAAGATTTTGTTAACGAGGAAACCGCAAATGCAGAAAAACCCCGAGACCTTGTCCAGAATTGAATACTCTCAGAATTAAGCCGCTATACAAAATATAAACAAACTTCGTATAGTTGAGGCCAAGCAACTAAACCTATAGTTCACCTAGTTCCCTCAGTATCCCTGCGCCTCCAACTTGTAATAAATCACGCACTTGGAACAATTCCTTTGGTTCGTATTCCTAACAGTAAAGGAACAACAAATATGTTCGGTAACAACTCTTTTCAAACAACGTGATATGAGTTTGACAAAAGGATCTTCCATTTATCCCAATAAAATCCTTTGTCAGGTTCTTAGATCTATTTATTCAATAACTACCAAAGTAATTGTTTAAACTATGCAATCAATACTTTCAATCACAAAGAATTGTATTGATTCCGATCTACTCAACTAATCAATCAAGGTTATCACAAAGATAAACCGATTATAGTTGGATCCCCAGCCGATCAAGTTTTGTGGAAACTAAAGATTATGAACTCAAATAAGAAATCTTCTTTGTCTTCAAACCTTCTTTGATCTTCAATAAACACCTGCACACAAACAACTTGAATCTCTTGTGATTAATCACACACAGAACAAAGTCTCTTAATGATATATTATCACAAGACGTCTTTAGATCTACAAACAGTTCTAAAAATCCCCGTCGACACTTCGATCTAGTTTGAGTGAATCTTATATCGGAAGAGAAGATTCTGAAACATAAACAAACTAGGTGCAATCAAAGTTCAACAACCGTTAGTCAATCTAATCAATCGAAAACTAATAATAAACTACAATTATCTAGTTTCCCAACAACGGTAGTCGTAGAGCTTCTCAATGCCAAAGAAGTCTATAAAACAAGAGGCCGTAAGAGATTTCGCCTAATTAGGGTACTTTCCTCTCTGAATAGAAAGATCCACCAGTAATACACAACTAGGTAGTTTTGCTGGCTCTGAGGATTAGTTTGCTCGAAATGCAAACTTCAATATTTATAGACCAATGAAGTTTAGACACCAAGGAATTTCCAAAACCGAATATTCTCAAAGATATGTAATAAAGGAAAAAATGGTTTACATAATTTCTGGAAATGCGCTGTCCAAATATTGACCGAAATATCCGTAGAAAATCTCCAATTAGTAAATGCACATTACCAATTTTTATTTGTTAAGGATATGCATTTAATTGCTGGAAATTAAAAGCATATAAACCTAAAAACCTTAATTAAAAGATTCTCAATTTATTTCGATCCGGGATTCTCCTTTAGTTATTAAGGAATATCTTTGAACAATAAAAGATAAGAATTACTATACATGTTCAAAGTATGTCGACATCTTTACTTTGTAAATCCTTTTTCATATTTGCAATCTTCGAACCGATTTTCCACACTTCCAAACAAGTTTAGAATTGGTTCATCTGACTTCCAAGAAATATGTGATTGATTATCATATTAAATCACCATTAATGGGTTTCAAGGTTCTACCAAAACACAAAGCTTCGGTTCTACCTCCATGTGGGTACTAGGATCGGTCACACTATCTTTCCAAAATTGGTGGACTAGGTACTAGGATCGGTTACCACACTATTATGGTATTTACTTGTGATCGGTTGCCCAAGTCATATGATCAGTTACCAATTACTAAGACTTTTTGTACCTCTTACAAGGATCGATTCCACATACTTGTGATCGGTTGCACCTCTTACTAGGATCGGTTCCCCAATATCTCGATTTGGTTATACCAATTACAAAATATCTATCATACCATCTCAGGTGATTACTTAAGATCGTTTTCACTAATAAAAGTCATACCAATACAAAAGTCAGGCATTGTGAATAGTTTTACCAAGCTACATAAACAAGTTATGAGCGGTTATACTAAACACACATATTGGTAATCCAAATATTTACAATGAATAACAATACCAATAAGCTTAGCGATTTCCCTTTCGATTCACAAAACAAGTTTACGAATTGTACTTCTTAAACAAATATAAAACATTATTTTATAGAACGAAATCTTCACCCATACCCATACATAATCACAATAGCATTCATACGATTATGCCGATGTCTTATATACCAAGTTCAAAATATAGACGTTATACTTCGTATTGTAATTCCTTAATACTATGTCTAATAAGAGTATAATCATTCAATGATTCACAGTTATGTTTTCAATATGCACGACTTGAAAGATACGTTAGGAATGAAACAGTTCAAGTCAAATATTACTAACCTCAATAGGAAGGATGATGTCGTTGATGTATCTCTTTACCTCTTCACATTCTTCAAGTCTTCACATAATACTTGTAAGTCTCATATCCTAGTAACTATATAGCTAACCTATACGAGGTTGACTCTAGTAAATAATCAAGCGACTCTTTAAATGAGTTTTGATTCACTAAAATATGACAACCAAACTTGCCATACCAACGCTTGGTGGGTTCAAACGAGCAATGCTCTAACTGTGATGCCCCGATTTCCGGGCCTAGATCCCAAGCCCGGAAACCCGAAGTGCTACTAAGCTCCTTAAGTAATTCATTTGGTCTTAATTAATTCATGTGCGTTTTAAGAATTTTGTCGCAGCGGAATACTAAGAAAAATTACTTTGGAAAATCTGACCGTAGATTTAACCTAATTTGAAAGCCACTGGAAGAAAAACACATTTTGGTTCTCAAATAAAAATACTAACACCGTTCAATTCTTATGATTAATTAATAAGAAATGATTTCAACCCCAAATTGTAAAACTGAAAAATACCAAGATGGATTACTAGAATTTTACAGGCTTCATGCAAGTTCCTAAATTTATCGGATGTTATACAGATAAAATCTATACTGTAAATACTATTAGGAGTAAATTAGTCAGGATTTTTAAATGAATTGAGTATCCTATAACCACAGTCAAACATGTAGTTGACCAGAACTGCAGAAAAGAAAAACAGAGATAGTCCATTTTATAAAAATCGTATAAAATCACTCACAACTCCAAATCGGGTTTAGTTTATTATTTTAAAACTCAAAAAGAAAGATCTTCAAGTTTACAGAGATACTAAAGCCAAAAACAGGATTAAAATAATTTTAAAAACAAGAATACTTCAATATAGTTGAATCTGACAGAAAACGTATGAATTTGTTACAGTGAGAAACAATTGTTTGAAAAATACTTTTGGAACTCAGAAAATTCTAATATTTTAACAACTTCATAAAACTTGAGTTTTACGCATACCATAAAATATTCAGTTATAAATATCTTATAAGATAATTATCATTAACAATCAAACTAACATGACTCAGAAATTTTCATTGTCTAATCAAATAAAATTTCGTTAATAACACATTGTTCTATTGGTTATACATTAACCCAATAACTTCCTAAGTATTAGTAATAATTAAATACTCAATAAATTATCTAAAAGAGAGTTTGATGATATTTTATTACAATTTTTCAATCATAACTCCTATGCAAACTACTAATTAAAGCACCAAAACCGATCTCCATTCTTTTCCGCCATTAGCTCCTTGTGGTGTCATAAAATATGGAATTTTTGTCATGATACGACGTGAGTTTTGACACTCAATAGGCAAAGAAGCAACAAAACATTTTATACAACATTTTTCAATTTCTTTTAAAAACATCTAGCATGATTAACAACACCATAAACACATAGAAACACCTCATTCATAAACAATAATAAATTCAATCAATCCGCTCGCCCCAGGGAGCCCCACGTGGGTTTAGGGAAACAAAACTGTTCCCAAGGATATCTCATATCCCATCAAAAAATATAATACAACAATAAATTCAATCAATCCGCTCGCCCCAGGGAGCCCCATGTGGGTTTAGGAAACAAAACCGTTCCCAAGGATATCTCATATCCCGTCATAAATAATTTTTAAGAATCACAATCTATGGACCGCAGCCCAACATTCATAATCATGCTCACAACATCGATTATCATCCATAAAAACTTGTAAATATGAATTTAATTAACAAAACCATAAATAAAAAGAGTTTTCGATTGTGTTCCGCCTACCTCGAATCGCAAATCCAAAAACTATCAACAATACAAGGAAAAGCTTTATCACTGTAGAAATCGTCTTCGATAATAAACTAAAAGAATCTCTAGCTATTTCTACTAATTAATATTTCAGTTTCCATTATATCATTCATGACTACAAAATAATAATGGAAAGCAGAAGAAAAGGTTGGCTAGGTTACTCTTTTCTTTTCAGTATAAGATATATATATACTCACAACCTAAAACAAGCTCCACCTAACCCCAAAGTTTTAGTCTGCATGTTTAAAAGTTTTTGTCAACAATTCACAACAAAAGGTGAGGTTTTTCATGGATCTCTACCCGACATGCATGCATTTTGTTTACTTTCTCTTTTTTCTCTTCCCAACATGCATGCATGTTACCTCTTCTTACTTTTCTTTTCTTTTTTAAACGCATGCTTTTACATGTAGTAAACAATCCAAAAAAAAAACAAATTGTAAATATCCATGGACACCTTTCTAGCAGGATATTGCATGCACTACTCGATTCCTTTGACCCCTTTTTGTTATTGCTTTTGTCTACCACTAAGAAATCTCTAATCTGGAAAAAAAAATAGAATTAAGAAGTGGCAACATAATCATCTAATTAAGTTAACACCCGTAACCAGGTCTAATGGCTCCAAAACATTCCACGAAGTATATATATCTAGTCTTCTCTAATCATAACACACTTGGCTAAATATCTAGAAGGTCAAAAGTAATGATATCTAACCTACTACACTAATTCAAGACTAGGTAATTATAGTAATATCAAATTAAAGAAAAAATGATAACCTAACTATCTTTAGTGTTTCTTGTTTTACGCCTGCCACTATTTATTTATTTATTTTTTAATATAACTTCTCATGAACAAAAGTTCATTCCCACCAAATTTTGCTTTAGTTAATAGCCCTATTAAATAATGAAACATGGCAAGAATCCATATAAAATCTTCACTTTATTGGGTCTAGTCTTTCATGCTATTATTAAGGAAAGCTTTTAATGAAAAAATATTAATATTAAAATTTTAAGATTAATCCTTGGTCGACATGTCAACTAATATTATAAGTGTTATGTAAAGTCGGTTAACTTAATTGTCTGACTCACCGACTAAGATAAGCACAGACTTCATTAGCAAATGTTAACCAAACGTGTGTATCAATACGTGTTTCATATTTATCACATGCTTTCCCACCACTTTACACCATCTCCACGACATTATACCCACTTCTATTGTGCTAATGATTATGTCGGCTAAGGAAGAAATTATCCATCCAAGGATAATCATGTAACTATCTTGTTCTTCTCTTTAGTGACAAGTTTATTATGATATGGAAGATATAGTACTCAAAAATTTGGCTATAAATAGCCGAGCTATGTAACAAATGAAGGTAACCAAATAAGAGATTTTCTCTTTCACTTTTATCGTTTCTGTACTGACTAACTTTACCATTCATTCAATGAATTTACAAAAATAAGAATAATAATTAATATTATAAGGACAACCAATTAATGATAGCTAGTATTCTATCAAATGATACACACGACTATTCTTTTTTAAAGTCTACAGTAGTGTTACCTAACCAATACTAACACACTAATTCAAGACTAAGTAATCACTATAATAATATTAAGTCAAAAATGATAACCTATCTTTATTCCTTTTTGTTTTACGTTTCCCCACTACTTTTCTAATTCGACTCAACACAAACATAAGTTCATTCCCATGAAGTAATAAAATAAAAGCTCTAAATTACTAAGACACTCTTTAAAGTAAAATTACAAAATTACCCTTCTCATAAAAGGCAAAAATACCCTTAAAATTGGGACGGGTATTACAACCTCACACACTTTAAGAAATTTAGTCCCTAAATTTAAAGTAGCATAGTGACAAAAATTTCAATCTAAATTGAAAATAACATAATTAATTTTATCGAAACACAGTTTACATTTTTTAACTGTATGTGCAACAACTAGTTCCAGAAGGATCTAATCGCTGCTCTGATACCAAACTGTGACGTCCCGGTTTTCAGGCCCGGATCCCATGCTAGAAAACCCGAAGTGCTACTTGGATACCATAGCTGAGTCCCGACTACTAAGCCCAAGCTCATAAACTAGTTTATTTGGGCTAATTTAATTATGTCCGTTTTAACATTTTTATAGCAGCGAAATACTTAGAAAATTACTTTGGAAAATCTAAGCGTAGATTTAACCTAATTTGAAAGCCACCGGAAGAAAAACACATTTGGTTCTCCAATAAAAATACTAACATCGTTCAAGTCTTAAGATTAATTAATAAGTAACGACTTATCCCAAAATTGTAAATCTGAAAACAGACCAAGGTAAATTCCTAGAATGTTTCAGGCTTCATGAGAGTTCCAAAATTCATGGTAATTATATGGTTAAAATCTATTCTGTAAATACTATTAGGCGTAAATTATTCAGGATTTTTAAATGAGTTGAGTATCCTATAACCACAGTCAAATGTGTAGTTTACCAGAACTGCAGAAAATCAAAACTGTACCATTCTGTTTTATAAAAATTATATAAAATCACACACAACTCCAAATTGGATGTGGTTTGTCATTTTAGAAAGATAAAGGATACATAAATATTTTTACAGACACACCAAGATCTAAAAACCAATGTATCATAGTTCTAAAATAGGATATTTATGAGATATTTAAAACAGTCGGATATTTTCGGGATTTAATAATGGTACAAAGAATTATATTGAAATTACATATGTCACTCAGAAAATTCTATAATTTTCACAAAATGTCCCTTACGATGTCTTAATTTTGTTCCAAAAATAATTAAATCAAAACTTATTAAATATTTTAAAATTATTAACAGTCAACTGAACATCATACAATATTTTATAGCTTTGAATCTAAGACTAAATACATCTTTGAACTAGAATTTACGCATAAAGAACAAATTTAAGGATCTAAAATCATTCTCTAGGCTCCACGTTGATCAACTCCTTCTCATGCGTCAAATTTGGAATTTTTGTCATGATACGACGTGAGTTTTGACACTCAGTAGGCAAAGAAGCAACAAAACATTTTATGCAATATTTTTCAATCCCTTTTAAAAACATCTAGCATGATTAACAACACATGGAAACACCTCATTCATAAACAATAATAAATTCAATCAATCTGCTCGCCCCAGGGAGCCCCACGTGGGTTTAGGAAACAAAACCATTCCCAAGGATATCTCGTCAAAAAATATAATACAACAATAAATTCAATCAATCCGCTCTCCCCATGGAGCCCCACGTGGGTTTAGGAAACAAAACCGTTCCCAAGGATATCTCGTATCCCGTCATAAATAATTTTTAAGAATCACAATCTATGGACCGTAGCCCAACATTTATAATCATGCTCACAACATCGATTATCATCCATAAAAACTTGAAAATATGAATTTAATTAACAAAACCATAAATAAAAAGAGTTTTAGATTGTGTTGCGCCTACCTCAAACGATAGCAAATAATCCTAAGTAAAAACAATAGAAATGAACCAGCAACTCCCCTCACAAGAACCGGGAACCCAAAAGCTAAACCATATTGTCATCAAGTACTCGAATCTTTTGTTCCCTCTGAAAGAAGAAGAAAACCTCTCTTCTTCTATCTTTTTCTTTTTCTTGCACTGCTAATAGTTTCTAGATTTCGTTTCTTCCCTTTTTCCTTTTTTTTTTCTCTAATGAAACATAATTTTCATATTTATAGTAATGAAAACCTATCCATGTAAACCCGGTCAAAGTATTTCTAGCCAAAACAAATCATAGTATTCTAACAGGCTAGCACATGGTTTTTCCTGCTTCCTATTTTCATTTTCTAAGTCAAAAATGGTTAGCCTCCACATTTTCTAAGTCAAAAATGGATGGATAAATTTGTTTCCTCCTTTCCTGGCACTAATTAAATCTCTTAATTAATGTAAATTATGTCTAACAATTATTATGCAAATTAACAAGTGACAACATAACTATTAATCTAAGCTATTTCCCTTAATGTCCACAATTCTTTAAAACTCTAATGACCTTATTGTCTAATATATCAGTGACATATGGCAATAGGAATATACACCTAACCCAAGCGTATTAACATCTCCGCCAGCAACAGACGATCTAAACCCACCTGGAAACAAAACCTACACCACTTCACAAGCTTAAGCACGTACCTAATTAAGCTAAGGAAAACCCACTTATTTGCGTGTACACATCTGTAATCAAAGCATAAGAAAATTCTCCTCATTTGGCTAAGTGAATTCTATCATTCAAAAACAAAGATCCAAGTGTCCACATTAAATGACTAAATATTACTTTTTTTTTATTCCAAAATTATTCAAACCTAGCTTGCTAGTCAAAAAAAAAAAAATTTAACATGCCAACTCATTTTTCTTTCTACTTCATTTTTCTTCTCTTCTTCAACAATTCCAGCCATCTCTTCACCTACTGCTCTCCATCAATCACTCCCATCTTCAACCATAGCCAACCAATTATCCACCTTATTAGACTCTTGGTATCTATCTCTCTCAATTTTTATCTTTTCTCTTGTCAAACCCTAGCAAATAAGAATAAGCCTAAACCAAAACATCTAATCCTATCTTGCCTAGTGCCAACAAAAATCAAAAACTTAACAAAACAAATCAAAAGTCAGATTTTCGATGCATGTGAAGAGGAAGAATTTTATTGCCTTGTACTAAGCATAAATAGGTGTTGTATGGATACTTTACCTATGAGCCATTAATTTATATTAAACAAAATCTTGTAAACCACCTCTATTCTAATCATTTTCTTCGTATTATAGTAGCACTCATTTTCTAATCTAATTTTCTAGTTATGCTCTAGTGCTTGGTCAACCTTGAAGGCTTGATGAAATATACATTCCTACATGTTGTTAATTTTGGTCAATAATTTAATAATTCTTAATATCTATCAACCAATGCAAAGTAGTTAAGTGTCAAACTTGTTAACTAACAATATTCTTTACCAAATTCTTTACCAAAAACTAGGAGATCCTAATTTTAATTTTTCAACCGACTTGGGTGACTGAATTATTTATGTGATTATAATGGTCAAATTTTATATTCTTAATTAATCCAAACATGCGCCAAATGTCCATGCATATAATATTCTCCCAATTAATTAGAGCTATTGCCAAAGATAATTTAAACCCTAAAAAAATAAAATAAATGAATAACTTATATTCCCACGACCAAGGAGGAGTCCAAAACAAAAATGGAAAATTACTAAAATGCCCCTTTGGTGTTAATTACGAATTTACCCTTTTATGTAAAAAGACGCAAATGCCCCTTTGAAATTGGGACGGGTATTACACTAACATGTGGTTATCTACAAATAATAGTAATTGAAGATAAATAGCTAAGATAAGGAACATGAGTACTTACCAACTTATGTTTCTTTTTATGGTATGTGCACCTCCAAAGTGTATGGTGAACAATTTGCTTTGCTTTGCTTCTTGCATTCACCTTATTCTTTACTATCTTTTTAGGATTCTTCTCCATATCAACAAATTCCTTCCATATATATGGATCAATCCCAAGTGGAACATCTTCTCTTGCACTTGCCCAGATTTCTGGAGTGATTTATGGAACTGGTTCTTCATCTACCTCCTCGGGTATGTCAGCTCCTTCCTCACTTACTTCCTACTCTTTGTTACGAGCAAGAACTGGTAGCTTTAATTGCTTCCATAACGCATATTTGAATCGCCTGTAAAAGGATGGAAATGATTCTTCATCAATTTTCTGACAGGCTGTTGGGTCCATATTCAATTCAAATTCACCTTGGTATAAACATTAAGATCAATAGAAACAGTCAGCAATACGATATAATCTGCCTTGCTCATATTCATACAAAACTATAACATAATTTTGTGGTATACCTTCAAAGCAGTCCACACGTCGACTTTAAAATTGTCCGGGACATGCCTCCACTCCTTGTATGATATAGGAATACGACTCCGTACGAGCTCTCCAATCCTAGTAGTGAATTTCGCAGTGGAAATCTTATCCCCTATGATCTTTCCAGCAAAATTGACACTAATATACATCTTCGTCTTTTTTTATTTTCTGGATACCTTTTGCTGGGATGACAGTCGTAGTTGAACGAGACAGATTAGAACCGCTTAGACTTGATTCCATTATACTGCAAAAGAAGAAGTGAAATCTTGGTCAAATGATTAAACAATCAAGTAATATAAGAATCAATGAACATTAAACTGCTCACATTAGTCACATTAAGCAATACACACCAACACGACCACATTCAGAAAAATAAAACACAACCACATTCAGAAAACAAAAAATAACAACCATATTAGATCATAAGGTATTACTAAAGTTGGTTGACAGTCTGTGTAAAATGAAATATAGATACTAACATTCTTACAATCTAAACTACGACACCATCAGAAGAAAATTATTCCCGTTGAACCAACAACATAACCAAGTTGGGATCATCCGTAATTACAGATTGAATTTCTTCAAAATTAGGCTTTAACAAATCATCCACATGTCTTGTCATACTCATCGGTGTGTGAAACGTAACAGACAAATCATGATTCTTTACATCTTGAGAATAAAAACCATGTTTGGCCTCAAAATCCATAATCGCAGGTTCATCATAGTAGTTTTCTACACTCTTGAATCTATTCAAGTTTACCATTGTTTGTGGGTGAAAACTATTCCTGTCGATTTTGGTAATTTGGTGTGTGTGGATGAGGAATGAATCTAAACCTTAAACAAATGCACTGCGCGGTGAGTGCTTGTAGATTCGATAGATCAATCTATGCAAGTCCGGCCTAAACCAAGAAATGGTCGTTCTAGACTTGTTTCGGTCACAAAGTGAAGGAGATGGGGTTGATCTTAGGGAGGGAAGCGAAGAAGGTGTTGAGATTATGAAGGTGTTGTCTATGTATGACTTGTATCAGAAATATGAACTAAATTTCAGGATGTAAGCTATCAGCTCCGGTGTTTGAATACGATTGTATCAACACTTTCCTATGTTATCTCGTCTTGTTCTGTTGTTGTGAAAAATAGGGCAGAGAACCTATTTATACAAGTCTTTTAGCCTAACCTTCGTATCTCGTGGGAAGTGGAGAAAGTGGAGTGATGGAGTAGTGGAGTAGTGTGTTGGTGTCACACGACCAGGCTTTCCCACTTCTCCCATCATCACTAACCGTCCATGACTTCCTGACACGTTCTTGTGATGGCGCGTTGTGCGCTGCACGCTGTAAACCGCCAGACCAATACCCCAGTATGTATCCCCCAGTTTGAGACATGATTGATGTCTTGAACATGTGGATCGTGGGACCCACATAAATTAGCATGTAATTCTACGTTATTTAGGAAATTGATACTTGTGAAGTATCGTGTGTATACTATGCAGGTACTGGTTCTTCATCTACCTCCTCGGGTTCTTCATCTACCTCCTCGGGTATGTCAGCTCCTTCCTCACTTACTTCTTACTCTTTGTTACGATCAAGAACTCGTAGCTTTAATTGCTTCCTTAACACATATTTGAATCGCCTGTAAAAGGATGGAAATGATACTTCATCAATTTTCTGACAGGATGCTGGGTCCAAATTCAATTTAAATTCACCTTGGTATAAACATTAAGATCAATAGAAACAGACAGCAATACGATATAATCTGTCTTGCGCATATTCATACAAAACTATAACATAATTTTGTGTTATACCTTCAAAGCAGTCCACACGTCGACTTTAAAATTGTCCGGGACATGCCTCCACTCCTTATATGATATAGGAATACGACTCCGTACGATCTCTCCAATCCTAGTAGTGAATTTCGCAGTGGAAATATTATCCCCTATGATATTGCCAGCAAAATTGACACTAATATACATCATCGTCTTTTTTTATTTTCTGGATACCTTTTTCTGGGATGACAATCATAGTTGAACGAGGAAGATCAGAACCGCTTAGACTTGATTCCATTCTACTACAAAAGAAGAAGTGAAATCTTGGTCAAATGATTAAACAATCATGTAATATAAGAAGCAATGAATATTAAACGGCTCACATTAGTCATATTAAGCAATACACACCAACACGACCACATTCAGAAAATTAAAACATAACCACATTCAGAAAACAAAAAATAACAACCATATTAGATCATAAGGTATTACTAAAGTTGGTTGACAGTCTGTGCAAAATGAAATATAGAAATAATAACATTCCTATAATCTAAACTACGACACCATCAGAAGAAAATTATTCCCGTTGAACCAACAACATAACCAAGTTGGGCTCATCCGTAATTACAGATTGAATTTCTTCAAAATTAGGCTTTAACAAATCATCCACATATCTTGTTATACTCATCGGTGTGTGAAACGTAACAGACCAATCATGATTCTTTACATCTTGAGAATAAAAAAATTGTTTTCCCTCAACATCCATAATCGCAGGTTCATCATGGTAGTTTTCTACACTCATGAATCTATTCAAGTTTACCATTGTTTGTGGGTGAAAACTATTCCTGCCGATTTTGGTAATTTGGTGTGTGTGGATGAGGAATGAATCTAAACCTTAAACAAATTCACTACGCGGTGAGTGCTTGTAGATTCGAGAGACCAATCTGTGCAAGTCCGGCCTAAACCAAGAAATGGCCGTTCCAGACTTGTTTCGGTCACAAAGTGAAGGAGATGGGGTTGTAGTACCAGAATATCGCCACAACGATATTCTCATGATAAGACCAATGCTTTCACGAGAAGGTCAAATATCCCTATAAGTATAAATGACATTATTCACGAGAGTGTCGTGAGGATTCTTCAGCAACATTTGGCGAGCGTCACGGGGAAGCATCATAATAGCTGACGATTGAAGAGACATGTTATGAGAGTTTTGTTTCACGAGGATTACAAAAGTTGGCGAAGATTAATATTGCAAATACCACGATGAGATCGCAGAATATATCCGAAAGAAGGGGAAAACTTAGCTGTCACCCACTATGTAATTTCCTATATAAAGGGTTCAAGTAAGTCCATATGAGGATGATGTATTTTTTAGAGTTGAGAAAATCTTGAGGAGAGAGAAACTCCAGAAAAGAAAGTTGTAATTCTGAGTTTGAATATTTTATGTAAAAATTTCTGAGATCTAAATAATAAAAGTGTCGTTTAATTCTTTAATCTTCAACAAATTTCACTTAGATTTTTATAGGATCTTAATAGGGGTGTAGTGTGGGAAATCCTGCTACTACATTTTGGCGCCGACTAAGGGGAATCAAGATCCAAAATCTCTAATTACAATTTGAAGATTTGGAGAAATTGAAGAAATGGCTGGAAGAAGGAGAAGAAATACATCAGAACCACCAACAATAGTGAGAAGAAGTAAAAGACTTGCAGGTGAAGAAACAAGTGTATTAGTAGAATCTTCAAGGATGAGAACTAGGAGGAATAGAACAAGGAATGAAAGGGAAAATTCAATTCAACAACCAAACCAATCAACATCGGTACAAAATGGAAGAGTGGATTATGATAGAGTAAGCGTGCATACATGGAGATCAGATTCAATGAGAGAAGAAACAAATCGACAATTAAGAGAAGAAAATGGAGTAGGAAGAAATCAGGAGGTAGAATAAGGGTCGATTCATCAAGATGAAGATGAAACAATAGAGGAATTAGGGCAAAGAATATAAGAAGAAAGAAGGTTAGAGGCGGTCGAACGTGCAAATTTAACAAGACAAAATCATGAGTTGAGAATGGAGAACTTAAGGTTACAAAGAAGAAGATCGAGAAGTACAACTAGATCAAGTTCAAGGTCACTTATAGAAATACCAAGGAGAAATTCCCTCATAAGAAATGATGTAGAAAATGTACAAGAAGAAACGCAAAATCCAAATAGAGGGCAATGCCAGGGAGAAGAGAGAGTAAATAATGATTATAACAATCCACAAGGGGAAACTTTAAATGGAAGACGAAATATTGAAAATCAAAGAAATGAAGATAATCAAGATGATGAAGAAAATCACGAAGAAGGTAGAAGAATATTACATGGACGCGAGCACGTCAGAAATCAAAGAGTTATTGAGAATGAAATAGAGATACATTATGCTGAAAAGGCACGTCTAGCTTGCGAGAGAGAAAGACTGAGGGCAGAAATGGAAGAACAGGAGTTTCAAGAGGCAATCAGGAAAAACAATCATGATAATCGAGAAAGAAGACGTACACAAAATCGTGAAAATGGCAATACTCGGGAAGAATATGACAGAATACAGAGAAGGATAGAAAGACAACAAAGAGAATTGGTGAGAAATGAAAAAGTTGGTGGAGAAGAAATTAGGAGACAAAATCAATTGCGAATTTTAGATAGAAATGAAGAGGAAAATCGCAGGAGAAGAGAAAGTGCGTTAAAAAGGCCAATAGAACAAAGCCCAACTGCAAATGAGCAAATTTTGAGGGAATTAGCAGAAATGAGAGGGATGATAAATAATAGAAGAGAAGGTGGAAGAAGGCAACTTGATGAAGCAATCGAAGAAGAAGCTAGAACTCCCTTCACACAGAAGTACAACTAAGAGGATTTCCTCCAAAATGCAATTTTGCCAGCACTAAACAGTATTTTCGATGGGACTACTTGTGCTATTCAACATGTTAAAGCTTATGTTAGGTGTATCTTTGTAGTGGGAGAATCATGATGCTGTTTTATGCAAGTACTTTGCATCCAGTTTGATCAAGCAGGCGCTAAAATGGTTTGAGGGATTGCCGAAAAATACTATTACTTATTTTGATCACTTACAAGCTACATTTTTGGGTGCATACATAAGCAACAACTCTTCACGACCAGGTATCGAAGATGTGTTTGGATTAAAATAGAGAATTGGCGAGAGTCTAAAACATCTAACCATAAGATGGAAGACAATGTGTAGTGAGATGGCGGGAAGAGTAGATGAGAGATATCTTATTTTATCCTTCATTAATACAATGTTTGCGACCAATTTGCTCTACATACAAATTTTCAGAATCAGAAACACCATCACAATGACTGAACTAAGAGAACTACAAGAAGATTACATTACTTTGGAAGAAAAACAAAACGAAATGGAGTCATACCCAATTGCAAACACCAGTTCTGTAGTGGATAATGGAAGTTTGCTTCCCAAAATGATTAATAACGTGGTGAGCACCTCGCAAGTTCAAGCAGAGAAAGTGGCTAATAATGACAAACAAAAGCTAGTGGCTATGGGAAGTCGTGATCAAGAAGAATTTGAAAGAGAGAAGAATTATTACAATCGTGGAGGAAATAGTCAAATCCAAAGGCTTGACCAACCCCAAGAAACTTATGGTGGACAAAAGCAAAATAATTTCATAAATCAAGGGAGCATGAGAACCATATGGGAGGAGATTAAGATGTCACCCTTGAATGCTAGTGTAGAAAAAATATGGGAAGCTATCATTTTAATGGAAAATATACCCTCGCCATGGAACATGGGAAAGGAACCACATCCTAACACTCGTAATCAAGAATTATGTCCTTATCATCATTTTCATGGGCATTCGATAAATAATTGCAGAAATGTAAAAAGAATAATCTTAAGAATGATCGATCAGGGGAAGTTAAATCATTTTCTAAAAGGGCATCAACAATCGCAACTATTGCCACCACCACCAGACGATCGCAGAATGACTAATGTAAAAGGAGCAGAAATTTTTGTTATAGAGGTTGGAACTAAAGCAAAGAATTTATTTTGTAATTCTATTGTGCATTCTTTCAGAACCATCGAAGATTTCCACGATAATGTCTTAAGTAGAGTCTTTGCCAGAGATATGTATGGAAAAGAAATAATGAATATAGCGAGAATCTCGCCATTAGAAGAGTGGCAGAAACAAATCCTTTCTTTTACAGCACAAGAAATACCAGAGCCTGGCGAGCTGCATGATAACACATTGGTGGTAAGGTTGGAAATAAAACAAGAACAAGCAGAAGAAGAAGAAGAAGGTAAAGAAAACAATAACGAAATGGAAGAATCTTGGGCCATTGATAGAATCCTAATTGATACTGGCAGTTCCGCAGATATCCTGTTCTACCACACCTACAGAACCATGGGTGGGAAAGATGAAGATTTGATACCATCGACATACAGAATATATGGTTTTAATGGAACTTCCAACAAGCCTAAAGGGGAGATCACAATGAGGATTTCGTTAAGAGGAATAAATTCCAAGATTTTATTCTGTGTTGTCGATATTGAATCACCATATAACGCCTTGATTGGTCGACCTTGGTTACACATGATATTGGGTGTTGCATCTACCTTTCATCAATGCATTAAATTCCCTCATGGTATTGGAGTAATTAAAGGAGAATGGGGAGAAAGTAAGAAATGTTATGAGATAGATATCAAGTCTTGTGAAGAAAGAGCAGGGAAGAACAACAATTGGAAATACAGAATTAAGCAACAACAGAGAAGTGACAAATTAATGGTTGATTCAATAGAAAAGCATGAAAAAGTTACTAACGAGTCCCTCGCAGATATCAAGCAAATAATAAAACACAACAAAGGTACAGGTATAAAAAGCATAAAAGGAAGAAATGACAAGCAACTTGCGGGAAAACACTAAGTAAAAGAACAGATGATATGGAAGATGAGAAGAATGAAGTGATAGAAAGATGAAATATGAAGAACAGATCGCTAGAAGTGGAAAGGTAAAGTTGTTTTTCTTTTTGAGTGAAGAAAATGAAATAAAAAAAAAATAAAAAAAAATTATTGAGATTTGAAACTCGCAAGAAATTTTAAGAAACGCGAATATAATTTCGCAGAGATTAAGAGAACGGGACAAACCTTTATGGCGTGCACCTTAGTTCGCGAATACAATTTTGTAAGAGGCAAATGTAAGACCTACAAGCACGTCATAGAGTGGGTATCTCTTTATATGATTCAGAGATAAGGTTATACCGCTAATGGAACCTGAGTCATACAGACGTAGGGGTTAAAGAAAACCTATCCAGGAGAGAGATCTTGGATTTCCAGCTTTATAAGGTTATACCCTGGTTGGACGACTGAGAGTCTCTTCCAAGAAGTGCAGAGTATGATCAAGGCGCCGAGGTACACGGTTTAGCCAAGGATGCCCGGGACGGACGAACCTACCCTGGCCATCTTTGGTAAGTCTTGGATACAATGCACTTGGCCTGAAGAAAACCCCACCTAGGGTGAAGTCTTATAAATATAAGCCATATAGGCATAAAGGACAAGAGGCTGCGAAAACAACTGGTTGTTGGTAAATCTGGATGGGAGGAGCTAGTATTGTATGGACGATGTGCTCTCCTTGAAGGGGCAACCATGGGGAATATAAGGGCGGCACCCTCCATTAGGGAGATGATAAGTGTCTTAAGATGGCAATGTCATGGGGCTCTAAGATCGCAAGATCATTTAGGCCTGTCATATTATCGTGTAAATTATACAGAGGCAAAAAGCCATAAGATAAAAAAGTTAAGATGAGGTCAAGGGGTTTTTACATGCAAATGTGAAGACGTCCTGTGATTTCATCGCAAGACGGCAATGTCACGAGGCTTTGTTTTTGCGAGAAAACTTAGGCTCGTCATATTGTCGCAATACAATAAATAAATGCAGATAAGACAAGATCAATGGGTCAATACATGAAAATGTAAAGACGTTCTGCGATCTTGTCGCGGAGAGAATACTATGGCAAAGTAATACCTTTAAGTAGGAAGGCATGATAAGACCATAAGATCGCAAAAATATCAAGGTTTGCGACAATATCGCAGAAATTATGAAATTCGCCAAAATATTCGTTTATTAACTTTCTCATATTGCAGATGAATAATAGAGGCAAGTATGGGAATGAATAGAATGATAAAGATTATTATTCATCACCATATGAGAAATTTATATGGATATTAAAGAGCAGATAATTGGTAGATGCAAACTATATTGACCAAGTTATATTTGCAAAAAAGAGGATGTTCTTTCATTCATACAGATAAAGGGGCAAAGAAATTTACACATTAAATTGAAGAAAGTTGCAGCAAATTGAAGAAGCTCGCGATTGATTACATAAAAGAAAGAAGTCAGACAGATACATTGTTTCATTTATCAACATTGTTATCTTTATCAGATTCTTCTTTTTCACCAGATTTCTCTTCTTCATTATCTTTGATGGGTTCTTCATCATCGCCAGAATTTGTTTCTTCGTCATTATTCTCTTCTTCACTTTTGTCAAAATCTTCATCAGAATCAAAGACACCAAGATCTGGAATTATTGATGGTATTGCCTTTGCAAGATCAGGATACAAAGAATGAGGAATTCCATGGTTGTCACAAACCTGCTTAGTGGTATCATTACGAGTGATGAGGAGGGTTCTATTAAAATTTGCAGAAGTAATCTCAAATTGAGCTTTCAATCGCGAGTATTTATCGTTGCGAGCAGTAAGATCGTTCGCGAGTTGGTGATTAATATCTTCTAGTTCTCTTATCCTTACACGGCATCGATCTTCAGAATCTGCGAGAATAAGGCACCGTTAAGATGGAAGTTAAAAAAAAAAAAAAGTTAATAGAATAGAGTGGTTAACAACCTTCTTTCTCAGAAATCAAGTCCCTAATTAAGGTCGATTGATCAGCATGAAGACTAGCATCTATACCTAAATTATTCCTAGCATTATCAAGAACCTGTGCTGCCCAAGAAAACTCATCATCGTTAGTAATAAGAAGGCGAGAACGAACTTGAGTTTCTCTTGCAAGAAGATCTTTATTTTCGCAGAAGAGTTTATCTCTTTCCATTTGAACTTCGAGAAGAATTTTATGGAAATCGCTAGAGTTTATTTGCCATTTCTAATTGCTTGATCTTTATCGTCAACAAGATCACTATTTCTACTTCTTAATCCATTGATCACTTCTTTTGATTCATGATAAAGACGCTTAAATTTATTAGATAATCCTAAAGTGTGTCTGTGTTCAATGGTCAGGAGATTAAACTTAAATTTAAGTTCCTCTATAGAGAGGGATTTAATTTGTTCATCAGCAAAATTACTTAAGGATTTATTAAGGCGAGCAAGAAGAGTATTATCATCTACAGGTTCGGGAAAGGTTTGAAGGAACGTAGCCTTGTCAGTTAGACCATAAACATCTGCAAAAATGATTGCTTGGATAAGCTATATAAAAGGAAAATAAAAAATATAAAAGAAAGAAAAAGTAAATCATACAATAAAGTTGTTTGTTGGCATTGTTAAGATCCAAAATCTTCTGTTTATTAACTGAAGCTTCAGTTTCCAACAGTTTATTTTTCTCGCGAAGCTCGGCAATTTCAGCCTCTAGTTTCTCTTTATCTTGGCGAAGGTTAACAACCTTTTTCTTAAATGAAGCACATTTATTATCTAAATCAGCAGCAGCAGAAAAAGAAGCTCTCCCAACCTGCAATGAGAGTTTTATAAGTACAAAAAATTTGACGAGAGAAATCGGCGAATTAAGAAAACATACCAGAATACCAAGTGCATTTAAGAAGCTTGGAGTTAGAGTTCCAGAAATTCCACGAAGAGAATTATTATCAGATAAGATTGGAGCATCACACACTTTGACGAGCGCTTGAGCTAGCCCATTAAGAGTCTCATCACCATACTCATTCGCAGTTCCACGAGAAGAATCGCCAAAAATCATGGACAGTTGGGCCATGGAAGAATCAGAGGGAGAAGAATTTTTCATAGAGGGAACTTCTCTAATATCGTCAAATTCTTCGATAAATTCATCATTAGATTTATTAATAATGGTTGAATCCAATTGGGTATGTTGAGAAGAAGAATGCTGAGTTTTATTCTTCTTCAAAGGAGGCTCGCTGGGTTCTTTATCACGAGGGGCAGAACGTCTTCCTTCACTTGAAAGAAAAGAGATTTCCCTTTACGATTAGTTGAAGGTTTCTCCTTAGGTTTTGGATCTAAAGGTGGTAATTCTTCAATTACCTACAAACATAGATAAAGATAAGAAATAGGGGCAACAATATATTGTGAAAGATCTAAGAGCTAAGAAATAGGGGCAACAATAAAGGAATATTTCTTACTTCATCTGTGAAAGATCTAAGAGCTAGAAGAGTGTTGGGTTTCCTATATTTCTGGTAGTTAATCTTCATTTTGGCAACCTACAAGATAACGGAAAAGTTAGCGAGAGTGTGAAGGAAAAAATAATAATAGCATAAGAAGATGAGAGAATATACATCGGAAAACCTATCAGGCCAGTTGAAAGTCCATGGTTCATAGTGAGAGAGATTCGCAGGAAGTTGGAGAGAACCGGATATATAAGGACCTTTAAGGCATAAGGGAAAAATAAACCACTTATCGTCATTAGAATGACGAGGGCCATCATTTGTATTGGTATGAAAATCAATATCTTGCATAAGAGCATTTTCAGCAGTGACCTTCTTTTTATGCAAACAGACACCCCAACAGGTATTATCCCTTACCATGGGGAGTAACTGGTAATTTCGAAAGAAGTTATCTACATTATATTTTGCAGGGATAATCGGAATATGTTTATATTTAAGACTTTTATGTTCTTCGGAATATTGGGATCCTTTGCCAGCACCACGAGAGGCATATTACATTAATAATCTAATATAATCCCCGCCAAGTTGATACACCGCTCGTGAAAATCTCTTATCAGAAATTATTTGGTAAAAGAGTGGAAGTTCAGTGTTGTAGAGAGGAAGTGGAAGACCAGCTTCAAGCTGGCCTAACGAAACTATAATTTTTTCACGAGAACACTGGAAGTTAGAAAATAATTCAAGTGAAAGAACAGATTTGGGACTTTGATCTGGGATTAAAGATAAGTCAAATCCTTGATTTTTAAGTTTTTCTTGCATCAAATTGAAAGCAATAAGATTTTTAGCACCAGCAACAACCATTTTGAGAGAATGGAAATGAAAGGAGATTGAAAAAATGGTAAAATATAGTAGATGCGCGATTTGCGGGAAAGCAATGAAATTTGCAGAGAAGAAGAAGGAAAGAGAATGAGAAGAAAGAAAAAGAGAAGAATGAGAGAAGGTATTTATAGCAGAAGAAGTTTCTCGAGAAAATAAATATAGTTAATACAATGAAAGGATGTGAATGGTCAAATTACAGCGGTTTAAGATGACATGTCGAAAAAATATATGGATGATAAAATTATATGAAGACAGCTGGTGAAAGGTTTAGAGACGTGTCGAATAAAGATGGAGGTGAAAAGATAGGAGATTACGGCAATTTATTCTCACGATCTCTTCTTCTTCGCAGAAAATATGTGAGAAGAGGCAAGATGTAGTACCAGAATATCGCCACAACGATATTCTCATGATAAGAACAACGCTTTCACGAGAAGGTCAAATATCCCTATAAGTATAAATGACATTATTCACGAGAGTTTCGTGAGGATTCTTCAGCAACATTTGGCGAGCGTCACGGGGAAGCATCATAATAGCTGACGATTGAAGAGACATGTTATGAGAGTGTTGTTTCACGAGGATTACAAAAGTTGGCGAAGATTAATATTGCAAATACCACGATGAGATCGCAGAATATATCCGAAATAAGGGGAAAACTTAGCTGTCACCCACTATGTAATTTCCTATATAAAGGGTTCAAGTAAGTCCAGATGAGGATGATGTATTTTTTAGAGTTGAGAAAATCTTGAGGAGAGAGAAACTCCAGAAAAGAAAGTTGTAATTCTGAGTTTGAATATTTTCTGTAAACATTTATGAGATCTAAATAATAAAAGTGTCGTTTAATTCTTTAATCTTCAACTAATTTCACTTAGATTTTTATAGGATCTTAATAGGGGTGTAGTGTGGGAAATCATGCTACTACAGGGGTTGATCTTAGGGAGGGAAGCGAAGAAGGTGTTGAGATTATGAAGGTGTTGGATATGTATGACTTATGTCAGAAAGCTGAACTGGATTGCAGGATGTAAGCTATCATCTCCGGTGTTTGAATACGATTGTATCAACACTTTCCTATGTTATCTCGTCTTGTTCTGTTGTTGTGAAAAATAGGGCAGAGAACCTATTTATACAAGTCTTTTAGCCTAACCTTCGTATCTCGTGGGAAGTGGATAAAGTGGAGTGATGGAGTAGTGGAGTAGTGTGTTGGTGTCACACGACCAGGCTTGCCCACTTCTCCCATCATCACTAACCGTCCATGACTTCCTGACACGTTCTTGTGATGGCGCATTGTGCGCTGCACGCTGTAAACCGCCAGACCAATACCCCAGTATGTATCCCCCAGTTTGAGACATGATTGATGTCTTGAACATGTGGATCGTGGGACCCAAAAAAAGTAGCATGTAATGCTACGTTATTTAGGAAATTGATATTTGTGAAGTATCGTGTGTATACTATGCAGGTACTGCATCGAGTATATTCAGCATGTATGAAGCATCACTATTTGAGAGTCTCAAAATAATCTCATGTCCAGCCTACTTCATGTGATAGTTTGGAGGTTGCGCAAACAAGTCCTCCCTTGGACGACCACATGGTTTGGTAGAGTGACGGGTGGTGATCACCATGACTATGCACTGACCAATTAACTCCTGACCAGGGTTGTATAACCAAGATGGTGAAGTTGGACGGTCGAGATGATCTTTGAGACACTCATCTGCGACTGTTGATGAAATTAGGGTTTTGGGAAAAGGTACGCAGACACCACTTTCCAGCTTGGTCGAATCTAAGCTTGGGACATGGTTTTGGTATGGCCAGTCGGTCATGTATGCTGACGGCATGATGGTACACATGTTCATACCTCACTTTCCCATGGAAGTGTGATCTTGGACACTCAATTTATCCGGCGAAGTTGAGTGGTCGAGATCAATTTGGGACAGTAAAATGGTGCCGCAAAAGCCGCACACCGTACCAACTTAGGGCGTGCGTTCCAATACGACCAGGCTTGGTCGGTCTTGGTCGATTACTCCAGCATGTAGGTGGTAGGATGGTGTTCACGCCTATGCCTTACTGTCCCATGAAAACATGATCTAAGCCACTCAATTCGTCCGGAGAAATCGAGCGGTTGAGATTAGTTTGCAATTTGGAAGGAGCGACCATGCATGTTGGAGGCGCGCGAACCGAGGAGAAAAAGAGAGTTCGGTCTTGGCCGATTGGGTGTAGAGATAGGTGGGCCTGCAGTGATCGTGTTGATACTTATCTGACCTTCTTAGCCTATTCCTGGACCCTTCGTCCGATCAGGATAAAATGGACTCTTATGATCACGACATAAACCCTAATCAGGGTATTGCCGGCCGCGTGTTGTACCTAGTTTGGAGCGCACGAACTAGGACGACCAACTATATTTGGTCATGACCGATCGCTCAGGTATGTAGGTGGGCCCACAGTGATTTTGTTGACATGCTCTGGGCCCTTTGAATCTACATCTACACCCTCTATCTATACCTGCGAAGATGGATGGTTTAGACTGTTTTGCGACACATGTGAGGTGCCGCAAACCCTAATTTAGGGTTCTCCGTCCATACTTCTATGGTTTGGACGTTTTGGAAAGCTAGGCCAATCTTTTGGGGTGGCCGACCATGCGGGGCTCGCATTAGTTCGGCAACGGATATTCCATACTTGCTTCGGGGTTATGGAATCGATCTGGGCCATCCAATCATATTGATGGAGTTAGATGGTCGTGATCATATCCAGACTGATACTGTCAGTCCGGATGCTCAATCGGGCTAGTATAACACACCGAGAGTTGCAGCCTGTACGGGTATTTCGTACAAGTTTCATTATAATGCTTGGAGATATGTGTTGCTCTGCTGAGAGCAACACTCAGTCATCATGACGCACTGATAATGAGTACAGGAAATAAAAGGCTGGTTGCGCATTAATTAATAATGTTGTAAATTCACAGGGTATATGGGATTGTTGCTACATGCTCCAACCTCGATGAATTTTGTGTATTTTATTCACAGAATGGGATTGTTACCACATGCTCCATTCTAGGTGAATTAGTAAATTGGAGGAGTATCCATCATTTATTAATGGCCTTATGTTTTACAAGATGTTAGCGCATAATTTTTTGGCTTTTACAATCTTAGACTTAAATGAAAATCCACCATCAACAACCATCACCAGGTCTTGTTCTCCACCTTTACTTAGTCACAATAAAAGACTACCTTGGTAAATTTTGTGTATTCAACCATCAACATTTGACTAATCATACCATAATACTTGGTACTCTGATCTTGTAGGTTCTTATCTTTATTGATTTCCCTGAATGTAGTAGTAGCTTCCATCCAGACCCCACTATCATGTGTAACAAATTTCTCCTCATACGATTTTGCTGAGAACGTATAACCATTCACCCGATACTTCTTAAAATCTTTTGCTCCAATTGGTCCCTGCACATAACGCCACAATTTTTCATTCATCTTGCGCTCTCTCTCCAACTGCAAGCAGTAATAAATTGTTAGCAAAGAACATAACCAGTAGTTAACAACAAAAATAAATTACCACAGTTAGGGAATAAACTTCGACACACCTTCTTATAAAACCTCTGTCGCTCAACCTCACTGATCGAATTCTTTTTCCCGTTTCAATTAACTGAAACTTAGTCGCAATACTCACTACAATTCAATTAGTTGTTAGAATGATTATTACCAAAGAGATAAGAAATACTGATATAAAATGGTAACAGAAAGATAACCCACATATAGTACTCTGCTACACCTTATATTTCATGACGAAAAATCACCCATCGACGTATTTGTATGAACTAGGCATGAGTCAAAGTCACATTGTCATCTCCATAAAAAGGGCCTTCATCAATTTACTCAGATTCAGGGTTTAAGAAAGCTTCTTGCGTAGCTCTGTGATTCCCATCCTTTTCATTTGACAAGTGTTCCATTGCATGCCTCGAAGATTCAGAAGTAAGATGCGCTTGTTCAATTGTCCCATCCACATAACGTTTGTTACTAGGTGAGTTTTTACAGCTCCTCATCACCATGCTTAACAGAAACAATGAAAGTTAATATGAAACAAATACCAAATAAAGATAACTGCAAGTAATTCAGTAAATGTAAGGTACTTACCTTTCAAACGGATACATCCACCAATATCTAACTGGTCCACATGTAAGGGATTCATCAACCATATGCACCACAAGATGGATGCTAATATCAAAAAATGAAGGAGGGAAATACTTTTCCATCACACATAATTCCTCGGAAACCATGAATTTGGCCTGTTGAATTTCACTTTTAATTAGAACTTTCACACACAAGATCATGAATAAAAAGCTTATCTGGTGAAGCGCCTTACGAAGGTCTGGGTACCTCGGGAAAGCATGTTGAAGAAACACCAGTAGCAAGTATTCCATAATAACATGATAGTCATGTGACTTCAAACAACTCAGACCCGGAGGTTTAACTGTCACATTGTTTCCAAGATTGGATGAAAATCCAGTAGGAAACTTCATATTTTTCAAAATCTTTAAGAAATCATTTCGTTCTTCTTTGCTCAAACAGAAACCAGCAATCGGTACAATGTCCTTGACTGTTTCAGAATCTGTAGTAATCCACTGCCCACTGTGAATATTCATCTTCTTCATATCTTCCCGTGATCTTACACTATCTTTGGACTTTCCCTTTATGTCGAGAATATTATCTATCAAATGTTGGGTAAAGTTCTTCTCAATATGCATTACATCTACATAGTGACAGTAAGGATTATACTTCCATGACGGAATATCGAACAACCGTTCCCTATTATGAAAAACTTTACTTTGAGAATCAACAACATCACAACCAACTTCCTCGTAATAACCTTTCTTTCTCTTTTCTCCATCTTTGGACAGTTTTCCAGGAATATACTCGATATTCAAAGTCTTTAGCATTATTTCTTCTCCACTCAATCGATGCGGCGCAATTCTTGTCTCTGCAGTCTTCATTCCTAAATACTTTCCAGACTTGAACGGGTGTCGTGTCTTAAGAAATTTGTGGCAGTTTACGTACACTATTTTTCTGCAGTGACCCATCCATACACTTTCAGTTTCATCAGCACAATGAGGACAAGCTTTATACCCATGTTTTGTACACCCCGACACTTTTCCATAAGTCGGTACGTCATTGATACTCCACATGAGAATAACTCTGCAGATAAAAGATTCCTTTAGATGCATATCAAAAGTAGTAAAGCCATCAATCCAAATTCTTTTCAACTCATTTATCAAGGGATGAAGAAACACAGATATGTCTTGACCTGGCGCTTTCCGTTCCGGTATTAACAACGACATTATCTGAAATTCTTATTTTATACATAAAGAGGGTGGAAGATTATACATCACCAAGATTACTGACCAAAAACTATAACCAGTGCTCTGAATTCCACGCGGATTGAAACCACCATTCGAAATACCAAGCCATACTCACGCTTCAGCTGCAAATTTCGGCCACTTTTTCTTTATAGTCTGCCATTGGAGTGAATCTACTGGATGACACATATGCTCAAAAGAAGTTTGTGCCTCATGATGCCATTTCGTATAGCGTGTTATCCATGATATTGTGTAGTATCTATTAATTCTCTTACAAGTGGAAAATGTCTCAATAATTTGCGAGGCTCTTTTGTAGTTATTGGTCCATCTTTACCCTCTTTCACCACAAACCTTGATGATTTAGATAGGACACACAGTTGCAATTTCGTGTTATTTTCGCAAAAAAAACATAATGATTAACATACGCTTGAATTGACTCAACCTTCGTTCCTAAATATATCATCATAGCTTTCATTGTTGGTTATTTTTCAGGGAAAGTGTTGCCTTCTGGGAACCATTTTTTCAGTCGTCCCAATAGGTATGTGATACTATTCCCTAGCCAACCAAACATCTTTTTAATATGCTGCGTTTCTATAATTACACTAAGTGTTGTTTCATCACCCTCATAACCAAAATAAATCTTTTCCTTAGATAACTCCTTATGGCATGTGGTATTTCTTACCTAAGTCAGGCGAATCATTTTCATCCATATCCTTGTATAACCTTTCAAATACTCCTTAGGCCTTGTTTACAAAGTCCCCTAACCCACATTGTTCATTTGTAATATTCTCTTCTATATGTTCCTCAACTGGGATTTCTTCATCTACAGTTTCTACCTCTACATTTTCCTCTACTTGTTCCCTCACTACTTCTGATGCTAATGTGGTGGATTTCTCCTCATGTAGAGACCAAATTACGTACGACTTGTCTATTGAGTGTACTTCCAAATGATACTTGACTAGGGAAAAAGACATAGAGTTTTAATTTTGACAAATACGACAAGGACAAGGACATAATAGTAAACCTCTTATCCTATTGTTATATGTAAAATCTATAAAATCAGACACCCCTTTTCTATAGACGTCGCTAAACTTATCTTCTTCATTTATCAAACACTTTTCACCTACTTGCACCATTCTACAATAACACATAACATAGTATGTCAATCAAGGACCCCCTACCACAGAAACTAAATTCATACATACAAGTCATTCTGACAGATCAATAGAGTACAACCTAAAAGTAAATTGACATGCATACGACGTTGAGCGACATAATAGGTAATAGTACACTAGGCCAATAAACGCATGTAACTCATGATATTTGCTGATGTATGTACACAACCCATACAATCATACCAGAACACGAATGCCGATGTAATAACACATGCTTTTCCAGATGCCATTCAAATGAACAAGATGATAACAAAATACGAAAACAACAAACATGACTCAAAATATTCAATGCTTGCATCAAAATAAGATACTCACTTTAAAATTCAAATTAAAAATATCGCAAAGTATACATAAGCAAAAACACATTAATCAATCTATTATACATCGTCAATGTTGTCAATTGAAACATGTTATAGTAACCAGAAAACCATGTAAATAACAGTCCTATACCATACTCATAACCCTTCTTAAAGATCAAATATGTTATTATAATAACTAGCAAAACTCATGGGCCCATTTTTAAATCAAAATGAATCATCTAAATAACAAAGAAAAAAAATTACAATTCTTCTGAGATTCTAAGGAAAACACATAAAAACGGAAACCCTTACTTATTTAACTTGTTTATCTGGTCTCTACATTAACTACAAACAAAAAAGATTCAACATTTATGATTGTAATTTACTGACCTTGAGAAACAATGATGAATCTGAATCCAGAGTTCTATAAACTTAAACTAAAATATGATAAAACCACAAGTTTGAGAAAAAGTTGAATTTTTGTGAGTTTCAAAAAAAAACAAATCAGACTAAGATATACCATCCAGCTTCACTAACATGAATGTAGGGTCATAATATCGCCACAATAATATTCTTACGAAATTATGAAAAACATTTCTGTGAGTTCTTCAACAACACTCTATGAGCATCGCAGAATAATTCAAAGAATGACGTAATAGGCAACGACATCATAAAACATGAGAAAGATGTGAAGATTTTGTAGTTGGAGAGAATGCTCGCGAGAACAAGGCGGGAGCTCGCGAGAACAAGGCGGGAGCTCGCGAGAACAAAGCAGGAAATGAAGATTTTGTGGTTATAAAAGAGTCTCGCGAGCACGATAGCAGATCTCGCGAGCACGATAGCAGAGCCTGCGAGGAGCATAGCAGAGGTTCTAAAATATGGGAAATATGAGTTGAATGTGAGCTGTCATCCACCATGAAGATACCTATATAAAGAGAAGAGCAAGAGAGAGAAAGGGGGGACACAATTTTAGGAGAGAGAGATATATTTTGCAGAGAGATTTTTAGAGAGAGAAAATGTATTTTCCTTTATCATCTTCTTCTCCAAAATTAGATTTAGAACTCCATTAATGGAGATTATCAATGTAAATCAAATGTAAATTTAAAAAATCATAGTGAAGAATCATCGATGTAGATCAAATTTTGTTAGTTCCAACAACCATGTAAAAAATCTTGGTGTCCGTTTTTAATTTTAGCAATTTCACTACCATTTTTATATGTAGATCTAGAAATTAATATCAAGATATGATAAGGGGTGTGTTGTGGGAAAACCTGCAACTACATTTTGGCGCTATAATTACTACCTGCTTGTTGGATTGAAGAAGACCAAGAGAAATTAACAATTGTTAATGATGAATTCAATTGGATTTATGAGATACAGGGGAAAATATGGAAATTTTGGGAAAATAACGATGAAGAACAACCAACACAATTTATGAGAAATGTATACAGAAGAAGCAGAAATATTACAAAGCAGGAGCAGATTCGAAGAAATCTTTATATGAATGAAATAAAATGAATCGGCATCAATCAACTGTTCAAATAGGACAAATTTTTTCTTATCTCTTTAATTATAAGTTCATAATATAGATTTGGAAGATTTTGAATTTTAAACTACTACTAATTGAAGTCAAAGAGGAAGGAATCAAAAGCTCCAGTGAAATTTCTCTTTTGCGATAAGATGCATCCACCAACTTATCAATACACAACATCAGCGAATAAATGGATTAAACCAACACCAACACTTTGACAAGGAAATTAAGATTCCAACGGAGGAGAAAGCACAAAGGACAAAGACAGCACCGTGGATAAAGGAAGAAGACTAATGATTTATTCACCATGTATTTCATCAACAATCGCGAAGAAATCAAATGAAGTTACACCAACAAATAATTCTACAGGACAAAATCTCTTCAACTACTCTTCTCTTTTAAAATCTCTTTTCTTTTCTAATTTCAAAAAAAAAAAAAATCAAGTTTATAAAAATGTATTTTTAGTGTTTACTAATAGTTTACATTTTAGTGCAAGCAGGAATCAGTGCAAATAGGGTTAGAAATCAAAATTTTAGGGTTCATCAATAAAAATAATTTTGATTTATGGAGAGAAAGAAACAAACAAATTGGGTTAGAGGTAATACCCGAATCTCCAAAGATTTTACTTCAATCTTCTTCTGCAAATTTCAAACACAGGAATTAGAAATCAAAATTTTAGGATTTATCAATCAAAATAATTTTGATTTTTGTGAAAATTATATTTCTTACCCGAGGATAGAGATTTCCAGGGTTTCTAATTCTTCAATTGAATCTTCTTCTGAGAGTTTCAATCTAAGAGTGAAAAATTTGTAAATTAGGTCTTTTTATACGATTTTTTAGGTCAGCACACATACATTAGTTGAAGTTTTTTTGTTTAGTTTCTGGTTTCGATTTGATTTAGTTTTCTCTAACCATACAACAATTTATGCATCGAGTGGTTTTATTGTTTTAAGGACCATATTTTTATTAAATTAAATATTGTCTAAATTTCAAAATAACCCAAAATAAATGTGGGAACTAAAATAAAGTGGGAGTCACTAATATTAAACCTCAAGATGATTATAGCCAAACTCATTGGAGAAGTAAAACAAAACTAACGCATGATACTTTATAGATGAAACTCCCAAAATATATTAATATATTAGTGTGTTTTTTTACAAAAACCCTAATCAATAATAATAACATCATCCACACAGAGCACATCATACAATGTAAACATATAACAAATTATGATTAAGAATATACCATCAAGATCAGTCAAAGTTAGACAAACCCATACAAATTATGATTAAGAATATACCATCAAGATCAGAAAGTTAGACAAACCAGTATAATATGCACACGAGTGATTTTCCTCAAATAAAATAGTATATATAATATCATAACGGATGAATTACCTCCCTACTAAGTAATATTCAAACGGATGAGTTACCTCCATACTATATTAATAAGCAATAATATTCAAACGGATGACTTATTGCCCTACTAATGAAATGGTTATAATAATATTCAAATGGATGAATTACCGCGCTACTAGGTAATATTGTCGACGGATGAATTACCTCCTTACTTAACTTAGCTAGGATCCTTGGGAAACACAGACACTACTCGCAGGGAAATCTCACAGTTCATATCACCGACAAACATATCGTAGCAAACATCGTATATACAGATTCAACATATACATCATACAGAAAGATACAGGAACAGTACATCAAAGTACACGCAATCATTTAGATATAAAGTAAATGCACACTAACTTGTCTAACAGTAACAAAGATGCATCATGCTCGCGGATAGAAAGAATTCTCAATGATTACAAGAAGGTTACAGATTTCCCACCTGTTTGAAGGAAAACCACTCCTATCTCGAGATCCGTAATCTACCAGATCATCCCTTGAATCGTTCGTTGTTAATAAAAGAGTAATTGTTAATCACATAAGCACGCTAAAAAAAATATAGCCAATAGGCTCACACAAAGTTCATCATATAATCTCATACAAGTCTCTAGTTATAAGTTAAATGAACTATCTAATGGTTCCAAGCCCATTTATGGTTCTACACTTCTTTCAATCTCTACCTTTAACATATCAAAGGTTTTCTAAATTCAATTGGATTGGTTCTAAAGTCCATTAGCTAACTCTTATGAATATCTACAACTTTGTAAAAGAAGCTAAAGGCTAATTCAAACCACAAAGGTCCAATTCATTAATTATAGGAAAACTAGTCCTAGGTCCAAGTCCACTAAACCAGCCCAATAAACTAAGGTCCAGTCCATATGAGTCAACTAACGGTCACTTACGGTCAAATGGGTCAACTAACAGTCCATGTCAGGTCAAAGCCCAGGGTCCACTAGTCAAATCGGTCAAGGTCCACTGAGTCAAGTCTGGTCAGGTCTGGTTACTGAGTTAACTCAGTCAGATACATTAAGTCAGCTAAACACATTGAGTCAGCTAAACTGACTGGGATGACTAATAAGCCTAATTCTATTGTAGCTACAAGAACACAACCATCCTAATTCTAATTATTTGATCCATATACAAATAATTCATTCAAACAGAATTCTATAATTTCAATATAACAATAATCTAAGCTTTACCTTGATCTGTATTGCAGGATTTCACTAAGATCACTTCCATAACAGTACTACAACTTACTTCAGCTTAAACTAATTCCTATGTTTCCCCAACTATAACTCAAACTTGACTCTCACTCAACTTCATTACCTTAACACTGCCAAATCAATATCATTAACATCTCTAAAATCCTAACATTCATCTTTAACTCAACCATACTCAAATCCCGGTCTCAACACACCGCCATCATGACCCCAATTCCATTTAAACATCACCTTAATTACATTCCATTCCACCTTACATGAAATGTATCATCACATGCAACTTGAACTACAGTTGTAACCCACAAAACCATCTATAGATCATACTTAATTCAGCACCAGCACCATCTCATTCCATCTGCAACCCATATTTAGTTCACCACCATATGTAACACTAACTTACTACACTCATCCCCCTGTTATATCTATAAGACTACTTCATACAGATTACCACACATACATCCACTCTGCCATCCAATTTAGCACAATTACAATCTTCTCCACTAGTTCCATAATTTATACTTTCATCTTAGCTCAACACCACACAAAGATACTAACTTAGAACAATATTCATATACACATACCCCTGCACCACCATAGTTAACTCATCTCAACCATTTTATTATCAATTCTTAATACCACCTTTTACAAATCTATTATCGATAACCCATAAACAAACAATGAATTGAATAAACATACTGAATCAACTCAGAGAAACAATTACCTCAGGATGGTCCAGGTCGAGAAATTTAATCCAATTCTTCTTACTTTAACTCTATTCAGTTTCTCAACGGTTCAACTTAATTTCAGAACACCAATACCATAAACCCCAATTTATTTCTTAATCCTTTTTAGAACCTTAACTCACTGATCTTCTAACAACACACTTCACATCTTCAATTAAGACACTACTTGGTTATTCTTCATCCACCAATAACTCAGTTTACTTATCAAATCCATACCAATATATAATTCGATCTACAAACCCTAATTCTAGTTTGGGGAAGAACAGAAACCCTAATTCCTCAAACCTTACCTTCTCAGTAACTGAAAATATTTCTCTGATTGAGATAAAATGGCTTAAAATGTTCCTGGGTTTGAGTGTCTGCTTATTGATAGTCATATCGGTGGCTAATTCTTGAATGTATTTGACGTGAGTATTGCCTTGGTTTAGTGGGAGCAAAAGTTTTTTCTCTGCTAAAGATTTCCCTGAGTTCACGGCAGTCATCGGAATCTGGATTATAATGGAGGTATGTTTGATGTCAAGCTTCAAGTATGTTCTCTATTAGAGCATAGCTCGGTTGAACCCATCAAGCGTTGGTATGAAGTTTGGTTGTCATATTTTAGTGAACCAAAGCTCATTTAAAGAGTCGCTTGATTATATGCTAGAGTCAACTCCGTATAGGTTAGATAGAAAGTTACTAGGATATGAGACTTACAAGTATTACATAAAGACTTGAAGAATGTGAAGAAGTAAAGAGCTACATCGATGACATCATCCTTCCTCTTGAGGTTAGTAATATTGAATTAAACTGTTTCATTCCTAACGTATCTTTCAAGTCGTGTATATTGAAAACATAACTGCGAAGCTGTGATTGATTATACTCTAGTTAGACATAGTATTAAGGAATTACAATACGAAGTATAACGTCTATCTTTTGAACTTCATATATAAGACATCGACATAATTGTATGAATGCTATTGTAATTATGTATGGATATGGGTGAAGATTTCATCCTAGGAAATAATGTTTTGCATTCATTTAAAGGAAGTACAATTCATAAACTTGTTTTGTGAATCGAAAGGGAAATCGCTAGGCTTATTGGTATTGTTATTCATTGTAAATATTTGGATTACCAATATATGTGTTTAGTATAACCGCTCATAACTTGTTTATGTATCTTGGTAAAACTATTCACAATGCCTGACTTTTGTATTGGTATGACTTTTATTAGTGAAACCGATCTTAAGTAATCACCTAAGATGGTATGATCGATATTTTGTAATTGGTATGACCAACTCTAGACATTGGGTAACCGATCATAATAAGAGGTGCAACCGATCACAAGTATGTGGAATCGATCCTTGTAAGAGGTACAACAAGTCTTAGTAATTGGTAACCGATTCTATGACTTGTGAAACCGATCACAAGTAAATACCATAATAATGTGGTAACCAATCCTAGTACCTAGTCAACCAATTTTTGGAAAGCTAGTGTGACCGATCCTAGTACCCACATGGAGGTAGAACCGAAGCTTTGTGTTTTGGTAGAACCGTGAAACCCATTAATGGTGATTTGATAGGATAATCAATCACATAGTTCTTGGAAGTCAGATGAACCAATTTTAAACTTGTTTGGAAGTGTGGAAAATCGGTTCCAAGATTGTAAATATGAAAAAGTATTTACAAAGTAAAGATGTGGACACACTTTGAACATGTGCTGTAATTCTTATATTTTATTTTTTAAGATATTCCTTGATAATTAAAGGAGAATCCCGGATCGAAATAAATTGAGAATCTTTTAATTAAGGTTTTTAGTTTTTATATACTTTTCATTTCCAGCAATTAAATGCATATCTTTAGAGAATAAAAATTGGTAATGTGCATTTACTAATTGGAGATTTTCTACTGAGATTTCGGCCAATATTTTGACAGTGCATTTCCAGGAATAATGAAAAACGATTTTGGCTTTATTGTATATCTTTGATAATATTCGGTTTTGGAAATTCCTTGGTGTCCAAACTTCCTTGGTCTATAAATATTGAAGTTTGCATTTCGAGCAAACTAATCCTCAGAGCCAGCAAAACTACCTAGTTGTCTTGTTACTAGTGGAGCGGTCTATTCAGAGAGGAAAGTACCATAATTAGGCAAAATATCTTGCGCCCGCTCGTTTTAAAGACCTCTTTGGGATTGATAAGCTCCACGAGTACCATTGGTGGGAACCTAGATAATTGTATTTTATTATTAGTTTTCGATTGATTTGATTGACTAACTATTGTTGAACTTTGATTGCACCTAGTTTGTTTATTCTTGAGAATCTTCTCTTCTGATATAGGATTCACTCAAACTAGATCGAACTGTTGACGGGGATTTTTAGAACTGTTTGTAGATCTAAAGACGTCTTGTGATAATCCATCGTTAACAGAATCTGTTATGTATGTGATTGATTACAAGAGATTCAAGTTGTTTGTGTGTAGGTGTTTATTGAAGATCTATGAAGATTTGAAGACAAAGAAGATTTCTTATTTGAGTTCATAATCTTTGATGTGCACAAAACTTGATCGGCTGGGGATCCAACTACAATCGGTTTATATTTGTGATAACCTTGATTGATTAGTTGTGTAGATCGACATCAATACATTTCTGTGAGATTCATAGTATTGATTGCATAGTCTAAATAATTACTTTGGTAGTTATTGAATAGATTGATCTAAGAACCCGACAAAGGAGTTTATATTGGGATAAATGGAAGAGCCTTTTGTTAAACTCATATCACGTTGTTTGAAAAGAGTTTTTACTGAACAGATTTGTTGTTCCTTATTATTTGGAATACGAATCAAAGGAATTGTTCTAAGTGCGTGAATTATTACAAGATGGAGGCGCAGGTATACTGAGTTTACTAGGTGAACAATAGGTTTAGTTTCTTTGTCTCAATTATACGAAGTTGGTTTGTTTTTATATAGCAGCTTAATTCTGAGAGTATTCAATTCTGGACAAGGTCCCAGGGTTTTTCTGCATTTGCGGTTTCCTCGTTAACAAAATCTTGTTGTGTCTTTTACTTTTCTATTTCCGCAATTATAATTGATTTATTATAATTAGAAGTAAAATACACAAACGTTAATTCTGAAATTACTTGATAGCAATCCTATAGTATTTGGTTAATTCTGAAACTATTATCAAGTAATTATATTTCATTGTTTTATTGTCACGATCTTGTATCCATAGTCAATCACAGAAGTTATCTTGTTTTTGTATTGTCTCGATCTAGTATATCCATAGACGAGCACACGAAGTGTGCACCGATTCGTTGTATTGTATCGACTCGGTACATAGACAATCACTTTCGGAGAAAGGATTTATAGGTGGAAAAGTTTTAGATTGAGGTATATTTAGATACCCTCTTCTTTTCAATTGGTATCAGAGCAGGCAAACACAAAAAGTTCTATCAATCTGTGTTTGGTGCGATCCATACTATAAGAAATTGAATCTATGTCTGATTCAGTTAACGTTATGCAAGAGTATGAATACTCAAATGTTGAATATGTTACTACTGCATTGACTCATGATCCAGGAGTTGCGAAAACATCCGTGTCTATCTATGATTGTAAAGAAGATATTGATAAATAGTTGGTAAAACTCCTAAAGCCTATAAAATCTCTGTCTACAAAGATGTTGATATTGAATACATAATCTAAACTTCTTGAGAATGAGATCAGAAAAAAAGATATTCAAATAAATGCTCTAGCCAAAGAGAATATGGATCTCACTGTTAAACTAGAAGCCATTGGTAAATCTCTTACAGTTTATAAAGAGACACATCCTATGACTCTGACTAATGATTCTGTTATAATTTCTTCTGATGAAAAAACCAAAGGTCCTTGCTCGACTTTGAGAGATTGTGATAAAAAAAACTTGTTTGATCACATTCGAAACAGATCATGATGATGGTAGTTTTCCTAACTACATCAAGCCAGAAGAGGATGAGAAACCAACTTATACATCTACTGATGATCAGACGAAATTTTTTCCAAAGGAAACTTTGAACCGATTCTGTGAACGTGATTTTAAGGAACACAACTTTCAGTCACTTGACATGAAACTTATACTTCTTTAAACTATGGTGGTAAAAATATTGAAAGAAGTTTCTTGTCTTGAAAAACTGAAAGATCATTCCTCAGTAGAAACACAAAATATACCACAACCCGAGAAAGTCAACTCAAAAGAATCATAAGTAAGAGTTGATAATCGCTTCTGGAAAAAGGTTCATCCTCATCCATATCGAAATAATTCTTGTTTTGATGAAGAACGATTCCAGAAGAAAGGGAAAGATAGAATCTCTGCCAAAGGAAACAATCATGAATTTTCGATAATTGTTTCAGATAATCATGCTGATGTGCATCATAAGGAAATCCTTAGTATGAGAAATCATATGAAAATCTCATCAATAGAATGAAGAGAGATTTATCCATCTCTGAAAATTCTCACGTCAGAACAGTGTCTCCTAATGATCATGTTTTTAGATCAAGGAATGATAATCTTCTTGGGAGAATATATTTCGGGCAGAAATTCCCAAAGAGAAACATGAACTATGTTTCTGATACTCATTGTAAGCTAGAAAAAGCTTACTCCGATATGAGTTAGTTGTATTGAATTTTTGCACTCTCATCCTCATTCATGCTCTTAATTATGGACGAGAAAAGCACAATAAAATGAGAGAACATTTTTTGTGTGTGTTTTTTTATCAAAAAAAAATAAATCTGTGACATTTTATGGATGACTGCTAGTCCATGTCTGTCTAAAATTTGTTCATGTTTAACATGACCTTCCAAAAATAAGTTTTATTTAGAATCTTCGAATTTTAATAAACCTTCCATCATGATAAGTTCAGACAAAGGAAACTGAATATATTCTTTTAATATTTTCGGTCCAAGAGTTGTCTCTTCTTAAGAAAAACTATCTCTTGCTTGTATTCCGAAACCCTAATCAATACTTATTTAAATAACCGAGAATGCCTTCAATAACTCGCAGTGTCACAAAGGATAATAAAGAGGAAGCTCAAAAGGTTAAGGATTGTCAAGGAATCAATATAGAAAGGAAGAAAAAAAAACATATCAAAAATCATATCTGATTATGAGTAAGATAGTTCGAATGGATCTTAAGATGAGTCATGTATGTTGGCTTACAACTTTCATGCTCCAACTGAAACCAAGTGGATTCGTTCTGATAGTTTGATTCACTATATCCAGGGTTTTGAAGAACTGAGAACCAATCTCATAATAACAGTTCAACATCAAGATTGGCTCAAAGAAATAATTGATCAAACAAGAGGTAATCTTTCAATAATTATATATATAAGGTCTGTTTTTAATAAAACTATCTTATTTATGAATAAAATTATTATTTTATAATTTTTCTTGTGATAGTTTTTCGATTACATAACATGTGCTTAAATGCTGTATATTATTGCTATGTATATTATGGGATGTTTGATTTCGGTTTTCATAACCTTAGTATTCAATCTCATTTTGTGTGAACCCTTATGGTTTGGGTGACTTTTTGATTTAGCGGGATTGAGTTCGATGCCATGTTGGTATGCTTTATCAAAGGATCATAAGATGTTCCGATTGAAACTAATATGTGAAAAAGTCACAATATGTTGAATCGTTTTTGGTTTAGAATAAAAGCATATGTGTTTCGGGGTTTCAACTTTTGCATCGCATTAGTTAAAACCGATTTTCAATCTTTCTCTGGTAAAGGTTACTCTTTGTTGTTGTTATTTTATTTTGGCGGGAGGATGACAACACAACGGGGGAGATTTCTATGTGAACTTGCGCTTAAAGACATATCTTTCGGGGTAAAGAGGATGCGAAATCTGGGGTAACAAATTTGTTAGTTAATCGTTTTCCTGTTTAAGAAAAGCCTGAGTTTATTGCATATATTTATTGCGGTTTCTTAACAAAAATTTCTGTACAAATGATGTTTATTTCACTATTTGTGTATGGAAGTATGTGTGTGATTCAATTGTTTCCGGTTAAGAAAAACTATTGTTATGCAGGTATTTATTGAAGATCTAAGAAGATTTGAAGACAAAGAAGATTTATTATTTGATTTTATAATCTTTGGTGTGCACAAAACTTGATCGGATGGGGATCCAACTACAATCGGTTTATCTTTGTGATAACCTTGATTCATTAGTTGTGTAGATCGGGATCAATACATTTCTTTGTGATTCATAGTATTGATTGCATAGTCTAAATAATTACTTTGGTAGTTGTTGAATATATTGATCTAAGATAAAGGAGTTTATTGGGATAAACACAATAGCCTTTTGTCAAACTCATATCACGTTGTTTGAAAAGAGTTGTTACCGAACAAATTTGTTGTTCCCTTATTATTTGGAATACGAACCAAAGGAATTATTCCAAGTGCGTAACTTATTACAAGTTGGAGGCATAGGGATACTGAGGGAACTAGTTGAACTATAGGTTTAGTTGCTTGGTCTCAACTATACGAAGTTGGTTTGATTTTGTATAACGGCTTAATTCTGAGAATATTCAATTCTATACAAGGTCCCATGGTTTTTTTGCATTTGCGGTTTCCTCGTTAACAAAATCTTGTTGTGTCTTTTACTTTTCTATTTCCTCAATTATAATTGATTTATTATAATTAGAAGTAAAATAAACAAATGTTAATTCTGAAATTACTTGATAGCAAAGTCCGAACCTATTATCAAGTAATCATACTTCGTTGTTGTATTGTCTCGATCTTGTATCCATAGTCAATCACACAAGTTATCTTTTTGTCGTATTGTCTCGATCTAGTATCCATAGGCGATCACACAAAATGTGGACCGATTAGTTGTATTGTATCGACTCAGTCCATAGACAATCACTTTCGGAGAAAGGACTTATAGGCGGAAAAGTTTTAGATTGAGGTATATTTGGGTACCCTCATCTTTTCCTTCTCCTTTACGATGCATATTTGAACTTCATAGTATATTAATGTTGATGGTGGTTTTTAGCTTAGGGTTAAAATCGTAAAACACTAAACCTTAGAAGAAAATGATGTCACAACATTTAAAGTAACGAACATTTACTAGGCACATTTACTGAAACCTTTAATGTGTCCCTAAATAATTATCGGGGTATCTTTATCAAATTAGGGTTACGACAAGCCAAACCCTAATTCCCCTCTGTGCCAATGGAAAATCATGCCAGCCACACCAACCACCCCAAAGCGTGCCAACCATGCTAGCCGCACCTCTGTGCCAATGGAAAATCATGCCAGCCACACCAACCGCGCCAAAATCATGCCAACCATGCTATCCGCACCTTTGTGCCAATGCCAAATCATGTCAGCCACACCAACCGCACAAAATCATGCCAACCATGCTATCCGCACCTCTATGCCAATGGAAAATCATGCCATCAACACCAACCGCACCAAAGCATGCCAACCATGCTAGCCGCACCTATGCGCCAATGGAAAATCATGCCAGCCACACCAACCGTGCCAAAGCATTCCAACCATGCTAGCCGCACCTCTGTGCCAATGGAAAATCATGCCAGCCACACCAATGGCGCCAAAACATGCCAACCATGCTAGCCGCACCTCTGTTCCAATGGAAAATCATGTCAGACACACCAACCGCACCAAAGCATGCCAACCATGCTAGCCGCACCTCTGTGCCGATGGAAAATCATGCAAGCCACACAAACCGCGCCAAAGCATGCCAACCATGCTATCCGCACCTCTGTGCCGATGGCAAATCATGCCAACCACACCAACCGCGCCAAATCATGCCAACCATGCTAGCCGCACCTCTATGACAATGGAAAATCATGCCAGCCACACCAACCGTTCCAAAGCATGCCAACCATGCTAGTCTCACCTCTGTGCCAATGTAAAATCATGCCAGCCACACCAACCTCTCCAAAGCATGCCAACCATGCTATCCGCACCTCTATGCCAATGGAAAATCATGCCAGCCACACTAACCGCGCCAAAGCATACCAACCATGCTAGCTGCACATCCGTGATAATGGCAAATCATGCCAGCCACACCTACTGCGCCATGCCGAACGCACCTCGCCATGGCCCCATGTCGCGCCACCATACTGGACTTCACTACGCTGCTATAAAAATGAAGGCGTGCAGCAATCAACGGCTTCCATTTAAGGGGACTGAAGAACCTCTTGAGGCTGAAAGGTGGTTAATGGGGATACAAAAGGAGTTTCTAGCCTTGAGAGTGGAAGAGAATGACAAGATCCGTTTTGCTACGTACCTTTTCACTGGAGCTATTTATTTTTGGTGGGATTCGATAAAACGAGTCCGAAATGTTACCGTTTGGGCAGAGTTTGAAACGCTGTTTTTTGACAAGTATTTTCCTGAGACGGTCAAAGCCCAGATGTGTGCTGAATTTGCAACCTTAACTCAGGGAGACATGACAGTTTCTCAACTAGACAAGAGGTTCGTTGAATTGGAACGTTTTGGGGATAACTTGGTCAATACGCCGTTACAAAGAGCAAGAAAACTTCAGGATGCACTGAAACCTGCCATCCGTGCTAGGTTAGTACCATGTCGCCTTACCACTTACAATGATGTTCTTGACACTGCTTTAGCTATAGAAGCAGATTGGAATAAAAACCAGAATGAAAGGGAACCAAGAGATCAAAAGAGGAACCAAAAACGTCAGCGTGCTGATGATACTGAGTGGAACGAAAAACGTCAGCATATTGATGATACTAGGAAAATAGCTGAACCAAAGGTATGCTATCACTGTAGAGTACATGGTCACTTTGCTAGGGATTGTACTAATTTAGGGTCACCTGCAAAACCATACGAAAACTATGTGTGCCACCGTTGTGGCAGTAAGGATCACTTTATCAAGGACTGTCCTATGCCACGAATTTATCAACATCTGAATGCAAACCAACCTCATTACCAGAATGGGCCAAGACAAAACGATCGTGAAAAACAACCATATCTACCAAGAAACGATGTGCGACCATTTGCGCCTAGACAACAGACGCAAGGAAAACTGAACCATTTAGCAACTGATGAAGTGCATACAGAGGATGCGACTATGCAAGGTAATTTTTAAAACCGTACCTTAAAATTCTGAATTTATGGAGAAATTCTGTTTTTTTAGTGGTTGATAGTGTGATACCCTGAAATTTTGGATTCGGGTTTTAACCCGTACCCGACCCATAAATATGGGGAGTAACAAATGTGCACTGTGGGGTGTGCATACCTTTGTTTTTTTTGTAACAAGTAGTTGTGTGCTTTGGGGTGCAAATAACCAATTAGTTAGTACATGGAATAGTGGGGATCTTCTTTATCATTTGCATATAACTTTCCTAAAATTATCACGTGTGATAACCAAGACCAAGTCCATTCTCTCTCATTTGCATTATTAGGGTTATTAAAATAGGTATATATAATCTTTTTATAAAACCCTAAAAGAAAAGTTAGTCTTCTTTTGCCTCTTTCACTCTCTCTATTCCTCTACACCATCTTCCATCTTTTACAAAACAAAAAAGAACACCTTATTTTATGTTGCTTGGAAAAACGTGCAGATTTGGATCAAGATCTTTGGAATAGCTTTTGAGGTAGGGGTTTCTACATAATATCAAATTAAAACCTATTTTAGCATTATTTGTTGGTGTTTTGTTTATCTCTTTAAGAAATATGATTTTGGATAATAATAATAATACTTGGATGCTCTTTGATCTCTGATCTCACCTTAGTATTTGTATCTAGGTAACATAAATACGCGTAATCAATTGCTTTTCATATTTAATTCGGATTTGATTTTCTTTTAAAAATATCGATGCAGTTTTAAGAGTAGATATGCATATTAGTAACTTTGTTGTGAATTAAATCACCATTTTATTGGCTTCCGAAATGAAAACTAGATTTCTGTGTTTGTCAAAAACGTCCTTTCTTTGGAAATGAGAAATAAATATTGTCCTATTTATTCGAAGTCAATCACCAACGCACCACTAATCCAACATTTTCATTCTTTTAAGAAAAAAATAGTGGTACTGGACTTCAATTGTTTTTTTTTAGAAAATAAAATGAACATTAGAATTTGGTTTTGTTTTTAGTATATGAATCGGACTTTTGTCTGCTTTCCAGTACTGGCACAACAATTTAGTTTTGAAAATCGCACAACACTGTTTACCCATCACTATCTTCTCTTTTTACACTTCAATTCTAATTCCTTCTAGTATTAGTTTATATTATTTATTTTTTTGATAATCCATAGTAGTCCTCCTTGAGAAAGACTTTAAATCATTATTAGTTAGTCCTCTTTTTGATTTGACAAGTCCTTATGCCACATTGTATTTAAACAAGAACCTCTTGACGTTCCTCTGTCAAATGATGTCTATATGTTTTTCTTATAATAAAAATATAAAGAAGTCCAAAGGTCACATCGTTTGATCATTTTTAACTAGTATCTCTTGTTTTCGGGTTGATCTTTGTGCACAACTTGAGTAAGCCATTTCTTATGTGTTTGGAAAATGTATTATCATCTCAATTCTTCTTGTCTTTGAAATGGTTTATCCCATTTCGATCAGTCTGAGATAATTTCCTTTGCTTAATAATTTTGATTTATTTTAACACATTTTTTTGTTGATTCCTGGTTTTGAATTTGTACTTTACATTAGCATTGTGAAATTCTATATTAGTTATATGAATGCATTTAGTGAAGTATTTTGGATTCAGAAAATGAATTTGTTGGTGTTTATACGGGATGAATTGAATTGATTAGAAATGGAATACATATGGTCGAATTATGATTTCGTATACCATTCCTTCTCCAATCTAATAGTACAAGATTTGGGTGATATCGTGGTAGATCGCTCTTTCTCTTCGCGATTTATTTACGTTTTGTATCTTTCTTTGTATTTTTTTTTTCATGTTTTGATGTATTTGTTTCTCTTTAAAACCATCATGTAAACATTTCTTATGGAATGAAATATTTGTGGTTTGATGATCAAAAAAAAAAAGAAAAAAAGAAAAGAAATGGAATACATATATGTCTCTGATGTTGAAATGTCAGGCCTTTATGGCATCCCACCACTGGTGGCTACCCTGGGAAGACTGTTCGGGGAACAATATGGTTTGTTTACCGGAATAACTCTGACAATTAGATTAAGAATCTAGAATCTAGAATCTAGAATTTTGGATTGAAGATTTTGAGTAAGGAAATGTTGATTATTTGTGGCTGAGAATAGCGTAAGTATTATTGCAAATTTTTATGCATGATTTTAATTATCGTATCTGCTGCATTTGTTTGATTTCATTGCACTCTATTATTTTTTTTTGAAACTTCCTACTGGGCTGTGGTTTGCTCACCCCAAATTCCTTTTTCTCTCCCAACAGAGTTTGAGGAGCAGTTAGCACAGTAAGCGGACTCGGAAGCTTACGACATAGTACTCAGCTGTTAGTATTCTCGCAAGACACTACTATATGATATCATGGGGATAATGGGTACTTTTATTGATTATCATTTTTATTACTTTGGAGTTTTCAAGTATTTTAATAAGAGACATTTCTAGTTAAATGTTTTTTTTAAATTATTGTTCTTACTTTATGACTTTTGGAACATCTTTAATAATTATTATTTGGAACCTTTTTATTTATTTATTTGGACTTGAATTTGAAAGCAAAATAAATTATGAAGTCTTTATTTATTTTGCACTTTATTTACTATTCAAGAAAGAAAAAAAGCTTGTTCCATAGTCATGACTCAAGAATCCGGTCTTGCTAGTTGGGCTGGACTCGATCCATCGGGTCAAATCAGACTCAATAGAAGCCCGAATTTTTTGCGGTCGTGACAGTTTGGTATCAGAGCATGGTTCCGATTTACTTGGACCATGTGTGTGGACTTACTAGTTTTGAAAGTTGGTTTTTTTTTTAAAAAAAAAAAATAAAAAAATTTACACTCTGATTATTTTGATTTATTTATTTATCGACTTATGATCTGAAATGATTTTGAGAGTTAGGTTATGTTTTTCCTTATTCTTTTTGGAAAATTAAATTTATTTAGTTTTCATCAAGTTTTTCTTTTCATATTTAATTTACTTTGGGGTTGGGGTAAATAACTAAAAACCTTATAATATAAAATGTTGTGTGTATTAGTTAATATAGGATTTCGACTTAGATATTAACATTAGTGCGCGTTTCTCTCTATTTAGAAGATGCCGCCTTGTCGTGATGCTACCAACGGTGCTCAACCAAATGGAGAAGAAGGAGAGGATAGAAGGGAACGCATGGAAGCTACCATTGACCGAGTTGTTGGGACATTGGGAACACTGGTACAGGTTGTTGAAACCCAATGCCAGGGTAGAGTGGACTTAGAAAAATTCTTGAAGGTGGTTGGAAGGAAAAAATTTAAGGGGACTGAAGAACCTCTTGAGGCTGAAAGGTGGTTAATGGGGATACAAAAGGAGTTTCTAGCCTTGAGAGTGGAAGAGAATGACAAGATCCATTTTGCTACGTACCTTTTCACTGGAGCTGTTGATTTTTGGTGGGATTCGATAAAACGAGTCCGAAATGTTACCGTTTTGGCAGAGTTTGAAACGCTGTTTTTTGACAAGTATTTTCCTGAGACGGTCAAAGCCCAGATGTGTGCTGAATTTGCAACCTTAACTCAGGGAGACATGACAGTTTCTCTACTAGACAAGAGGTTCGTTGAATTGGAACGTTTTGGGGATAACTTGGTCAATACGCCGTTACAAAGAGCAAGAAAACTTCAGGATGCACTGAAACCTGCCATCCGTGCTAGGTTAGTACCATGTCGCCTTACCACTTACAATGATGTTCTTGACTCTGCTTTAGCTATAGAATCAGATTGGAATAAAAACCAGAATGAAAGGGAACCAAGAGATCAAAAGAGGAACCAAAAACGTCAGCGTGCTGATGATACTGAGTGGAACGAAAAACGTCAGCATATTGATGATACTAGGAAAATAGCTGAACCAAAGGTATGCTATCACTGTAAAGTACATGGTCACTTTGCTAGGGATTGTCCTAATTTAGGGTCACCTGCAAAACCGTACGAAAACTATGTGTGCCACCGTTGTGGCAGTAAGGATCACTTTATCAAGGACTGTCCTATGCCACAAATTTATCAACATCTGAATGCAAACCAACCTCAATACCAGACTGGGCCAAGACAAAACGATCGTGAAAAACAACCATATCTACCAAGAAACGATGTGCGACCATTTGCGCCTAGACAACACAATGATTTAAAGGAAAACTGAACCATTTAGCAACTGATGAAGTGCATACAGAGGATGCGACTATGCAAGGTAATTTTTAAAACCGTACCTTAAAATTCTGAATTTCGGGAGAAATTCTTCTTTTTTAGTGGTTGATAGTGTGTTACCCTGAAATTTTGGATTCGGTTTTTAACCCGTACCCGACCCATAAATATGGGGAGTAACAAATGTGCACTGTGGGGTGTGCATACCTTTGTTTTTTTTGTAACAAGTAGTTGTGTGCTTTGGGGTGCAAATAACCAATTAGTTAGTACATGGAATAGTGGGGATGTTCTTTATCATTTGCATATAACTTTCCTAAAATTATCACGTGTGATAACCAAGACCAAGTTCATTCTCTCTCATTTGCATTATTAGGGTTATTAAAATAGGTATATATAATCTTTTTCTAAAACCCTAAAAGAAAAGTTAGTCTTCTTTTGCCTCTTTCTCTCTCTCTATTCCTCTACACCATCTTCCATCTTTTACAAAACAAAAAAGAACACCTTATTTTATGTTGCTTGGAAAAATGTGCAGATTTGGATCAAGATCTTTGGAATAGCTTTTGAGGTAAGGGTTTCTACATAATATCAAATTAAAACCTATTTTAGCATTATTTGTTGGTGTTTTGTTTATCTCTTTAAGAAATATGATTTTGGATAATAATAATAATACTTGGATGCTCTTTGATCTCTGATCTCACCTTAGTATTTGTATCTAGGTAACATAAATACGCGTAATCAATTGCTTTTCATATTTAATTCGGATTTGATTTTCTTTTAAAAATCTCGATCCAGTTTTAAGAGTAGATCTGCATATTAGTAACTTTGTTGTGAATTAAATCACCATTTTATTGGCTTCCGAAATGAAAACTAGATTTCTGTGTTTGTCAAAAACGTCCTTTCTTTGGAAATGAGAAATAAATATTGTCCTATTTATTCGAAGTCAATCACCAACGCACCACTAATCCAACATTTTCATTCTTTTAAGAAAAAATAGTGGTACTGGACTTCAATTGTTTTTTTTTAGAAAATAAAATAAACATTAGAATTTGGTTTTGTTTTTAGTATATGAATCAGACTTTTGTCTGCTTTCCAGTACTGGCACAACAATTTAGTTTTGAAAACCGCACAACACTTTTTACCCATCACTATCTTCTCTTTTTACACTTCAATTCTAATTCCTTCTAGTATTAGTTTATATTATTTTATTTTTTTATAATCGGTAGTAGTCCTCCTTGAGAAAGACTTTAAATCATTATTAGTTAGTCCTCTTTTTGATTTGACAAGTCCTTATGCCACTTTGTATTTAAACAAGAACCTCTTGACGTTCCTCTGTCAAATGATGTCTATATGTTTTTCTTATAATAAAAATATAAAGAAGTCCAAAGGTCACATCGTTTGATCATTTTTAACTAGTATCTCTTGTTTTCGGGTTGATACGCTGTGCACAACAGTAAGCCATTTCATATGTGTTTGGAAAATGTATTATCATCTGAATTCTTCTTGTCTTTGAAATGGTTTATCCCATTTCGATCAGTCCCAGATAATTTCCTTTGCTTAATAATTTCAAATTTATTTTAACACATTTTTTTGTTGATTCCTGGTTTTGAATTTGTACTTTACATTAGCATTGTGAAATTCTATATTAGTTATATGAATGCATTTAGTGAAGTATTTTGGATTCAGAAAATGAATTTGTTGGTTTTTATACGGGATGAATTGAATTGATTAGAAATGGAATACATATGGTCGAATTATGATTTCGTATACCATTCCTTCTCCAATCTCATAGTACAAGATTTGGGTGCTATCGTGGTAGATCGCTCTTTCTCTTCGCGATTTATTTACGTTTTGTATCTTTCTTTGTATTTTTTTTTCATGTTTTGATGTATTTGTTTCTCTTTAAAACCATCATGTAAACATTTCTTATGGAATGAAATACTTGTGGTTTGATGATCAAAAAAAAAATAAAAAAAGAAAAGAAATGGAATACATATATGTCTCTGATGTTGAAATGTCAGGCCTTTATGGCATCCCACCACTGGTGGCTACCCTGGGAAGACTGTTCGGGGAACAATATGGTTTGTTTACCGGAATAACTCTGACAATTAGATTAAGAATCTAGAATCTAGAATTTTAGATTGAAGATTTTGAGTAAGGAAATGTTGATTATTTGTGGCTGAGAATAGCGTAAGTATTATTGCAAATTTTTATGCATGATTTTAATTATCGATTCTACTTTGCATTTGTTTGATTTCATTGCACTCTATTATTTTTTTGAAACTTCCTACTGGGCTGTGGTTTGCTCACCCCAAATTCCTTTTCTCTCCCAACGAGTTTGAGGAGCGATTAGCCTGATAAAGGACTCGGAAGCTTACGACATAGTACTCAGATGTTAGTATTCTCGCAAGACACTACTATATGATATCATGGGGATAATGGGTACTTTTATTGATTATCATTTTTATTACTTTGGAGTTTTCAAGTATTTTAATAAGAGACATTTCTAGTTAAATGTTTTTTTTAAATTATTGTACTTACTTTATGACTTTTGGAACATCTTTAATAATTATTATTTGGAACCTTTTTATTTATTTATTTGGACTTGAATTTGAAAGCAAAATAAATTATGAAGTCTTTATTTATTTTGCACTTTATTTACTATTCAAGAAAGAAAAAAAGCTTGTTCCATAGTCATGACTCAAGAATCCGGTCTTGCTAGTTGGGCTGGACTCGATCCATCGGGTCAAATCAGACTCAATAGAAGCCCGAATGTTTTGCGGTCGTGACAGTTTGGTATCAGAGCATGGTTCCGATTTACTTGGACCGTGCGTGTGGACTTACTAGTTTTGAAAGTTGGTTTTTTTTTTTTTTTTTTTAAAAAAAAATTTACACTCTGATTATTTTGATTTATTTATTTATCGACTTATGATCTGAAATGATTTTGAGAGTTAGGTTATGTTTTTCCTTATTCTTTTTGGAAAATTAAATTTATTTAGTTTTCATCAAGTTTTTCTTTTCATATTTAATTTACTTTGGGGTTGGGGTAAATAACTAAAAACCTTATAATATAAAATGTTGTGTGTATTAGTTAATATAGGATTTCGACTTAGATATTAACATTAGTGCGCGTTTCTCTCTATTTAGAAGATGTCGCCTTGTCGTGATGCTACCAACGGTGCTCAACCAAATGGAGAAGAAGGAGAGGATAGAATGGAACGCATGGAAGCTACCCTTGACCGAGTTGTTGGGACATTGGGAACACTAGTACAGGTTGTTGAAACCCAATGCCAGGGTAGAGTGGACTTAGAAAAATTCTTGAAGGTGGTTGGAAGGAAAAATTTAAGGGGGTGAAGAACCTCTTGAGGCTGAAAGGTGGTTAATGGGGATACAAAAGGAGTTTCTAGCCTTGAGAGTGGAAGAGAATGACAAGATCCATTTTGCTACGTACCTTTTCACTGGAGCTGTTGATTTTTGGTGGGATTCGATAAAACGAGTCCGAAATGTTACCGTTTTGGCGAGTTTGAAACGCTGTTTTTGACAAGTATTTTCCTGAGACGGTCAAAGCCCAGATGTGTGCTGAATTTGCAACCTTAACTCAGGGAGACATGACAGTTTCTCTACTAGACAAGAGGTTCGTTGAATTGGAACGTTTTGGGGATAACTTGGTCAATACGCCGTTACAAAGAGCAAGAAAACTTCAGGATGCACTGAAACCTGCCATCCGTGCTAGGTTAGTATCATGTCGCCTTACCACTTACAATGATGTTCTTGACTCTGCTTTAGCTATAGAAGCAGATTGGAATAAAAACCAGAATGAAAGGGAACCAAGAGATCAAAAGAGGAACCAAAAACGTCAGCGTGCTGATGATACTGAGTGGAACGAAAAACGTCAGCATATTGATGATACTAGGAAAATAGCTGAACCAAAGGTATGCTATCACTGTAGAGTACAGGGTCACTTTGCTAGGGATTGTCCTAATTTAGGGTCACCTGCAAAACCGTACGAAAACTATGTGTGCCACCGTTGTGGCAGTAAGGATCACTTTATCAAGGACTGTCCTATGCCACAAATTTATCAACATCTGAATGCAAACCAACCTCAATACCAGACTGGGCCAAGACAAAACGATCGTGAAAAACAACCATATCTACCAAGAAACGATGTGCGACCATTTGCGCCTAGACAACAGACGCAAGGAAAACTGAACCATTTAGCAACTGATGAAGTTCATACAGAGGATGCGACTATGCAAGGTAATTTTTAAAACCGTACCTTAAAATTCTGAATTTCGGGAGAAATTCTTTTTTTTAGTGGTTGATAGTGTGTTACCCTGATATTTTGGATTCGGTTTTTAACCCGTACCCGACCCATAAATATGGGAAGTAACAAATGTGCACTATGGGGTGTGCATACCTTTGTTTTTTTTGTAACAAGTAGTTGTGTGCTTTGGGGTGAAAATAACCAATTAGTTAGTACATGGAATAGTGGGGATGTTCTTTATCATTTGCATATAACTTTCCTAAAATTATCACGTGTGATAACCAAGACCAAGTTCATTCTCTCTCATTTGCATTATTAGGGTTATTAAAATAGGTATATATAATCTTTTTCTAAAACCCTAAAAGAAAAGTTAGTCTTCTTTTGCCTCTTTCTCTCTCTCTATTCCTCTACACCATCTTCCATCTTTTACAAAACAAAAAAGAACACCTTATTTTATGTTGCTTGGAAAAATGTGCAGATTTGGATCAAGATCTTTGGAATAGCTTTTGAGGTAAGGGTTTCTACATAATATCAAATTAAAACCTATTTTAGCATTATTTGTTGGTGTTTTGTTTATCTCTTTAAGAAATATGATTTTGGATAATAATAATAATACTTGGATGCTCTTTGATCTCTGATCTCACCTTAGTATTTGTATCTAGGTAACATAAATACGCGTAATCAATTGCTTTTCATATTTAATTCGGATTTGATTTTCTTTTAAAAATCTCGATCCAGTTTTAAGAGTAGATCTGCATATTAGTAACTTTGTGAATTAAATCACCATTTTATTGGCTTCCGAAATGAAAACTAGATTTCTGTGTTTGTCAAAAACGTCCTTTCTTTGGAAATGAGAAATAAATATTGTCCTATTTATTTGAAGTCAATCACCAACGCACCACTAATCCAACATTTTCATTCTTTTAAGAAAAAATAGTGGTACTGGACTTCAATTGTTTTTTTTTTAGAAAATAAAATAAACATTAGAATTTGGTTTTGTTTTTAGTATATGAATCGATTTTTTCTCCGCTTTCAAGATACTGTCACAACAATTTAGTTTTGAAAACCGCACAACACTGTTTACCCATCACTATCTTCTCTTTTTAAACTTCAATTCTAATTCCTTCTAGTATTAGTTTATATTATTTATTTTTTTGATAATCCATAGTAGTCCTCCTTGAGAAAGAATTTAAATCATTATTAGTTAGTCCTCTTTTTTATTTGACAAGTCCTTATGCCACTTTGTATTTAAACAAGAACCTCTTGACGTTCCTCTGTCAAATGATGTCTATATGTTTTTCTTATAATAAAAATATAAAGAAGTCCAAAGGTCACATCGTTTGATCATTTTTAACTAGTATCTCTTGTTTTCGGGTTGATACGCTGTGCACAACAGTAAGCCATTTCTTATGTGTTTGGAAAATGTATTATCATCTGAATTCTTCTTGTCTTTGAAATGGTTTATCCCATTTCGATCAGTCCCAGATAATTTCCTTTGCTTAATAATTTTAGATTTATTTTAACACATTTTTTTGTTGATTCCTGGTTTTGAATTTGTACTTTACATTAGCATTGTGAAATTCTATATTAGTTATATGAATGCATTTAGTGAAGTATTTTGGATTAGAAAATGAATTTGTTGGTTTTTATACGGGATGAATTGAATTGATTAGAAATGGAATACATATGGTCGAATTATGATTTCGTATACCATTCCTTCTCCAATCTCATAGTACAAGATTTGGGTGCTATCGTGGTAGATCGCTCTTTCTCTTCGCGATTTATTTACGTTTTGTATCTTTCTTTGTATTTTTTTTCATGTTTTGATGTATTTGTTTCTCTTTAAAACCATCATGTAAACGTTTCTTATGGAATGAAATACTTGTGGTTTGATGATCAAAAAAAAAAAAAAGATAAAGATAAGATAAGAAATGGAATGGAATACATATATGTCTCTGTTGTTGAAATGTCAGGCCTTTATGGCATCCCACCACTGGTGGCTACCCTGGGAAGACTGTTCGGGGAACAATATGGTTTGTTTACCAGAATAACTCTGACAATTAGATTAAGAATCTAGAATCTAGAATTTTAGATTGAAGATTTTGAGTAAGGAAATGTTGATTATTTGTGGCTGAGAATAGCGTAAGTATTATTGCAAATTTTTATGCATGATTTTAATTATCGTATCTGCTGCATTTGTTTGATTTCATTGTACTCTATTATTTTTTTTGAAACTTCCTACTGGGCTGTGGTTTGCTCACCCCAAATTCCTTTTTCTCTCCCAACAGAGTTTGAGGAGCATTTAGCACAGTAAGCAGACTCGGAAGCTTACGACATAGTACTCAGATGTTAGTATTCTCGCAAGACACTACTATATGATATCATGGGGATAATGGGTACTTTTATTGATTATCATTTTTATTACTTTGGAGTTTTCAAGTATTTTAATAAGAGACATTTCTAGTTAAATGTTTTTTTTTAAATTACTGTTCTTACTTTATGACTTTTGGAACATCTTTAATAATTATTATTTGGAACCTTTTTTTTTATTTATTTGGACTTGAATTTGAAAGCAAAATAAATTATGAAGTCTTTATTTATTTTGCACTTTATTTACTATTCAAGAAAAAAATAATAGCATGTTCCATAGTCATGACTCAAGAATCCGGTCTTGCTAGTTGGGTTGGACTCGATCCATCGGGTCAAATCAGACTCAATAGAAGCCCGAATTTTTTACGGTCGTGACAGTTGCCCTTCAATCCCATGAGCAAATCCTAGCCATCCAAGGTTACCAGACGACATATGATAACCTTTGGCCTGAAAACCTAAGTTTGGCCACACCAAACCATGATATGCCAATGGCATGCCAAATTAGCCGCGCCACCACGATTGGCCCTCACTACGCGTCTACCAAAACAAGGGCGTGCAACGATCAACGGTTGCCCCTCCTCTCAAGATTCAAAATCTTGACCGTCAAAGGTCACCAAGATAGCAAGTTTCCCGAGCTTGACTTGCCAAGCCACAATAATGTGCTACATGTTTTCCAAAAACATTCGAGATATCAACACAAACTGGGGGATCTTCTTTGGGTATTGGTTTGGCGGTTTACAGCGTGCGGCGTACACTACGCCCGTCATAAGGTAGTTTCATAAGGGTGAGGCGATTAGTAAATATGGGAAGTTATGTATGAAATGTTCATGGGACATAAAGCACATGCGTTAACAACTTTATGGGACATCAATTCCATAACGTGTTTTATGAAAACCAGTTTCATGCGTTAAAAACTTTATGGACATCAATTCTATGCATACGGTTACCACATCCTCCTATTTACTTCCCCACTCCTTAATGATACCAGAGTACGTTTCTATTTCAATTTGTATAAATAGGTCCTACCTATTTCCATTGAACAACAAGTTCATACGGGAGATACAACACTCATAAATACTTACTTGCTAGCTCACCTTGTGAGCTCTCTCTCACTTTTCTGATAAAAAGTCGTAGGAACCCAACTACTCTTCCAGAATCAACTATTATGGTCTCACCAGTTTCCTTGCTTCCCTCCCCAAAACCAACCCATTCTCCTCCACTTTGTGACCGAAGCAAGTCTGGAACGGCCATTTCTTGGTATAGGTCGGACTTTTACAAATTGATATCTCGAATCTAAAGTACTCCCTTGCAATACATTGTTTAGGGTTTAAATTGTTTCTCACTTGCACACCCACAATTACCGAAATTACCAGAAACCATTTTCACCTATAAACAATTGGCGACCACAGCGGGATGTTCGATCTTTCGGTTACAATGTCAATTTTCGAACATTGATCTCGTTCTTTGACCCAGACGTCAAGATGGTAGAGGAAGATGATCCACTCCGACTCAGTTACCCGGTGGCTCGATTATCAGTCATGACACAACAAGGGATGACCGGGGACTTTCCAGAGGATAGAAGCAGATGATCCACCCAAGGATCAACGACTCTGTTATCAGACGGCTCAGTAACGACTAGGGACTTTCCATGGCGGTGTTCCCATAAAACTCGGTCTTACACCCGGAAGGTTCACTTTTCATCAGGAGACCTAAAAACCGAGTAATGACTGGGGACTTCCAATAGGATAGAAGCAGATGATCCGCCCCAAGGATCAACGGATCGGTTATCAGACGACTCAGTAACAAATGGGGACTTTCCATGGCGGTGTTTCCCATAAAACTCGGTCTTACACCCGGAAGGTTCACTTTTCATCAGGAGACCTGAAATCCGGGTAAGTCTTACCTAGGAAAGATACATGGTTTGCTATTTCAAGTTTTAAAGACAAGATACATATTTACCCCATGTCGTCTACCAACACACGTTTCTAAGGTTTTTCCTGGGATGTCTGTGTCACTTTCAATTATAACCAAGAGGATTCAATTCTAAACATTTCATTCAAAAAAAAATATATAATCCAAAACCGTCAAGGTAGCATTTATCTATTAACCCAAGAAAATCAGAAAGTCAAAAACCAATAACCAGGCGTCTCATTTGCCTTCAAAAAAAAATATCTAAGGATAAGAGGTCCAAAAGACAGATATATATTCAATGGAAGTTTTACAACATCGGCTTGCTCCTTTTGACAAAGGCCTCCCTCATGCTTTGGAGATCCGCCCTCTTAAGTTTCAGCTTCCTGCACAACTTCTTGAATTCCGCTTCCTGCTTCTTCATCATGTCTGTGGAAGGACCTTCAACTGCTCCGGCCAACGACCTTTCAACATCAGAGAGACCTTCAATGAACCAAGGAACGTTGAATTCGAAGCCCATGCACATGTCATAATGGAACTTCCAGCTCGAGATTACATCCTAAGTAACTGTATGACTAGTCACGCTGCACATCTCATCAATCGAAGAGAAGGCTTCCTCCACACGCTTGACCAATGCATGGCGACTGGTGATCTTCTTAGTCATGGAAATGTGACCGTAGCTTTCCAAATCTTGGTGTACAATGTCGCATGTTTAGCTGGCACGCTAAATCCACCAATCAACACATAACCTGGAAAATGGGACAGATATGGAGGATTGAAGGTGGAACCTGCAACTGAATCAGCAACTGGCAGGGGATCCCTAACTACAATTTCACCCCCCGAAGTGCTCTCCTCCACTTGAGTCACGTCAACACCCTCGGGACGATGAATCTCCATGTCCAAATCAGTTAGTGCATTTTCCGCAATAGGAAATACGATTACGTCTTTGCTCTGGTGGTCTTACACTTCAAGATCATCCACAGGAACGGTTTCCTCCTAAAAATCAAGATTTAGTTTTAATGCAAAAAAATAAAAGGAGGAAAGAAGAAAAACATGGAGGGGAATCACCGATTCGGTTTCGGACTGACTAGAAGAAGATTCATCACTGCTATCGGAAGAACTACTCCCGCCATATCTGGTCTCTGAGCTTTCATCCTTCTCGGATTCCCCTTCGTCATAGGTAGGCTCAGCATCGCTGCCTTCTGTCTCAAGAGGTGTGTTTTCTGACTACGTGCAAGTTTAGAAAAGGCATTCACATTGCTAAGACCCTGAGAAAGGAACAAGGATAGAAACTCAATAATAAGACAGAGACATGTAATTCGACTAAGTCAGGAAGAAAATTATACGTACTCGCATATTGGAGGAGCTAAAAGTTGGGAGAGCCTCCATACCCGACTAAAGACCACCAACACGATTCTTAGACCTTCGCTCCTTCACTTGGGGACTGTCCACGTCCAGACCGACATGTTTACTTTTGGTTAAATAAGTATCCCTCAACAACGGATGTTTTGCTAAAATCTCGGCAGAAGGCCTACACGAGTGTTCTCCACTACGACTTTCACAAGTTCCTGGATGACGAGGAATTCACTCTGCCAGAATGCGTTATACTTGGAGGTAGTCAACGTATTTCGTTCCGAAAGCAAGAAAGGAAGGCTTTTCCCCGGCGCAAGAGCACTAGCATCAAGAATGTCTGATAATGGATCCTTTGGAGCTTCCATCTGACGAACGATAGGGACCCATTGGTCAAAACCCATATGTCGAGCTGCTCTCTCAATATTATAAGAGACTGTCTGACATGATCCTCGAAAGAAAGAAGGTATATAGCCAGACGTGCAACTACGCATGAACACCATCTCTCCTACACTCAGGTCCTCTTTATCAGAAGTCAAAGACATGTTTGGAGCAGGAGAAAAGGTAGTGACCTGAGTTATAAACCCATGCACCGGAGCCCATGGACGAAAATTAACTGCGTACGAGCTGTCAAGAGGTCCGACCAGGTTCGAACCAGTCTTGGGACGCCTGTTCAACCAGCACAGTATCCTCGAGCTACCCCAAGACTCGAGAAGTACATCCAACGGTTTCGGGGAATACTTTTCGAAATGCTCCCATAGCCACGCCTGGAGAAAGGCGGAATGAACATACAAATCTACTTTCATGTAGCCATTCGAGGCGCGCATATCTGAAACCAGTTGATCCTAGTGTGCATACAGAGAACTAAGAAACAGACCGCCAATGGGGAGAACGACACCTTTTGCCAATTTTATGGAAAACTTAATAAGTCTATGTCTTATCTCTTTCTTGCCCGAGTCGTCATCAAAAATATCTCTGGATAGCCAAAGAGCCAAGAACGCCACAACATGAAGTGTATTGTTCTTCCGTTTCCACTCTAACGCGTAAGGAAACCACTGAGACACCTACCAGTCATAGAAGCACTTCGTCTCATTTTATTTCCGAACGAATCCTCTTGATTTCGCAACCAGGGCGGCATGCATTTCTTCTTCATCTGCAGACAACTTAACATCAGGGTTTCCAACTACGGGAAGGTTCAGTAGTACAACCATGCTCTCCAAGGAAATAGTGCCAAAGCATGCCAACCATGCTAGACGCACCTCTGTGCCAATGGAAAATCATGCCAGCCACACCAACCGCGCTAAATCATGATAGTCGCATCTCTTTTCCAATGGAAAATCATGCCAGCCACACCAACTGTGCTAAAGCATGCCAACCATGCTAGCCGCACCTCTGTGCAAATGGAAACTCATGCCAGCCACACCAACCGCGCCAAAGCATACCAACCATGCTAGCCGCACCTCCGTGCCAATGGCAAATCATGCCAGCCACACCTACCGCACCATGCCAAACGCACCTAGCCATGGCCCCATGCCGCGCCACCATACTGGCCTTCACTACGCGGCTATCAAAACGAAGGCTTGCAATAATCAACGGTTTATCTTCAATCCCAGGAGCAAATCCTAGCCGTCTGAGGTTACCAAACGACATTTTCCTCCAAAACCCTGGCTTGGTCACGCGCCAATCCCAAGCTAGTCATGTCATGTGCCTATGGCAAACCCTTGGCCCCACATTCCAAGACAAACCAAACCTAGCCTGATCTAGCCGCGCCATGCCAAACGCACTCTGCGTTGGCCCTAACTACGCTAGTCACACCATGCCAAGCCAAACGCCATTACCTTGGACCTATCCATGCCATGCGCCTATGGCTAACCCTTGGACCCACATGCCAATCCAAACCAAACCTGGCCCGAGCTAGCCTCACCATGCCAAACACACTTTTCCTTGGCCCTAGAAATGCTAGTCACACCATGCCAAGCCAAACGCCCTTGCCTTGGCCCTAGCCATGCCATGCGCCTATGGAAAACCATTGGCCCCACATGCCAATCCAAACCTAACCTATCCCAAGCTAGACGCACCATGCCAAACGCACCTTGCATTGGCCCTATCCATGCTAGTCACATCATGCCAAGCCAAACGCCCTTACGTTGGACCTAACCACGCCATACACCTATGGCAAACCCTTGTCCCCACATGCCAAGCCAAAACCGCACCTAGCCCAAGCTAGTCCCGCCATGCACCTATGGCAAACCCTTGGCCCCCCACATGGCAAGCCAAAAACGCACCTATGGTAACCCCTTGGCCCCACATGCCAAGCCAAAACCGCACCTATCCCAAGCTTGTCGCGCCATGCCAAACACACTCTGCCTTGGCCCTAGCTATGCTAATCACACCATGCCAAGCAAAACGCCCTTTCCTTGTCCCTAGCCACGCCATGCACCCATGGAAAACCCTTGGACCCACTTTCCAAGCCAAACCATGCCTAATTTCCCTAAGGCATACCTGGCCATGCCGCCACCCCTCCTAAATTCTTCCCGAGTTTTATTTTCGGGATGTTTTCACCTCCCAAATGAGTTAAAAACCTAAATATCCTCGCGAAAGGAGATTGGAAATTCTTTTCCGGTCGATTTGAAGGGCGGACCATCAAAATCCGAGTCCGTACTAGAATTCTACAACGATTCTAGTAAATGGCGCTCATTAAGGTTTCTAAAACAAAGGCGTGCGGCCAGCAACGGCCACCCATCCATCTTAGGAGCAAATCCTAGCCGTCCAAGGTTACCAGACAACCCATGGTAACCTTTGACCCAAAACCATAGCTTGGTCACGCCCATGCCAAGCCTAACCACACCCTAGCCGCGCCACCCTGTTGGATTTTCCTACGCGGCCACCAAAACGAAGGCGTGCAACAATCAACAGTTTCCCTTCAATCCCAGAAGCAAATCATATCCATCCAAGGTTGCCAAACGACACATGGTAACCTTTGGCCTGAAAACCTAAGTTTGGCCACACCAAACCATGCCATGCCAACGGCATGCCAACCTAGATGTGCCGCCACGATTGTCCATCACTACGCGGCTATCAAAACAAAGGCGTGCAACGATCAACGGTTTCCCCTCCTCTCAAGATGCAAAATCTCGACCGTCGAAGGTCACCAGGCTAACAAGTTTCCCGAGCTTGACTTGCCAAGCCACAACAACGTGCTACATATTTTCCAAAAACATTCGAGACATCAACACAAACTGGGGGATCCTCTTTGGGTATTGGTTTGGAGGTTTACAACGTGCGGCGTACACTACGCCCGTCATAAGGTAGTTTCATAAGGGTGAGGCGGTTAGTAAATATGGGAAGTTATGTGTGAAAAGTTCATGGGACATAAAGCACATGCGTTAACAACTTAATGGGACATCAATTCCATAACGTGTTTCATGAAAACTAGTTTCATACGTTAACAACTTTATGGACATCAATTCCATGATTACGGTTACCACCTCCTACTATTTACTTCCCCACTCCTTAATGAGACCAGGGTACGTTTCTATTCCGACTTTTATAAATAGGTCTTACCTATTTCCATTGAACAACAAGTTCATACGGGAGATACAACACTCAGAAATACTTACTTGCTAGCTCACCTCGTGAGCTCTCTCTCACTTTTTTGATAACAAGTCATAGGAACCCAACTACTGTTCAAGAATCAACTATTCTAGTCTCACCACTTTCCTTGCTTCCCTCCCCAAAACCAACCCACTCTCCTTTATTTTTTGACCGAAGCAAGTCTGGAACTGCCATTTCTTGGTTTAGGACGGATTTGTACATATTGATCTCTCGAATCTAAAGTACTCCCTTGTAGTACATTTTTTAGGGTTTAAATTGTTTCTCACCTTCACACCCGCAATTACCGAAATCAGCAGAAACCATTTTCACCTATAAACAATTATATTGTTGTATCTATGTCGTTTGATTTTCTGAAAATTATAATCTGTACCTTTTTATTACTCGACTAAGCGTTGCCAAAGTGATGCTTATAGAGCGATGAATGAAATTTAATAAGAATAAGTGATGATTGTGGTAGTCTTGATATAACTTTTATCATTTCCAGGTGTTTCCAAAGTGATACTTTGGGAACTGATAAAAGCTACATATATTGTTATGAAAGGACTATGTAAAATTGCATTTTAGAAGTTGTTTGTATGACGATACCCAAAGGTTAATCATACTTGTAACGTCTGTAACAGAGCAAGGTAATATATTTATACATAGTACATGATAGGTCTTTTAAACCCAAAGGTTTAAAAGGTCCATTGAGTACTATGTATACGCTGATTAGTCTTGGTTTTTGTTGGGACTTTAGTATATCACAAGTTTACCCAATGGTGAAGTTGTGGTGTATTGAGTCTGAAATCAGAATTTTATAATCATGAAGTTTCAATGACAATTGTTAGTTCTGATTTATAGTTATATGAAGTTTCATATGTTAGTGTTATTAATATCATCTAAACAGATATAGTTTTTGTTGTAAGAAATTCATAATATCTGAACATAGAATGATGAAGTATAGATAGCGGAAAAATTCCACCGAATAGTGGGAGCATTATAATTTTGTTTCATTATCACTTACATATGTTCTTGTTATTTATATTACTGAGAACAATACAGAAAATTCTCTTCGGATATGTATGTAATAATTACAACAGAAAGTACTTCAGAGATCGCTCATATTGAGTACAAGAAGTCGAAATAGCTCATACTGAGCACAGAAAGTCTCCGCGGAGACAGCTCATATAGAGTAAAGAAAGTCTATTCGGAGACATCTCATAAGGAATTCGAGCTTTGATGTAGTATCTCAAATGAGATATTAGCAGATCTCAGTTGAGATCATAAATAATCTTGTTGTAGTCTCTTAAATGAGATATTAGCAGATCTCAGTTGAGATCATAAAGAATCTTGATGTAGTCTCTTAAGTGAGGCGTTAGCAAATCTAAAGTGAAATCATAAAGAGTTCATTGTTGTTTCTTAATTGAGACATTAGCATATCTCTTTTGAGATCATTTACCATAGTCTCTTAGCTGAAATATTGGTATAGATCATTTGATGTAGTCTCTTAACAAAGACACCGGCAGATCTAAGTTGAGATCATAAAGAACATGCGGAAGTCTTTTAACAGAGACATTGGCAGATCTCAGTTAAGATCGAGACATTTACTGTAATCTCTTAATTGAGATATTGGTGTAGATTTTATGAATTTAGTTTTACTGTATAGTCTCTTAATTGAGACATTGGTGTAAATCTTTAGTTAAGATTATAAAGAAATCTCACAACAGAGACATAAAGAACTATTTCGAGACTAAAGAAGTATTTTGAATAAGACCTAAAGAAGTTTACTCTAGTTTTCTTTACGAGCCGGATAAAATAATCTGGCCCTTCACAAAATCCGGAAAATATATGACGGCTTCAGGCTACAAATGTCTAACAGACAATCCATACCAATTGCAGCACAATCCACCCCCCTACAAATACCTACATGTGGACACTCCCATGTCCTCCAAAAGTACAACTTTTCTTGTGGAAATCACTGAACGAAGGTTTACCAACCTTCCAACTTCTCAACCGCATCCGCCTCACCAACTCAAACTTGTGCCCCCAATGAAATTCGGAACCTGAAAATACACATCATATCCTGCTACATTTCCAGATCGATATAACCACTTGGAACCACCTACTTTCCAGGTTATCAAATCCGCAAAACATACACCAGAAAATACCGGTTTTAATAAATCCTCAGATAACCGTTTTATCACTTCTTCAAGCGAAAATCGGAGCTGAAGCATCCACCACTTGCTGCTTTCTATTTTGGTCCCCCTGGATAGCTAGAAATGACTTTATATACAACCAAAAGCCAACGAATCCAACAAGCATTCTTCAAATGGCTACCCGGCTACAACAAGAGTATACATGGGCTCAAAGAAATCAACCACCGATGCTGCCAGGAATGAAACTACCTACCAGTATTATGCACCGGATCCACAAGTCAACCACAATCCTAGTAGGATGGAGTAAACCACAACCAGAGTGGATCAAAATCAACACAGACGGAGCAGCTAGAGGACACCCAGGACTGGCGGGAGCCGGAATAATTTGCCGAAACGAGAATGCGGCCAAAATTTTAGCAATTGCACAACCACTAGGGATAACAACAGCTCTCACTGTCGAAACTTGGGCAATGCTCATTCCTTCAAGGACAACTACAGATTTTGTGATGGGACAGATTATTTCGGCCAGATTAGTTTTCTTTACTATCACGATTACACGACACAAGGGATGAGTATCCAAACTTGTATATTGTGAAACTTTAATAGCCTTCCACATTTAGGGGCGACCCCAACGCAATTAGGGGCGACAAAAAACGACAAAATAGGTCATAATTGGTAGGTTAATTCACAATTGATAGCTTATTTCCGGGGCATTTTTTTAATGGCCAAACTACCCTTTACAATCGGTAGGTTATTTCACAATCGGGAGTAAATTTAGTTTGTATGACTTCCGATTATACGGTATCTCCAAAATAAAATCCTATATCTTTTGAATTTTGATTATCCTACAATCGGTAGTAAACAAAGTTACCTTGACTCCCGTTTATACAGTAGACCTTTGGCAAAAATGCTACCATAATCGGTAGGGAATTTAGGTTATTTAACTTCTGAATATAGAGTAGCCCCAAAATCAGAGTTTGCAAAAATCCTCTTTTTTTTTGAATTTTGGTTGAGTCTATAATCGTTAAGAAAGGAAGAGTTATCATGACTTCCGATTATCCTGGCTCTCTTTGAAAATATCCAACCATAATCGGTAGTCAAGATAGTTCATATAACTACCGAATATAGAGTAGTCCCAAATTCAGATTTTGCAAAAATCCTTTTTTTTTTCAATTTTGGTTGAGCCTATAATCGGTAAGATAGGAAGAGTTATCATGACTTCCGATTATCCTGGTTGTCTTTGAAAATATCAAAAAATAATCGATAGTCATGATAGTTCATATAACTACCGAATATAGAGTAGTCCCAAATTCAGATTTTGCAAAAATCCTTCTTCTTTTTTTTTTAATTTTGGTTGAGCCTATAATCGGTAAGATAGGAAGAGTTATCATGACTTCTGATTATCCTGGTTGTCTTTGCAAATATCCAACAATAATCGGTAGTCAGGATAGTTCATATAACTACCGAATATAGAGTAGTCCCAAATTCAGATTTTACAAAAATCCTCAGGTCGAACACAGCCGGGAGGGGTTACGCCCCTCCGGACAGCGGCAAACAATCTTGAAAATATCCAACACATATAACTACCCAATATAGAGTTGCCCCAAAATGAGATTTTTCAAAAATCCTCTATTTTTCTAATTTGGTTGAGCCTATAATCGGTAGTAAATGAAGTTATCATGACTTCCGATTATACAATATAATCCTTGTCGAAATCTTACCATAATTGGTAGTCAAAATAGTTCATATAACTATCGAATATAGAGTTGCCCCAAACTACCGATTATGGATTAACCTCCCGATTATAAAGGGGCATATAAGTATTTTTAACATATTTTGTCTTTTGTTTGGCCGCTAATTGCGTTGGGGTCGCCCCTAAAAGTGGAGGTTTTAATAGTGCGTTAGTTGCCTAATTCACCAAAAAAAAAAATGGTCGATGGTCAGAAACCTCTCCGAAAAGATGTAATCTAAAGTCAGGTCATGTGTGATATGAAGGTAATTAATAGATCAGAATTTTTCTGCAGCGAGAAGTGGTATTCACTGTGAATCTTAGATCACAGTGAAAAGAACGGTCCCTAGTTCAGTTGGTCATCCATATTTTCCAAAGTTTCATGCGTTCCAGGAGGTCCCAGGTTCAAGCCCCCAATGGCGTAATATTGCAGAAATTAACATGGAAGATAGTGTTAGTTTGCCCCACCTTGTGACACAATCTCAGTCCTCCATATGCTTTGGCTCCATTGGCTAGGTTACCCATGAGGCTCGGTAGTGTTAGTTTGCCCCCCTTGTGACACAATCTCAGCCCTCCATCCGCTTCGACTCCATTGACTAGGTTACCCATGAGGCTCGTTGGTAGGTTAGCACAGCAACCTGTTCAATTAATATTGTAGTATGTTGTTGGAGTTTAGCTTGTTAGGCTTCCAACTAGTTAATGTAATACTCTTTATCCCATAATAATTTTTTTATAATAATAATTATATATAAAAAAATAAATTTACGTATAGTTCTTGGTTTTAAAAATAATGTATCATCTCAAATTGAGACGGAACGGTCATCCCATCCCAGTTTGGTATGTTCGTCTTAGGTTTAGACGGTCGACTCAAATGTAATACTCTTTATCCAATAATAAAATTTATATAATAATAATTATATATAAAAGAATAACTTTATATATAGTTCTTGGTTTTAAAAATAATGTATCATCTCGAATTGAGACGGAACGGTCATCCCATCCAAGTTTGGTATGTTCGTCTTAGGTTTAGACGGTCGACTCAACTTGAGACGTGATGGAAAAACTCTAATATTTGGAGGTTTATTTACCCGTTTTACTGATTTGTGCTTCTCAATGTGAGTGCACAATGGAAAAATATGTTTGCTAACCCATCATATCGGAGCAGGGCTTAATTGGGGAACCCCAAAAACTAATTAGGGGCTTCACACTAGAAGACAAAAAAGATCACCGAAGCCTAATTTGACTCACCCATTATCCAAATATTTTTGTAATGACTAATTATCCCTTATTTAATTAGTGATAATTTTACTTAATTAGTGTTAATCTCACTTAATATGATTTTAACTTTTATTTTTTCAAATTTCTTGTTTGCAATTTTTTCTTTTTTTTCTGAGACTTGCATGAAAAGTCGTTAGGTAGTGAAGTTTTCCAATGACGACTCTTAACAGTCGTTAAAGTTACAAAAACGACCCCAAGAGATGTTAATGTTTAAAAGTTGTTTCTTGACAACTCTAAACTGTCGTTAATGCTTATAAAAGAGTCGTTAACTTCTTTAATGTATTTCCGCCATTAATGACTCTTAGAAGAAGATAACGACTCTTTTATAAACATTAACGGCAGTTTAGATTCGTCAAGAAAAAACTTTTAAACACTACCGACTCTTGGAGTCGTTTTTGTAACTTTAACGACTGTTAAGAGTCGTTATTGAAAAACTTCACTACCTAACGAATTTTCATGCAAGTCTCAGGAAAAAAGAAAAAATCAAAATAAGTGAGATTAACAAAATTTTGGGTTTAAAAATGAAAATGAGTTGGGGTTAGAGTTAAGGGTTAATAGAATTTTGAGTTTTAGGTTTAGTGAAGGGTAAAACAGTATTTTCACTATATTTTCGGGTGGGAATAAAATGGCTGAGGCCCCTAATTATTTTCTAGGGCCCCCAATTAATCCTTGTTGGTATATAGGCATGCATAACTCAAATATGAATGATCTAATATACCAACAAAAGCAAACAACCTCGGAATATCTTAAACCTTATGGCTCGCTAGGAATGATCTAATATACCAACAAAGGAAAACAACCTCGGAAGAAATCCTAGCATGGGCACAAAAACTACAACAAGGATACTACGGGGCTCTACACTCTTCACCAACGATCATTCTAGGAGACACACCGATATTTAACCATCCAATAAGAGATAAAATGATATCAACAATATCGGTAAAATGGTTCATTCCAAACATCAACTGTATCAAGATTAACACCGATGGAGCAGCCAGAGGTCATCCAGGATTTACATGGGCAGGGTTCAGCTGCAGAGATTTAGACACACGAACTTTATTGGCTCTAGCTCAACCACCGGGAATTACAACTGCTTTAACCGCGGAAACTTGGGCTATGCTTTTAGCTTCAAGAACAACAATAGAAAGACAATGGCCAAGAGTTCTCTTTGAAACAGACTTAGAAAACTTATTGCGCTTCAACAGTTCCTCTACACCTCCACCTTGGTACATAGCATAAATGATTGAGGAAATAAAAATTAGATTTCAACAGATCGCACAGGCTGCTATTCAGCACAACTACAGAGAAGGAAATCAAGCAGCAGACGGATTGGCCAATCATGCGGCAGATGGAAGTCAAACAGGAAGCTCGTCAACCAAAATCTGGGATCACGCAATCCCATCTTTTATTAGCCAAATTTTATTTCATGATTCTGTGGGTACCACATACCCATGACAAATTGTAAACTAGTTTCTTTTAGTAAAGTGCATGCTTTAAAAAAAAAAACTCAAATATGACAATAAGACCATAAGAAAGGGTGGAGTTTGGGATGAGATGAGAACCAATTTGGAGCTAAACATCTATATAGTGGTCTACTGGGCCTAGTTAGCAATTCGGAGATCGGCAAACTTACGGAACGGCAAATATACGGGTATTATTCGGATTTGTCAAAATTAAATTCGGTCAACGGTTCGTGATACGACAGTGATTCGGAACGGCATACGTACGTGCATAATTCGTTTTAGAAGTATGGGTTCGGTGATGAAAATTCGGCATATATAGGTGGAGTATAACACCAACAAATAAGTACATATAATATGTATTTGACAAGTTTGTAAGTTCATACAGGGTATTAAGTGGAATTGTGACGTTTTTTTACATCATTAGATCTCCACTTTTATCATTAGCCGTTGGATTTAGGGCATACTGTCTACACGTATCTAGGTCGTCAAATTTCTTCCACCGTCTACTTCTTTTCCTCTTGCCTATCCCTCTCTGAATTCTCTTCTCCCTATTCCATCTCGACAGTTGCAGAGAATTATGCATGTCTTAATCTTATATGTAAGAATCGAGGTCTTCAAGGTTTAAGATATTAAACTTGATTTGTTTTCTTAAATCTCCAAAGCTCTACAATCCATATAATTAATAACTTTATTGCTTCTTTCTCTCAATCTATAGAAGAAAGAAATCTCTTCATTTTAATCATCAATTTGGTATTCCAATTCTCATCTTGGTACAGAAGAATTTCTTTGACAATCCATCTTCATTTTACATCTCTCGCCGTTGCCGGTTTTTCCTACCGAATTCTCGTAAAATCCGGAACGTACGCGTATAATCTGGCCAGCCCATAAAATACACGTTTTCATGTCGGAGTTGGGATAGTTCGGCAGTATAATTCTGTCCCGATTGAAACGGAACAATTCGCGAATAATTCGCTGAATTGCTAACTAGGCTACCGGGTGACGGGAGCAGTTGAGTCTTGAGTGGTCTCCATCGAATAGAGTCAATAGACAGTCCAAGGATGGAGGAGCAGGTACAACATTATATTCCTTTTGTAATCTTATTGATCTTTTACTCTTTTTAGTTGTATTCTAAATATGTCCCAGTCACGTGTAAAGTACTCATGATGTCATCAAATTGGTAGTATTCAAAATATGTCTCATTCACGTGTAAAATACTCATGATGTCATCAAATTGGTAGTATTCTAAATATGTCTCATTCACGTGTAAAATACTCATGATGTCATCAAAAGTTCATTAGATTTTGACATGTGGCCTCTTATTTTTTCATAATTCGATTATTTTATTTTTGACAGTATCAAATTCTAGATATTTTTTTCACCTAGAAATTGTTAATTTTGATCTTTTTAACCAATTTTGTGTAGTTAATTTATATCTCTCAATGGTCAGTACACGAAAAAGAAAAATCATTAAGAAAGGGTCTTTGTAATGACACAAAGGGTTATCTATATGTACAAACAGATTCATATCTTTTGGTTCTAAATCTTGTGCTTTCTCCAACAAAATCCGAAAGATAACCACATTTTGGATCTTCTTTTAATCTCCACCAAATTAAAGAGGATATTTAAGAATGTGTAATTGGGGATATGAATTACTTCCCCCAACCAAAGGTGGTTGTTAAGGGGTATTTTTTGAGCGCGAAAATACTAAAACACCCTTTCATTAATTAAAAATTATTATGAAAAGACTGTAATGCCCTTTCCCCTAAAACATTAAAAATCAAATAACCAAATTCATATATCCCCCAATTTCCATTTGAGGTACCGGCATAGTTAGGGTTAGGTTTTGAAAAATAAATATTCTTCATCTTCTTCCTCATCTTTCATTCTTCATCGACGATTAATCGTTGAATCAAAAATTTCTTCGTCGATTAACCTACCATAACCATGCCTCCACAAAAGAAATCAAAAGCAAAACCGAAAACCAAATCGATTGCTCAACAAACACATGAACAAAGAATCGAGAACATTGCTCAACAACTAGAAGAGGACGAAGCAACGAACTAGGATGATCAACCACTCATGGCTTCTCTGAGAAGGTAAGTGATTTTTGAACTCATTTGTGATTGTTTTAATCGATTTGTATCCATGGGTTTAGGTTAGAATTGCCAACAATAGCTGAAACTGTCGAGTTACAGAGAGTACCGGCATTAGATCTGGGTTTGAATACCAAGCCGGTTTAGGTACCGGCATAGAATTTGGGTTGAATACCATACCGGTTTGAATTCGTGAAACTGAATTTTTTATACCGGCATACAATTAGGGTTGAATACCATACCGGTTTGAATTCATGAAACTTAATTTTTTGTACCGGCATACGAATTGGGTTGAAGACTATTCCGGTAGTCAATTAAAAACACATAGGAACAATTTTTTGTACCGGCATTGTATCTAGGTTTCGTGAATGTCGGTACTTAAAAACCGGCATGAGTTAGTTCAATTCGAAAATGCTGGTAGTACACTTAAAACATACATGAACATCACTGAAATTGTACTCAATACCGGCACACAATTTAGGTTCCATAAGATGCCGGTACAATGATACCGACATGCTCGATATTTAAGGTTTTATGCCGGAACATATTACCGGCATTGGTTTGTTTAAGAGTTTACATGTCGGTTCCTAAACTGCCATGACTTTTCTTATGTTTGTTTTGTTTGCTTATGTTATAGGTCAAAAGCCAAAGAAGCGAAGAAAAATAAAGGTCATATTCTCACTAAGAGAAGGAGGAAGGACGGTCTTGATACTCCTCAGTCCCTGCCTCCACGAGGGAAAGATGAAGGTCGCAAGAAGCGTTTGGGGTTTCAAACAAGAGGGTCAATTTGGGAGAGTGGTAGTGAACGTAGTGCACTTGCAATCCGTGAAGGTACTGGAATAGTTGAGGACGATGAGCATGATGAAGGGGAAAGTGAGGAGGAAGATGATGAGGTTCATCCAAGTCAATTAGCAAGCCAAAGCGAAGTTGGTGGGACGAGTCAACAACCAACACAAGGCAAGGGCAAGGCGCAACCCAAAGTTAAAGTTAAAGGTTGTCACATTCCTCACATTGATGACATTAATCGTGAGCGGTTGTTGTCGCAAAAACAGTATCTTTCACAGATGACTCTGGCATCAACATTTTGATCAGCCTGTTTGTTCAATTGCAACTTCGTGTGTACTCCGCTTTCCTATATTCACTCTTGGAATACAAAGGTTGGATCTCGCTATATGAATCATTTGAAATCGGACAAAGGTTGGATTTTTCAAATAGTCGTGTCTTTTAGATGATTTTGAATGGACATTTTTTTGACAAATACAAAACTGATGGACAATGGATGCGTCTGTTAAAATGGTATGGGATTTTGAATGGACATGTTTTTCCAAAGCACATACCGTTTGGTCAAGAAAAGTATCGGTTAAAAATGGCACTTTTAGGCTGATGTGACTAGAAATCTCATTGTTGAAATAAAGGGAGAAATATGAATGCATTGGAGGACTCCACAGGTACAGAGCCACTTATCATACATTGCCTAGATGGTAATTAATTATTGCCTAGTACCGTGCACTTGGCTAGCATAACGAAGAAAAACTCGAGTAGCCAAGCAGCGGAAGGAAAAACTTTATTACGGTTGATCGAGCTGCTAAACTTAACAAGGAAAATATGGATTGTTATTAACTGACAATGATTCCAAGAGATTTGTCCAAACTTCATCATCTTCTTCCCCGTGCTCCAGATTACCACCGTGAATTTGCTGGTAGTTATTATTATTCTAGTACTCGGTGTGAACGTGATCAGTTTGTGAACCGAAACAAATCTCGTTTGGTTCTTCTGGCTCTTCGTTCCTCATGAATCGACCTCTAACACGAGGCCTACTATCCGCTAATGTTTTCCTGCAAGCGTACTACATGAACCCAAAACAAAAATGTATAAGAAAATTAATAACATTACAAATGCAAACCATGACAGTTAATAGCTCCACTGTTCGTCACATCTAAGAAAAAGTACTTTAGTTAGGAAGCAGATCATAAACGATCATTTAGTTACCATTATCTTCTTAGTAAAGTTTTAGAAATACCGGTACACATACCGACATATACGGAATGCTCAAAACACTGCCGGTACCTCGTCCCTGCACAGCAATTTCTATGCCGGAACAATCAGTTTACAATATTTGGTTCTTGTATTGAAACCGATATGTACCGGCATGGTGTTGTTTGCTAACGTCCATGCCGGTATTCCAAATTTCCAAATACTCTTAAATATATGACAGAAAACCGGCATAGTAAGATTCATTTTGACAATGCCGGTATTAGGTAAAAAGTATAAATGTGTATCGGCATGCAATCTTGGTTTGAATACCACGCCGGTATGTTCTTGAACAGTTGGGGATATTTTGTCCCGACATACAAATTTGTATGAATACAATGCCGGTTATAGATGTTCCGGCGTAGTATTCATACAACGAGTATGCCGGTACTAAGCTTTTTCAGAGAAAAAAAATGGCGGTTTGAAGAAGACAAATCAAATTTTCGACCTCTTTGAAGCATTACCTGTTTGTTGGGGTTGCTTGTATGCTGAACATGTTTACTTTCTTGGGTTGGTTCTTCACAAAACACTTCATGCTCACCAAAATCATGATCCAAGGGTGTTGGTTCATCATATAACTCCAATTGTGAGTTGTTATCATTAACCGAAGATTGAAGATATGATTGTTGTTGTAATTGAGCTAAAGATTCAGCAGCTGCAAGTCTCTCATCATAATCATCTTCCATTTTCAAAAAAAATAAATTCTACTCAAAAAAATTTCCCTACTTCTACTCTCAACTAACCCACACAAATTCAAATAAACATAAATACACACTTATTATATCCCCAAATCATTAACAGTTTACTAATCATAATTAGTAACTAATCCTGATTAGTGAGGGTTAGATTAGGAATTAATAATTTAATTATATAAGGGATAACTCAGCTAGGATATTTGGATCCCTATTTTGTATTTAGCTATATCCCCCAATTAGATTGCATGTCCCCCAATTACGCGTTCTAAAAAAGACTAAAACATATATATTGTTACCTTTTTTATCTCCCCAACCAAAATCCAAGCTTACGATACCTTATAAATATCAAAGTTTTTCCATCAATAGGCTTTTTAATAGGTTAATGATTTTCCAATAGCTACGATGCAATTAAAACCACAACCGGTATTCTAGTGAACAAAGTTATATCATTTTTATGTCATGAAATCTTATGTTAAGACTTTAAATTATGTGATTAAATCATAAAACCAAAACTATAAAAAGGAGCTTAAAGTTATGTAATTTTTGGTTTTGTAGGGTTTACACAATGGTGCTCAACTTGAAGAAGACGATCTCCAAGTAGGGTGCAAATCGGATTTCGTACTGTCTTGAAGTTCACTCTATTACAGGAGTTCACCTTGAAATCTTTTCAAAAACATGTTGTTGGTTGAATGGGAATTTGTTAAGATTGTGAGGAGTAACATCCATACAAACATCTTTCCCATTTTCCCAGTTATTCTCCAAAGTAATCAATGGGAACCGCCAGAGATAATCTTGGGCATGCTTGACACGGTTACATTTCAAATAATCTCAAAGTATAGTTCGGCCATAGTATAAAATAGGAAAGAAGAAAAGAAGAAAAAAAGAAGAAAAAAAAGATGTAAATTTTGGTTCAAGAGATAAAAATGGCAACAATATATATGATTTTATTTTCTTACATTTTGTAACCATAAAAGAGATATTCAAATTAAGGAAAATAAATAAATTGCATGTCAACATTTAACTAGTGGGATACGAGGTCACATGGAAGGATGGGACATGCGATCTGCACCCGAATTGGAGAAGATAAAACAAGAGAAAGATATATTTCTATATTACAAGGAAAATAGAATATGTGCAGCACTTCCTTCGTGTCTTTTGTCATACGTTTGCATAGAAACACGGTACAATATTTTATGTATTTACAAGGACTTTACCCCCGTGAAAAATGCTCATTTTAAATATACACGTTATTTGAGAATTCGATTATGTCGATGATGGGGTGTGTTTTTCTTTTTGGATTGGCGAAAAAATGGAGCCTGACGAGTTTCGAACTTAGGTCAATGATATTATCCTCGAATGACTTACTACTATGCTACAGTGATATCGGTTGAATTTATTTATGTGGGAACATTGTTTCCAATTGTTGCTTTTCTCGACAAAAAATGTGCAGCAGGTGCTAATAATTAGAAAGTAAGAAACTAACACCGGCTTTGAGGTTTGGAGCCTTGGATAAGCCAAGTCCAAACTAGAAATTCTTTGTGCGAATCACCCAATAAATTTGTTAAACTCATAAGAGTCTTGCCCAAATCTTGACCACGATGTAATTTTAGATTCCTCCGGTTGAAAAAAGTCTGCTAAATACATGTATCAATGTATTTTATAACGTATTTCACTATAAAGTTTAGTTTGAAATATAATTGGTCCAGATTGGGACCAATTTTTTTAATTCTCATACGAAAGTTATTCCCATGGAGTATTCATATATAGAGTTTCTAATATAGCACGATACAAGGGATGAGTATCCAAAGTTGTATTTTGAAACTTTAATATTGTATTAGTTGATCTAATTCACCCAAAGAATAAAGGTCGGTGGTCATAAATCTCTCTGAAAAACTGTGATCTAAAGTCAAAGTCATGTGTAGATCACAATTTTCTGCAAGGAGAAGTGATATTTACAGTGAACCTTAAATTACAAATGATGATACTTATAGTGAACCTTATATTACAAATTAACTGAACAATGGTCTATGTGACCCTATGTGAAGAACAATGATTTTTCTACAAATTAAAACACTGTACAAATAAAACGTTGATTTTTTTTTTTACAAATTAAACTCGCAATGTGCCTATAAGTTAAGAGCGATGCCAGACACACTGCGAATTCTCATTTCGTTTTATCCTGAAAGATAATCTGACGGCTAGCACGATACGTTCTTAGTATATATTGCGATTAGTATGGGCAGGAGTGAGCCTACCACTTGTGAGAGACGGTGTAAACTTCAGGATTTTTCTCTCAGTTTAGGAAGAGTTATTGATAAGTTGATGCAAATTTCTTCTGCAGCGGTGCGACTAAAACTAAAGACCAAAAAGGAAAAAAAAAACCAAAATTTGGGTTTAGTCGGGTGTGTGGCGTTATGGGTGGAAGACTAAATTTTAGTGGAGCGTAAACTATACCAACACCTGATGTGGGGCGTGAAGTATACGTTCACCTGGTGCGAAGCGTTAACTATACGTACGCCCGATAGAAAAAAAAATTAATAATAATGGGGCGGAGGTATAAAGTCCGCCCCACTATAAAGTGGAAAACAAAAAATGAATGGGGCGTGGTTATAAACCCCGCCCCACACTAAACAAAATATAAAAAAATAAAAAAATAATGGGGCGTAGATTATAAACCCGCTTGGTGTGAGGCGTAGACTTTATATACGCCTGGTGTGGAGCGTAGATTATAAACCCGCGTGGTGGTGGGGCGTGGACTATACCACCGCTCGAATATATTTGGGTTTAGTCTTGGTCGCATACCAAATATAGTCTGGGATTTAGTCGATGGTCTTCGTTTAGTCGATAGTACGTCCCACTACGTCTCGTTCTCAACCCAATTTTTGGTCTTAGTCGCCCACTGCGGATGCTCTTAGTTTACTTATTAAAAAGAAAGTTATGCTAGTTTCTTAGAGCAACTGCAGTGGAGCGAGTATAACCAAAGAGAAAAAACCAAAAAAAAAACAACTAAAAAAAATTGGTTTACTCCGTGCTGCCATGCTACGTTGTGCAATTTAAAAATTCGCCCAAATCAGGCTCACTTTAAAATCTCGCCCCATTTAATTATGTGTTTTCAAACGCAATTTAAAAGTTCGCCCCACCATCAGGTGCACTTTATACCTATGCCCGGTGTCAAACGTAAATTATACCTACGCCCGGTGTCAAACGTACTTTTAAATTACGCCTGACTAAAACCAAACTAAAGACTAAATATGGTTTGGTTTTTGGTTTTACTCTAGTTTTTGGTCTTTACTCCGTTCGACTGTGTCTGTTTTGTGGACCAAAGTTTTTGTTTTAGTCGTCCGATGTGGATGATCTTAGGCTACAATTATTTGCACAAGGTACGGATTTTCTAGTTTTTCTGGCAAGAAAAGCATCATCATGGAACCAAAGGCCCTACATGAAGTCAGGTGTGTACAAATTCTTACATTTGCGTGTAGGGAGGTTTACATACTCTCTCCGTTCCGTTTTACTTGATGTTCTAGACTTTTTCACGTATATTAAAAAACAACCGAGAGAGTAAATTTTTTCCAAATCTGTCCATATTAGTAGCTTCCTAAAAATTTAAAGCACCTAGTTTTTAGTGTAATTTACGAATCTCGTTGTAATTTACTTGGGATAGAGTATATATCCTCCATGGAATGGATTTAAAAATTAGAATAATTATCTTTTTGCTGATTACAATGAAAATTAATGATATGATGTAATCCCAAAGCAAGGACAAATTAGTGAGTTGTAGTTGCAGGAAATCCCACACTATACCCCTCACAAGAATTCATACAATTAAGTCATTTAAAGATGAACAATCACAATCTTTATTGATGAATCTTCTAAATTTTACATGGAAGGAAAGAAATGGAACTAAGAAATTAACAACTTCTCTGGACTTTCTCTCTCCTAATGACTTGCTCAACACTCGAAAAAGATCTCTCTCTCCTCTTAAGCCTGGTCGGCTTCTTATATAGGATAATTACATAGTGGATGACATCTAAGCTGTCTTTTAATTTCGGATCTGACTTGTGGTATTCTCACAAGAATTCTAATGTTAATCTTCGCGAACACTCTAAACTTCGCAGAATCATCACGCTTTTTCTCATGTTTTTGCCATCGTCATCTATTACGTCATTCTTCAAATCATCTTGCGACATTCGCAATATGTTGTTGGTCAAACTTCGCAAATGTGTCTTTCTTGCGATATTCTGATCTTACATCTTGCCTCTTCTCATGTATTCTCTGCGAAGGGGAGAATGTCATGAGAAACCGTTCTTAAAAATGCCGCAACTGTTCATCTTTTCTTTCTTCATCTTTCTCTACCGACAAGGTTCCGTGAATTAAGCATGATTTTCTACACGTGTTGAATATTCCTTTATTCACCGGCATGTTTAACATTAACCGGTCATCTTCTTTTTCCTATTTAAAGAGGGATCTAGTGGAAAGATAACTTTCTTCTTTTACTTCGTCTTTATCTTCTTCATCTTCATATTCTCTGCAAATCTTCATCGTCTGCCATTTTTATCGAATTCATCTTCCTACTACTATTCTTTTCTGCTTCCATGGAATCTCTAAGGTTTGTTTTTCTTTCTTTTCCTCCCTTTGATTTTTGCTGAGACTGACTTTGTTTTACTGGAATCATCTTGTTTGTTCTTTGTGTAATTCACATACTGTTTCTGTTTCAGCAAAAGCACTTCCAATACTAAATTTATAGTTCAAAACCCTAATGCTCCCAAAGGGTCGCATCCCAAGGTTCTTGCGAAAAAGATAAAGTCTGGGAATGACAAGGTAGTAAGAAACACTATTATTTTTAATAGCAATATTGTTACCTTTGTTTCTTATCTGAGTTGTGATTCTGCAGGGTGATGGAGATGCCACTAAACCTCCCAAAAGATTTCGCCAACCTAAAACGGTTGGAACTTCTGTTTCCTTTCCCAGACTTGCTCTACTTCCTGAACCTTCGCAAACTGAACCTCTACTTCCTGTCTGCGACAATATCGCAACAGGTTCTAATATTTTACCTAATCTTTCTATGGATGAAATCCCCTATGCAAATCTTGTTGCGAATGAAACTTTTTCTTCTCATGTGACCAATACTTTTCAAATTAATTCTATCATAACCCCAACCATTGATATCTCAAACTTCACCCTCAAATGACATCTCTTTAGCAAAGAATGACGATCATCAACTTTCTGTTATCACTACTAGTTTGTCTGAGTCTCTCCATTTTTCTAAAGAAACTCTAGACGGAATAGATATTGCCTTCAAGGTTTTATCTGATATTTTAGATGATGTCAAAAAATCATCTGTGGATCCTGTCAAATTTGGTGTCTGCGAAATTTTGGGTAAATATTTTGGATCTGATAGGATGGTTTCACAAACATCCTTAGAGAAAGAAATTGAGGCTTTGAAGGGGGGAGTCTCCAAGTCAAGACTTTAGAATGTGGCACTCTTCGCCTTGAAAATCAAAAGCTTCAAAATGCTTCGCTAGACTATGAGAATCTTCGCAAGAAGAATAAATAATTAAAAGGTATAACTTCTCTTGTCTTGTATTTACCTTTCATATTCATCTCTTTTAGTAATTTTATCCTTTCTATATTCTATTTTCTTAAAACCCTTTGTTCTCCCTTTAAGTCTTAAACCAGCAACGAATAATGGAGATATACCAATTTGAATCTATCGCGGAAGAAGTTCGTGTGGACAGAGACATTTGGATGGATCAATATAACCAATTAGATAATCTTCATACATATTCCATTGATCAAATAGATAGTCTTACCAAAGAGAATGCTCAATTAGTATAGAAGCAAAACTTATTAAGTAGTGAGATTTCTCACCTCTCTTATTCTTTAACCAAAGCTAACTTCGCGATGGAAACTTTATCAGATGAAAATAAAACCTTATCTCAGGAAAAGCGAAGTCTCTTAAACACGGTGGAGATCTCTTCGCAGAAAATAAATATTCTTTAAAGAGTGTGTGATAACCAATAAAAATCTCTTCATTCACTGAAAAATGAACTTAAAGAAGTAACTGAATCATCTATTGCGGAGAAAAATACACTTATCCATGGTAGGATAACTTTAAGTGTAAAGGAAAGTCATCTCCAAGAACAATATTCCAAATTAGAAGAATCTTACTCTTCACTTGTGAAGGAAAACACTTTTCTCATCTCTAAAGAAAAGAATTTAAAATCTCGCCTGGAGGATTTAGTTGGATATAAATTTGATGATGCAATGAATCATTGGGAGAATACTTGCTTGGCACTAATTCAAAATTTAATTTCGTAAAAGGAAGGTAGTCATTTTGACTGCCTCAGCCATTTTTTTTATTTGTTGAATTTCCTTGCAATATTTCCCTTGCGAAATATTCTCCCGAATAATATTTGTTCTTATTTTTCGCAGAATCTGAGAGAAATCTTCATTCCTCCATTTCTATTTTGGATTCTAAACTTGCCAAGATTCGCAAAGAGAATGGGTTACTTGCTGCTCACCTTGCCCGTTTTCGTGATCGAGCAGAAAGAAGATATGACTACCTTACTTATTTCAAAGACATGGAGATCAGAAACCGTGATAGAGCTTTCCTTCGCCAAGCTCATCTTAGTGTTGAAGTTCTTGTCAACGACATTTTGCTTTCCAAATCTCTTCCTCCTGTATCAATCAAACCTATGGAAGTAGATGATGATGAAATTCTCGTGCTGCTGATAGTGATTGTGATTATGAAAGTGGTGAAGATAGTGATTCTCAAGAAAATTTAGAAGGAGAAAAAGAAATCCCTCTTAAAGAAGCAGCTGCTGGTGATGAAAAAACTGCTGGCGATTAGCCAAATGAAGAAGAAGTTGGAGTCGACAAGAATAAGGAGAACACTGGCAAAGAGGATAAAGCTGGTGAATATGATAAAATTGGCGAAGATGGTAAAGCTGGCGAAGAGGATACTGAAGTCTGAGTTCTTGTTTTATTTTCTTGAGTTATTTTTTCTCTTTCTTTTCTTGCGAATAATGTACTTTGGACCACTTTGGGATTTAGTTATACTTCTGATATTTTAAGCATTTGCAAGAAAGATAATGACATCTTGTTTATTAATTCCCATACTTGCCTCTCATTATCTTTCTTGTGATGAATGATCTGCATGAAGAATGGTTAGTATTTTATAAAAAAATTGTTCTGTCATGTGGTCTTATTTTTCCTTCCTAGTTAAAGGTCTTATTTTTCCACCTCTTGTTATTGCGACAAAATCGCAGGACGTCTTTGAATTTTCAAGCAAAAACCCATTGATCTTGCCTTAACTTTTTGTTCTTTTATAATTTTTATTGCGACAATATGATAGGCCTAAACTTTCTTGTGAAATTAAAGTCCCATAACATTGTCGTCTTGCGACGAAATCGCAGGATATCTTTACACTTGCATGCAATGACCCATTGATCTCGTCTTATATTTTCTTTTTGTATTATTGCCTCTTCAGGATTGTTGCAAAAATATGACAAGTCTTAATACTCTCGTGAGTAAAAAGCCTCATGACATTTGCATCTTAAGACACTTATCATCTCCCCAATGGAGGGTGCCGCCCTTATTTTCCCCTGGTTTCCTTTTCAAGGAGACGTACTTCTGCCATACAAGACTAGCTCCTCCCATCCAGTCTTAACAACAACTAGTTTTTTTCCCAGCCTCTTATCCCTTTTTCCTATATGGCTTATGGTTACGAGACTGCACCCTAAGTGGGGTTTTCTTTGGGCCGAGTGCATCATAGTCAAGACTTGCCAAGAATGGCCAGGGTAGTTTCATACGCCCCGGGCACGCTTGGATCAATCGTGTACCTCGGCGCCTTGATCATACTATGCACTCCTTAGGAGAGTTCTTATTACCTTAGTCACCCAACTTAAGTCATATGCTCAAGTTGAGAATCCAAGGTGCCTCTCCTGGATGGGGTTTCATTGACCCCAAATCTCCATGACTCAGGTTCCAGCAGCGGTATAACCTTATCCCTGATTCATGCAACAGATACCCCATTTTATGACGTACTTTAGGTCTTACATTTTCCTCTTGTGAAATTTTATTCGCGAACTAGGATGTACATCATAAAGGTTCGTCCCATTCTAATATGTCATTATGTTCTGATTTTCTCTTGTGAAATTTTCACACATTCTCATTTTATCTTAATCTTGAATAATCTCGCAGCAACTCTTTCATTAAAATTTTTTTTGTTCATTTTTATTTTGTTGCCTCATACATCATTTCATCGTCTAAGGTTTCTCAAAGTTCCTCACGGGTTATATCTCTTTAAATATAATCTATTCCATGGTCTATCTAGTCTTTGACCAACATCTCTACCCTCTGGATCCATCAATTTGTATGCCCCAGTTCCAATTATCTCTTTTATAACATACGGTCCATCCCATTTTTTCGCTAGTTTCCCACCACCTTCTCGCTGGTAAATTGGCGTCTCGCGAAGAACTAAATCACTTGGTTGAAATTCACGTGCTTTGACACGTTTATTGTATTCTCGGGCTATTCTTCGCTGATAATTCTCCATATGCTATAAATCTATTTCTCTCTTCTCTTCTAGCTCATCAAGTTTGTTTAGGATCATGCCAGCACTAATATTCTTCTCCCAAGCCTCCCTCTTTGTTGTGGGAATAGCAACTTCTGTTGGTAACACTGCCTCAACTCCATATGTCAAACAGAAAGGTGACATTCCTATAGCTTCTCGCCTAGTTGTGTTGTAAGCCTAGACTGCATTATGTACTTGTTCGCACCATGCTTTATGTTGTCCTTCTAACTTTTTCTTCAATATGTATGCGATTGTATTATTTGTTGCTTCAGCTTTTCCATTGGCCTGTGGATATAGGGGGGTTGATTTTCCACACTTTATCTTGAATGCATTGAGTAACATTTCTATGTTCCGCACTTCAAATTATTTCCTATTGTCAGATACCAATTGTGCTGGAATTCCAAGTCTGCAAATGATATTTTCAAATATGAATGTAAAGATGTCTTTGTCGCGAATGTGTTGTACTTCCTTTACTTCTACCCATTTTGTGAAATAGTATGTTGCGATAATTAAGTATCTTTTTTGTCCAGATCCTCGTAAAAATGGTCCCACAATATCTAATCCCCACTTTCCAAAGGTCCATACACTTGTTGAAGATGATAATGGTACTCCAGGTGCATGTATTTTATTCCCGTGCCGCTGAAAATCTTCGCAACGTCTTGATATTTGCTTCGCATCTTCATGCATATATGGCCAATAATAACCTTGTATTTTTGTTCTGTATGCCAAAGATCTTCCTCCACTTTGACTGCCAGCATCTCAGCTGTGTAATATTTTTAACACCTTTTCTCCTTCTTCTCGTGTCAAACATCTAAGTGATGGTCCATTAAATGATTTTCGATATAATATCCCATCTCTTAGTTCATAATTTGTTGCACAACTCTTTAATTTGTGTGCCTCCAATATATTTCTTGGTATTTCCCCTCTTGCTAAATATGCATGAAGTTCTGTTCTCCAATCTGCGATATTGTCTTCACCACCTTCTATTATCATTACATCTACCTCTTCTTCCTCTTCTTTATTGATTGATGGTGATATAAGTGTCTGGATTTTTATGCATCTCGTAGTTGGATCTGTCATCATACTTGAAATGAAAGCATAAGCATCTGCGAGTCTATTATCCTTCCTCGATATATGCCTCCATTTTATTTTTGGGATTTTCGCTGACAATTCTTCGACAAGTTTCTTGTATTTCTTCAAAGATGGTTCATTTGTTGCGTATTCTCCCTTTATTTGGCGAATAACCAGCTGCGAATCACTGGTAATTCTAGCATTTTCTAATTTCATTTCTATTGTGAATTTAAGTGCATGTATCACAGCTTCATATTCTGTTTCATTATTAGTGGATGCAAATTCCAATCTAAATGAAAAGGCCATCTTCATTCCCTCCGGAGAAATTAAGACAAGTCCAATTCCATTACCTTCCCCATTCGAGGAACCATACACCAATATTTCCTATCTATTTGGTTCTGTTAACAAATCTTTTGGATATCCACGCTCTTATTTTATATCCACCATCTCCTCCGCAGCTTCATCATCTTCTAAAGGAAATTATGCTAAAAATTCTACGACAACTTGTGACTTTGGTGAAGATAATACTGCATATTTAATTTCAAAATGTCCTACTTGCGCATTCCATCTCTCAACTCTGCCTGATCTCTTTGAGTTCTTCATTACCGATTCAATTGGTACCTTTGTCAATACTTTGACTTTATGTGCCTGAAAATATATGCGAAGTTTAAATATTGCATATACCAATGCTAGAATTAGCTTTTCAATCTTTGAGTAATTTCTTTCTGCGGCATTGAATGTTTTGCTGATGTAATAAATTGGTTTTTCAACCCCTGCGTCCATTCGCAATAACACAACGCTTAATGCATGCGAAGTTGTCGCAAGGTAAATTAATAATTCTTCTCCTGGTTCCGCCTTTGCAAAATAGATATATTCATCAGATGTTCTTTTATTCCTTGGAAAGCTTTCTCACATTCATCTGTCCATCTGAATTTTGTACCCTTTTTGAGTATGTTGAAGAAATATTTACATTTATCTGATGATCGCGAAATGAATCTTCCCAGCGTAGCCAAGAGTCCGTTTAACTTTTGTACATCCTTCACCGTCGCTGGTGTTGGCATGTCGTGAACTGCTTGCACTTTCTCTGGATTAACTTGTATTCCTTCTTTGGATACAATGTAACCTAAAACTTTTCCTAATGCAACTCCAAAAACGCATTTTTCAAGATTCACCTTGATATAAATTGCCGCATGTGTTCAAAAATTTCCTTTAGATCTTGTACATGATCTTTAGCTTCTTTACTTTTTACTAACATGTCATCTACATACACTTTTAACGTTTTGTGTATCCATTTTGCGAACACTTTCTCCACCATTCTTTGATATGTCGCTCCAGCATTTCGCAGACCAAATGGCATTTTTGTATAACAGTATAATCCTCTTGGAGCGAAAAAAGCAGTATGTTCTTGATCTTCTTCAGCAAGAGGAATTTGATTATAACCTTTGTACCCATATAGAGAAGATATTCTATCATTTCCCGCTGCTGACACAACCATTTGTGGAATATCTGGTAATGGAAAACTCTCTTTCGGACAAACTTTGTTTAGATTAGTAAAGTCTATACAAATTCTTATCCCCTTATTCTTCTTTGAGACTACAACCATGTTTGCTATCTACTCCGGATATTTGGCTTGTCTTATAATTCCTGCATCAAGCATCTCCTGCAACTCTTCTTCTATTTGGGAGTGATATGTCGTTGCGATTTTTCTTATTCTTTGTTTAAATGGTCTTGCACCTTTGTCAATTTCCAACTTATGACACGTCACAGATGGATCTATTCCAGGCATCTCATCCATGTTCCATGCGAAAATATCTCTATACTCTCGCAAAAGATTAATAGTTCTTCTTTCTTTATCTGCCTCCATCTTAGTTCCAATTCTTAGTATTTTGGGTTCTTCTTTAGTTCCAACATTCACTTCCTTTGTTGGTTATACTACGGTGTAACTGGACTTAGGTTCTTCCATGGGTGTTGGTTCTTTTATCACTTTCGCAAGTTTGTTACCTTCTTCCGAAATTTCTCTGGGTATTCCTTTCCCTTCTTTTTCTCTAATCATGTAAATTTTAAACTCTTCCTCTTTCTTTGACTCTTTCGCCATCTTTCTGCGAAGTTTTCGCTTTTTTGGACGTTATTCATAATGTTTCACTTCAATTTGATAACATGATTCTGCACTATCAATATCTCCCCTTATTTCACCAATTCCGTTTGGTATTGGAAATTTAATGCATTGATGTAATGTTGATGCTACGGATTTAATTGCGTGTATCCATGGCCTTCCTAACAACATGTTATATGGCGATTCCACATCCACCATACACAGTGTTATTTGTGTTTCAGTTTCTCCTAGCGAAATTCACATCATTATTTCACCTTTAGGTTTTGTTGTAGATTTTCCAAAGCCATGGATATGATACCTTGAATGAGTCATTTCTTCATCTTTGTATCCCATCCCTCTGTATGCATGATAAAACATTATATCCACTGAACTTCCTGTATCTACTAAAGTTCTATTCACCGCCCATTCTTCCATGTTTTTTGCGGATTTCTTCTTTTCTTTCCGTGTGGTTACCGTGATTACCAAAGGAGATGTGTGTCTCAAATTTTCTCTTGGTATTTCTGCTTCTGTAAATGTAATTTTATGCTTTTCCCAATCTTTTAAGGGAGATGTCTTCTCTACTATCATAATTTTCTTTCCTTCAAAGTCTCGTTTATGTATCCTTCCTCTAATGTTCTCATGAAATTCATTAATCATTGTTTTTGTGATAACGCTACACTCCAACTTTCTTTTACTTTCATTGATCTGGATTGTCTCTTCCTCAACCACTTTGCTGTTTTCTTTCATCATTTTCTTGATTTGAACAATCTTTACAACGATCTTCACAATTTTCAAATTTCAGTCCATGTTTCTAGCGCCAATATGTAGTTGCAGGAAATCCCACACCACACCCCTCACAATAATTCATACAAATAAGTCATTTTAAGATGAACAATCACAATCTTTATTGATGAATCTTCTAAATTTTACAAAGAATGAAAGAAATGAAACTAAGAAATTAATAATTGCAATAGACTTTCTCTCTCCGAATGACTTGCTCAACACTCGAAAAATATCTCTCTCTCCTCTTAAGCATGTTCGGCTTCTTATATAGGATAATTACATAGTGGATGACAACTAAGCTGTCCTTTAATTTCGGATCTGACTTGCGGTATTCTCGCAAGAATTCTAATGTTAATCTTCGTGAACACTCAAAACTTCGCAGAATCATCACGCTTTTTCTCATGTTTCTGCCATCGTCATCTGTTACGCCATTCTTCAAATCATCCTGCGACATTCGCTATATGTTGTTGGTCAAACTTCGCAAATATGTCTTTCTTGCGATATTCTGATCTTACATGAGTATTTGGAAAAATTACTTAAACTATCGTCTATTTTGGAACACACAAAAAACCCTAAAACATTAAGTTAAATGGAACGGAGAAAGAGTATTTATTATATGGGCATGCGTGTTTCATGACAACGGAAAAATCTCTATCTGATACTGCATTTAACTAAATTTCTGATTCCATGGTCTTTATTTTTCAACATAGTCGTGGATACATGGGAGTTTGAGTCGACAGTGAAAGAAAATAAGCTAAAGTAAGTGAGTAATGCTACACATACCAGGAGATAATCTCATGAATTCTCCCGGTAGAGAGAAACTTTTGGAGGGCCGCATGGAGATTTGCAAGAGGTTGTTAAGGGTGAGGTCCACCTTTTTTAACTCTCATTCGGTGTCCACCATAGGATTATCTCTCGATACACCGAGCATTATTGAAAGTATAGTGGAGTTGAATTTGGTCGGCCGGATCAAACATTTTTTGAAAACTGTACTTTTAGACTCCATCTTTTATTTAATTTGGTGGGTATGTCTGCCTGAATCTTTAAATGATCAGTAATTATTAGGGATGGTCATGGGGCGGGTATGTGAATCTCAGTCACTGCCCCGTTCGTTAAAAATATACCTATACCCGTCATGTTACCCACATGAATTGGTGTGGGCGAGTATGAGGAATACCCATATGGGACGGGTTTCCCATGGGTTACCCGTAACATTGAGCTAATACATGAATTTGTATATAATCAAAACTTAAATATAATTCAAGAAAAAATAAAAACGTAAGAACAATGCATTCTAAAACCTTAAATTCAGTAATTTACCTTAAAGTGAACAAAAGAATTTGTTAATTAATTATTTGTTTTTCTTCTTTTTCCTTTGTCATTCTATCTTCGTCCATGTTAACCATTTCATTATCTGCTTCATTTTCTCCATTTTAACTTTTAGAGAATGTGTCTGATCAGAGCAAAAGAGTGAAAGTGATAAATGTACAAGAACGATCAAGAATACAATAAATGAAAGAAAGCTCGACGAAGTGATGGAAGTATATAAATTCAATACAAATTCTTGCATACAAGTCTAAATCCCTATAATATGAAGGTTTCGAGTATTACCCATCCCCATCCCCATTTGTGCGGATAAAACCCTACCCAAATGGAATGGGAACCCACAGGGATGGGTTTGGGTTGGGCAAATAGCCATCCATAGTAATTATTAAACATATTAAAAACCGAGTGTAACAATGATTTAAAAAATGATGACTCAGTATGACAATAAGACAATAAGAAAAGGACGGAATCTAGGATGAGAACAAATTTGGAGCCGACATTCGATGCGGTTACAATGTGGTCGGGCCCTCTTAATTTTGTGACACATATTATAAAGAAAAAAATAAAATCCCAAAATCGTTAATTGCCAAAAAATGTAACTAATTTTTTTCCTTTAACTCCTTATTTTTTCTCAAAAAATGGAATACTTTGACAGAGATTTGGAAGGGGTAGATTTTCGGTTATACTTTGACAGAGATTTGGAAGGGGTAGATTTTCGGTTATAATAAGTGTCACAAAAATAAGAAAAAGGCCACATAATGAAAGTATGTGGCCCGACCATATCTTAGAGCATCTCCAATGGTAACTTGGTGTGCATCTTTTGTGGAAGTTGCTTTTTCTTATGTAAAGACCAAATTTTCCTTAATTTGAGGAGATGAAAGAAAAACATCTCCAACCATCAATTGTGTTTCTTTAGTTTGAACTTTTTAAATCATTGATCCAAATTATATATGTAATCATAACTGTTAATAATGATGAGTAGGATGTTCACATCCTCTAAGAGAACCTCTAAAACTAGAGGATAGCTTTGAGGATGTCTACATAACTACCATACACATCATCTTTACATTCTCCTTTCACATTTCCATTGGAGATATTTTTTTGGTTAAATCCTTGAAAATCCTATGTGGCCTTATATTTAGGATGTTTTTAATGTCTCATTGGAAGTGCTCTTAGTTGTGGGTCATTTGTACAGTAGGGGTGCTGAGTGACCAGCTGAGCAGTTGAGTGGTCTATATCGAACAAACAATCCAAGGATGGAGCAGCCGGTATAATAATATATTCCTTTGTAATCTGATACCATTCACGTGTAAAATATTCACGATGTCATCAAAAGTTAGGTACTACCAGTAGTAGAATTTAAGAAGAAAGAACAAGAAAAAAGATACATTTCTTTATTAGTGTTATAAATTATTGTTTATTTACGAAGATGCTTTTGGTGTTTAAGTTTAGGCTTTACATATCTTGAACACCAAGTCTTTTATCTATATAAATAAAGGCCTAATTTCTTGTATTCTACACACATGAATAAAAAATCTCTCTCTTTTCTTTCCCTATTTTCTATCTCCTTCTCCTTTTACAAGATGTTATCATGCACGTTGCTCTATCAACTGCACGCCTTAAATCACCCTAGAATCGTTTGTAATAACAAAATTGGAGACGATATCCATCTGTGAACTTCCGCAGAAAAAACAGACGTCAAAAACAATATTTTTCTTTATTTTATTTGTTTTGTTTTAGCCACTATATATACATGATGCGTTTAAACATCCCACTAGCTTTGTTTTACGGTATTTTTGTATTTGTATGTACATCACCTTGGTTGGATGGATTTTATACACAAAGCTACGTACTTGTTTGTCATCCAAGGAAACATGACCTAAAAGGGACGGCGCTGATGCGATGGATGATTGGAAGTGGCGAATGTTAATCATCATTATACAGTAAAATCTTAACGTTTTATATTTATTTTATTTTGAATTGTTAAGACGGTATTGATACATGGTGATCAGCTTTGCCTTACAAGCTTGATTTCCTTCCTATTATATATTTTTTTAGTAGAGAAAGAAAATATAAATCTAATTTGGTTTGTTGTTTATGGTTTCTATTCTCCTAATGAAACCATAATCACCAAAAACTTGGTATTTTTCTCTCTCCAATTTACTGATAGAGAAAAGAAGAAGAAAAAAATCCATCGAAAGATGGTTTGCACATAATTTCTATTCTTTTATTGAAACAACAATCACCAAAATTGGTGTTATCGTGATTTATTTACCTTTACGGTAACTAATCACATGCATGGTTGAAAAACCTACGACCAATTAAATTTGGTATCTTTGTCTTTTAGACAAGGATTATGCGATTTTTACATATGGTTTCAAAAAAAATTACAAGAAGCCATTGGATTTTCCTTATGCGATGACTAAATCAGAGTATATTTTTCTTTTTTCTTTCGTCGATGCAGTTTCGGTGAATTATAGAAACCAATTATATTGGTTTTTCCTCATCAATATTCTCTACAATGAGATGTAAAAATTGGCATTCTAAGAACTTTAAGTCAATTTTGGTTATTGACTCAGAGAAATCTTTTCCTTCAAAGATATCTTTATTAACCAAAAAAGTAGATTTTTCTCTACAAAGAATAACGATAATGAGTTCTTTATTTTTCTCAAAAGAACCATTTAAACCAATAGGATTTGGATTTTTCTATATCGTTATTATGGATAAACTAATTGCAAATACCAGTGAATAAAAATTGCTACATTCTTGAAATATATCGGGCAATTTAATTATTTTTTCTCTCGGTTATAATCTCCAAAGTTCATATTTGTTCCACTTGTAGTTGGAATATTTTAAGGACCTTAAATATCAATGGGTGCGCACCCGGCATGTTAGCCAATATTATTAGTCCTTGTAGTGACTATATTGATCTTAATTTAATTTTTCTTTTGATAAAGAAAGTCCATAATTTTATTCCGAAAAACTTAACTTTTGGAGATTATGCGTATTTTATATGTTTTTGGCTACTACTAGCAAAATCCATGATGGATGGTAAATGTATAATGACTATCCAATAGTATAGGTCTTCAAATTATTATAAGTATATGTCTTCGAATTAATCAGATAATACTTTACGAAACTTGTTTTCGTTTTATGAGATGACAATATTTTCGCCACAATCAGGGGGAGACTACACTACCAACAAAAGTTGGTGTTAATTAACTTTAATGTTATATCAGTTTCTCCCATCATGACTAAATAAAAAAAGGCTGTTATTAACTAGGCGTAAAATATCTCATATAAGTGTTTGCCTCTTCAAGAGGAAAATCCAATCACATCTAACAAACAAGTAACGCTCTATACGAGGCTACAGGTAGTGCTCCAATTGAGTGTACCGAATTCACATTCTCAATTATAATATCTTCTCACTTGAATATGAGGAGAATATAATGCCCACGGGCGCTGGTACCAGTAATTGGTTGAGTTTTTCAATATATGCATACACTTGAGAATTGTGATGAGCTAATATAATTGTCGAATATTCGGTTACAGTAGCTACTGACATAAAAAATATGGTGGTTTCGAACCCCTTTGCAAAGAAATATCGACATGTGATTGGTTGGCATACATTCCAAATTAGATTAGATTATTATTTCTTGGTTAACACAAATTTGGATCCAAGACTTAACACCTTAAAATTTCCAAGCCTATTACTTACTGGTTGGTGTACTCATAATGTGTTATATAAGAAATATGATCGTTGTAAAAACGATTTGAGGGTTTCATCTTTTTTTTCTTCTAAAACCCTAGGATTGATTCAATAAATTTTTGTTCTCCATATATGATGCTTTTGGCGTGGTAGTTCTTCAGGGACTCGTATTGCATTTACACAAGAAATGTGATCGGAGTACATATTCAATTTGTAATTCTTTGAGGATTCAAATTATTTATATTCAGACAGCCACCTGATTCTATCATATCAGGTTTAACAATCCTTTATGTGTTTTTAGAATTTGGTATAAAACCAAGAATCCGGATTAATTAGTTGATGCTATCAACTATATAGGTCTCTTGAGGAGTCCTTAAAAACACAGAAATCCACGCGTTAGCAGCATAAATTCTATTCTTTTTCCTTTCTCTTTCTTAAATCTGCAGTTGGAATTATGCTAGCTTAAAATCTTCTTTAAGATAGACTAGAGTTTTAATTTTGATGCTTATTTCTTGAAAAACTCATGTAGCTGAGTTAGCATGGATAAATATGTCAAAATTTGTACTCTTTTCCCTTGGCTTCAGGTTTTGTCCCATGTGGTTTTCCTTACAAGGTTTTAACGAGGCAACATCTCTAACGTTTAATATATATATATATATATATTAATGTTGATATTTGTGCTCTTTTCCTTCGTCCAATTTTTTTCCCATTGGGTTTTAATGGCAAGGTTTTAGTAAGGAAAATTAATTCAACATGGTGGTCATCCAAGGGGGAGTTGTATCTATTTTGGTTATTTGGTGGATTCCCACCATTAACTAGGTTATTTTGTTAGACCACATCAACATAACAGTCTCCTATGAATTTGGATATTATTCTAATCCATATATGGTATGATCACAACTTTTATTCACCTTTGGAACTATAACTGCGTATTGGCACTTTGTTGAAGAAACTACATCAACTACTTTTGAAAATCATCTCCGAGAAGCTAGCAATCCAAGAAGCAAGTCCTCGATGTATTCAAAGAAGCGTGAAGACTCGAGAACACTACCATTAGAAGACTAACACAAAAGAAGACTTCATCATCTGGAAAATTTCTCACGAAAGCATTGATATCTCCAGCATTCAAGAAATTCGTTCTTCAAAATTGGAAAGTCTCGACTCAAATATTTGCACGCCAAGATTTGACTGAAGTATTTTTCAGGGGGGCACTGTTATAAAATTAAGGTGCATTCACTGGAGTTTATCGCGTTGTACTCTTTTTCCTTCGTCAAGGTTTTGTCCCACTGGGTTTTCCTTGTCAAGGTTTTAATGAGGCAACATATGCGTGTCCAACACTGTCTGAGATTTTACATGCTTATGCAATTTTAGGTTTTTCTCTTTTGAGTTTTCTTGGTATGCTTGTAATGACTTAGCCACAATGGTCATCAGGGGGAGTGTTATAAACTATTGTTTATTTACGAAGATGCCCTTCGTGTCTAAGTTTAGGGTTTACATATCTTGGAAAGCAAGTTTTTTATCTATATAAATAGAGGCCTAATCTCTTGTATTCTACACACATGAATAAGAAATCTCTCTCTTTTCTTTCCCTATTTTCTATCTCCTTCTCCTTTTACAAGAATTACAAGGAAGGAAAATCGAATATGTTTGTCACCCTGACTTTCCATCGTGATACACTCCCATTTTAAACGGAAATGATTTATATCTTGCGGGATCCGACTGAGAAAGAGGGGGTGGGTCCACACTACCCATACTCTTTCGATCCGGACACATCGCGGGATCTAACCCACGATTTTAAATATACATCACCATATACGTGGAATTTTGTGATGCAGGGTCTTTGCTTCCAAATGTTGCTTTTCTGGCCTAGAAAACAAAGAATGAAAGCTACTTCGCCGTCCCTTATATATGGGTGGAGATTTAAATTATGGTTGTCTCATCAGATAGGCAGAACTTCATTTTTAAGATGGCTTTTCATATATTAGCCTAATTTATTACACCTAGGTGTCATCATTTTTAAGTTATTGTTTATGGTATTGGAAATTAGAAGGAAGAAAAAAAAAGGGGATTATCCCAGATGGTCAGGGGTCGAGCTTCCAAGTTATAAGTTAGGGGTTCGATTCCCGTGTTATCTGACCAAAAAAGATCAGGTTGTGACGAGGTCATCCTCGTGATGGTATCTGTAAGGGTGCACTTTCTAACCCTTAGATATCATAAAGATGTATCTCGAGTAATGATTAAAAAAATAAAAGTATATTTATCATTTTTTCTTCATTTTATATCCATTATTTAATTTTATTTACTCTTTAATCCTTGTAGTAAATTAAAAATAATTCTGACACCCTTGGTTTTTAATCGCATTCAATTTCACTTTTTCTAAATTGTTAAACCTAGCTATACCGTGGGGTTCTTATATCTCGTTTTGTTGGATATGGAAGAAGATGGATTAAGTGCTGGTAATGGCTTTAAGGGGATTAATTAATTATAGGGAAAAAAATTCTCATACATTGTCCTTCGAAAGTTATGTTCTATAAGTTTTTCTTGTTGTATTTAAGTCTTGGGACGTATCAGTTCTTGTTTATTTCCATTCCTCCTCCCATCGCTACACATTGCAATATCTCGACTGTGTGTGTTTTGCACATATACTGGTTGGCTACAATGATATTAGGTGCTATAATTTTTTAGTTTCACTAACAGAAGTTTAAATTTGTCTTAGGCTTCGTTAACAATCAACGTTAAGAGTTCAAAATCATCAATTCCAACTGTATGTCTTTGCAATCGCATTGCATTTTTGTCCAGTATAATAATGTTCTGGTTTTCACTGGGACTGCATTAGTAGCGTAGAGATCATTGATTACGGTCACTTGCATTGATTTTTGAATTACTTGGGTTGCTGCAATTTCGTCCTTAGATTCTTTCCTTTCCTCCGGTAGCTCTATGTGATTACTTATATTGAATAATGAATTAGATCGTGTCAAAAATAAAAATAAAAATAATGAATTAGAACTTTCATGTAGGAAGATGATCATAATAAGAGAAGTTAGTATCTTGGGAATGAATTTGCGAGATGAAGCTATTGCTTTCTTCTTTAATGTACCGGTAAAGGATGCTACCGTCTATGTCGAAAATATAACGAAATAGGATTATACATACTAACGGGCATCAAATTTGTTTATAAATTTACTAGAAGGACTAAGAAACAAATGAAATTAAATGTTGGATACAAAAAAATAAAATAAAAAAGGAAAATAATTAGTATACTTTTATTTTTTAAATCTTGACTCGAGATACATCTCTATGATATCTAAGGGCTAAAAAGTGCACCCTTACAGATACTGTCACGAAGGTGACCTTGTCACAGCATGACTAAAAAAAACAAAATGGACAAAGGGTAAAACATGAAAATGAATGGATATGTATAAAATCAAGAAAATTTTGTTTTTTTTAATCGGTAAAGAATTAGTGCTGGAGAGTTTCAAACTCAGGTCACTGATATCATCACCTAATGACTTTATCACTATACTATAGTGGCACCGACTTAAAAATAAGTCCTTAAAAAGGCAATCGAGAAAGTTTCTTATTTTATGAGAAATGCACATGTACGCCTATATATTAGGGATAAAGGGAGTAGGTTTGTTTGGGTTTGCATAAAAAATTAATAAAATCGATCATTGTAGTTACTTTTGCATATATTTTTTTCTTCAAATTTTTTCATGGTCCCATTCATTTGATATTAGAGAAAAAAGGAGAGAGAATTGGTTTCTTTTTTGTGATAACAATGATCCCTCTATGGGTACATTTATTTATAAACTCATAAAATTTGACTTTTCATTTATGAAAACAAACCTATCTTTTTGACATACACAAATAAGGAAACCAAACATATCTTTAAAAAACGGACGGAGTAAAGCTAAGAAACTAACACCAGCTTAGGTAGGGGTAGGTCCTCGTTGGGATAGAAGGCTTGGAGCCTTTGGATAACTCAAGTCCGAGCTAGAAATTCTTTGTGTGTATTGCCTGCCCATTAATTATGTTAAATCATAAGAGAGTCTTGCCAAAATCTGAACCACGATGTAATTTCTAGTTCTTCGGGTTGAAAGTGAAACAAAGCTGCTAAATGCACGTACTAATGTGTTTATATTTATAATAATTCAATTACACTAGAGTTACTAGACTACTCCATTTATGATAAATATATCTAAATAATTTAAGATTGATGTTATTAAGATGGGGAAGATCCACTCGCATGGTAACTCCTACATTATCTCACATTTTGTACATAATTTTTTTTTTTTGAATAAAGCTTAAACAGTAAGGGCTTGAAGCTAATAACTTCGAATGTATTTTTTTTGCAAAGCTCTATACAGCTATCAGAAATGAGCACATTCCGAGACGTATATCATCATTATTTACCATTTTGAAAATCAACCATTGAAAATCAACGAATTTTCAAATGTTAAAATTTTGATTCGTAGACAGTGAAGATTGGTATTTCGGAATGCGTTCATTTTTGATACGTATATGAAGCTCTATAAGAAAAACATATGCGTATACCCAAAATATTAGCTTCAAATCCGCTATTGTATGTTTTATTAAAAAAACGGCGTCCAAAGTGTGAGATGGTGTGAGAACAAAAGTGTGAGTGGATCATCTCTATATTCAAATATACCCATATTTAGTTATTAATTTTTTTAAAGTATTTTTTAATTATTAATGACATTAATATAAGATATTTTTGGTCAGGCTAGTTCCATTCGGGTTAAAGTATGTATATTCATGCTTTCCCAAAGTTTTTAAATTTCTTTTCCCGCCCAACGTTTGGGTTGGGCACAAGTCAGGAGGTTGATGAAGCCCAAGTCCCACTTCTGATCTTAGCAACATACTGAGAGATTGATTTCAACTTGGGAGTAGGGATAGATGTAACACCCTACTTATTTATATGTTAGGGGTTAGGCTGCCCTTAATAGTATGGTTTTAAACAACAAATAAGCTAGTTTAACAAAATAAATATTAAGTTAGTATTTGGAATTAGGTTTTTAACTCGTTTCAAAAAACAAAAACAGTTTGCAGCACCAAGAAGAGGAGGTTCTAGGACTTTAATTTCAAGGCTGAGACAAGTTTATTCTTTCTTTATCATTTACTACTGATATTATTAAGTTTGAATTGTTGATCACTTTGAAAACCTAATTAAGAAGTTGAATTTCTAGGGTAAATTCGAGTTAGGGTTTTTCTGTCACCTATAAAAGAATGAGTATTGTTTAAACCGTAAAACAGAATCTAACCATTAGATCGTTGTAAATTTTGGTTATGTTGTACCTTTCATTGTTACATAGTATTAGTGAATATGTTAGGACGATCGGTCTAGGATTCATCAGACAAACATTTGTATTTCAAGGAACTTACATGTAGAATTTATGAATCCAGACAGTTCTGAAAACCTATGTTTATATAGTTCTACTATTTAGATTAAGATGAAATTTTAAAATGAGTAACCCATTTTGGTATTGAGTACGCTGTAAATATTTCAAGTAAAACCGAGTTCGGGAGGTACCAAAACAATAAATGTTTTGTAGTTCGCCTGTTGAAATTCATATAGGTTGAGCGAGTAGAACATATTACAATTCGATATTCCACCATTAGTTTTCTTTGAAATTCGTATAGAATGTCCTTGAGATTGTTACGATTGTATGGTGAAAATTTTGTTATGATCATATCAGTATACATGGTATATTTGATTGGTACAGTAGAGTTATACATATATGCTTGCAGGGTAAATTATCGAATTGGACTAGTATGTGGTTGAAGTTTGATTGAGTTGTGTGTATGAGTTTGAAGCTGACTATGTGATGAATTCAAGATGATTCAAATGGTCTTGTATGTGTTGGAGTATTTTTAAGGTATAAATCCTTATTTGGCGGTTCGTTATACTTGGATACTAAGAGGTCAGGTCCGCAAAGCTATCAAGCTTGTGAGAACCAGTGAGAAGTAGTCGTGTATGTTGATATATGTGCATTTAAATTTATATGTTGAGATCATGTATCATAATAGCTATCGTGCTTATGAGTACTGGTGTGGATATCTATCATGCTTGTGAGTGTACACCATATATGGGGTTGTCGTTTGAGTTTTCTGAGTTCAAGGACATCACTATTCAAATAGTTTGTCGCGGTGGGAAGTAACTATTTAGTTTGTGGTATGTGTATTTTTTTTATGGTTGGTGAAAGATTGAAAGTGACTGTTGTGTTATTTGAATTTAAAAATTAGTCTCTTGATCTTCCTACTTCCATAGTTTAGATGTTTATTACTAGTTGATACTTTTGGTACTTATATGCTTATCAGTGTATATGATGGATTAAGAGTGAACTCGAGATTCAAGTCTCTGACCTTGTGTTGATTTTACCCTTTCAGGTAGCAGAATAAGTAAGTGAGTTAATCGTGGCTTGTTTTTGAGTTTCTGCTGGAGTATTTGAGAAGAAATGAAACATATTCCTTACGTAGTTTTATGTTGAATTCGTTTTCCCTTAATTCTACAAGGTTATCACATTTTTATTTACTTCAACACAGTTTGATTATTTTAATTTTGGATTATAACCATTTAAGTGTTTTGAATATTATTTATCTATTTAATAATATTTATTGGATTTTATTTCATAGTTCTAAGTTATTCTTATTTTAAAAAGAAAAACTTGACCTATGATAGCGGCATCGCGGGGTTTCTGGACTCAGTTTTAGTGCTAGAATTCACCGGTTATTACAGTTGGTATCAGAGGACGGTTCCGATTTACTTGGACTGTGCATGTGGACTTACCTTTTCTAAAATTAAGTGTATAAAAATTATGTTTTTATCGTATGATGATTTATTTTGGATGTTGATCTTCGAGTTTTTCTATCATTTTTATTTTGGTTTTAAAAAGTCATCTTTTGATCTTATGGTTTGTCTTTTGGGGATGGGGACATAAGGTTAGAAGTTAAAAATTTTAAACTTTTCTACTAATCAGTTTGTACTTGACTTTGTTGGTTTCAGTGTCAAATTGAAGATAATATGCATTCTTGCTCTACTTCGAGATGGGAAAGAATGTAACACCCTATTTACTTATATGTTAGGGGTTAGGCTGCCCTTAGTAGAAGTATGGGTTTAAATAACAAATAATCTAGATTAATAAAATAAATACATGTTAAGTTAGTATTCAGAATTAGGTTTTTTACTGGTTTCAAAAAAAAAAAAAAAGTATGCAGCACCAAGAAGAGGAGATTTTATGACTTTAATCTCAAGTCTGAGGCAAGTTTATTCTTGTTTTATCATTTACTATTGATATTATTAATTTTCAATTGTTGATCACTTTGAACCTAAGCTAAGAAGTTGAATTTCTAAGGTAATTTCGAGTTAGGGTTTTATGTCGCCTATAAAAGAATGAGTACTATATAAACCGTAAAACAGAATCTAATTAACCATTAGATCTTTGTGAATTTTGGTTATGTTGTACCATTCATTGTTATATAGTATCCTTAAAAATTTCAGGATGATCGAACTCGGATTCATCAGATAAACACTTTTATTTCATAGAACTTATCTGCATAATTAAAGACGATTGGTTTCAGGAGGTTTCCTGCAGATCCTTTGTTTCGGCTTGGCAATTTTTTTCGTTGAACTAATCAAAACCGGATGAAGGGGGCGAACTTGATCTTACCCTATACGAAGTATCTTCTATCACAAAATCCTCACGTAACGGTGAAAATAAAAATCATGGATATTCGTCACATATTCATCATTAGTTATATACATGGCTAATTTACCAAATCTATTAATAGCAGCACTAGAAACCTTGGATAAATTCTTAGAGGAGATTCATTAATGGAAAAGAACTCGTAATACTAACAACATATACCAGGACTAGTAGCAATACCTAGGCTTTCATTACAAATAATTGTTTCAACTTCCTGAATAACTTGGTTAGCAGCTCGAATAACTATTTGCTCGACAAATTCACTTTCTGCACTACCTACCCTAACGTTAAGATAATTAATTGGACATACCATTATTATTCACAAATTCACTAAGAATCAATGAGCCAGAATCTAAAGTATCACTACACCATATCTAGGTTTTTGCAACGTTTGGTTTTTCTAGTGTGCAACATATATTCCCGTGGCACACGTTTATCCATTACACAAAAAACATATCTGTTGCATTGAATTATATATTATGGGTAGAAAATTAGGATAGTGGGACACGCCCGTACTTCATTATAAAGGTTGAGGGTTTAAATGGCTATTACAGTATTAAAATAATTATCTTCCTTTTTATTTTTATTTTCTTTTCATATTTTTCTCTCCCGAATGTTGTCCTCTCTCCCTTTTATATATTTTTTCGATCCAAAACCGAGATCCCTTAAAATCAATCCCAAATCTACCGAAAATAAAATCTATATTTTCTTAACCAACATCTCATAAATATAAACTCATATTTCATAAATCGAACCAATCTTCGGTAACCCAAATTTTGTTTGAACCCTAGAAATGTGATTTTTTCCTTTGTAAAAGCTAGCAGAGTATCCTCTATAATTCAGTTGTAATAGAAATCTAGGAGATAAGTTTAACTAGTAAAACCGCCTTTTATTTCCTTTTATTTTTTTTTATTTTTTTTGTGAGTCTAGCTTCGTTTGGGTAATAAACTTCCCTTAAGAATATGAGCAATGTTTTCCCGTGCAGCTGCGCGGGACGTCAAAATAAGCAAGCAGGCCATTCACCATTAGATTTTGTTATCTACGGTTTGATGAAACTCAGTCTATCTTTCCTTAAAAACTACGGCTGTCAAACTCTAGATATTAGAAATATGTCCCTTATTTAATAAAACAAAACAAAACAAAACAAAACAAATCCTCATTCGTATCTTAAATGTTTTAATAAGTATCATCCAAAAAAATCAATGGTTTCTACCTTGAAAGAAATATTCCTCCTCCGTTCACAATATTTTTGAGAGAAACGCAATACCAAAAATGTCGGATAGATATTATGCGGTTGAAGATCATGATGATTGAATCTCATTGATCACACATAAATATATTTATGCAATAATCGAATTAAAGATGATAATGAAGATGACCATTAGAATTTCTGCCTCTTTGATTATGTAATTATGATATTTCGATTATTTGTGCTTATTGGTTCTGGTTTGGGAAAACCTTAGGGGGTAATCTAATCTTAGGAATATAGGGATACATTAATTTTGTGATTATGCAATAAAAATAAAAAATATATAGAAAGAAAGAAAGAAAGAAAGAAGATAAATTAGGAAAAATTGGCAAAATCTGATTATGTTTTTGGTTTTTTTTTTTTGAAGCATTGATTATGTTATTGTGGGTTTTTTTTTCTTCTCCAAAATCATGTTAACGTTCAACTTCAGTTCTGTATCAATCTTTTAACGTTCAAAAGCATTAATCATACACTGCCAAGTCCATGGCATATAATGTATGTTCAACAATATGATAATCAAAAAAGTTACTGCATTTTTGGTCAGTCCATGAGATCATAACCATTGAATCCTTTCAAATGAATTATCATTGCTTCTCTAGGTTAATCATATCTTAACATCCCAAAAACAAAGAAAATCAAACAAATTAAAAAAAAAACAGCCTGACGTATTATAGAATCGTGGATAATCACTCGGTGAAGGAGAAGAAAGAAATGGTTTTTTTTTCTTCTAGTGGTATATCTCTAATGCATGCAGTGGAAGAAGATCCCAATAAACAAGACAAAAAGTTTAAATAAAAGGACATAAGATAAATAAATATACATTCAAGGGACATATTTCAGATATTTAAAGTTTGAAAGTTGCAGTTTTTAAGGAAATATAAGCTGAAATTTATCAACCGTAGGTAATAAAATCCAACAATGAATGGCATGCTTGCTTATCTAGACGTCAAGCACAACTGCGGGGACAACACTGCTCTAAGAATATTCCATTTATATGTTTCTTTATTGGATAAAGAGTACTACATTAACTAGTTGGAAGCCTAAAAGCTAAGCTCCAACAACATACTACTACATTAATTGAACAGGTTGTTATGTTGTTCTACCAGCGAGCCTCATGGGTAACCTAGCCAAGGGAGCCGAAGCGGATAAGGGGGATGAGATTGTGTCACAAGGGGGGAAATATTACGCCATTGGGGGGATAATATTGCCTCTGGTTCCTTTTCGTTTGGTTTTTTTTTTTGGTTTATCTTTTGAATCATAGCCCTTTTAAGGTCCATGGATGTTTCAATTCAGAAAATGGGTGTCTGCAATCAATTTTTTTTGTTCAGCTATGTTTGGGATGGTCAATTTTATTTCTTTTTGGGTTCTCATGTTATTGATTCATGAGTTTTTAATGTAATTTTAATGAATATGAAAGTGTGGAGGTTCGAATGGACTTCTTGGTAAAAGTTTTCCTACAAAGATGTATGAAGTAGATTCATGCAACTTGTATTGAAAGTTTCACTCCTTTTTAATTTAGAACCACGACCTATTGGTATTGGGTAATTAGTTCATGTTATTAAGGAGTGCAATCTTATTTTTGCAGGACGTTGCTCTAAAGGTACTTTCTAAGTTTGAGTACTCATTTGCTACATTCCTTCAGACAAGAGGTAATTCTTCAACTCAAACTCATTTTCCTCTATAGACATGCACATGCATCATTATAAACATATATTGTTGGGGTGCAATAATCAAAAACAAGGAAAAATAAAATAACACATGAATATGCATCCTTACAAACATATATTGTAGGGGTGCAATAATCAAAAACAAGGAAAAATCAAATAAACAAAAGTTATTTGATTTTTCCTTGTTTTTGATTATTGCACCCAATAATCTTAAGACATTAGCTCCCGGCTACACTCAAGAGTGATGATATAGCCCTCACAGGGAAGATATCTCCAGGATAAAACACCCTACTATACCTACTACTAGCATATGTAGTAGATGCTAAACTTGAGCTTGGAAACTCCGAAAAACCCTTAAGGAAAATCACAAATTCTAAAGAAAAAAATATAAAATATTTTCCCTTGGGGGTATCTTTGAAATATAGAGAAACCACTTTCCCATATATTTTACAAAAGTAGTGAATTTGTTTATATAATTGACAAATACAACTTAGGAAGAGAAACTCCCCGATGTGGGATTAAAAATATTATATAGTCTCTTAAAACAACTAAAAAGTGGAAACTCCACGGTGTGGGACTAATAAGTTTTTCATTCACAAAAGAAAATAATAAATTAGAATTTTTATTAAAACTTTAAAAATCATATTTTATTAATCGTTTTCCAACAATCCCCCACATGAATGAAAACTCAATAAAACACGAAAACACAAATAGATCTTGGTAAATCAACAACCTACTCTCACGACCCGAATTGACTGAATAGACAAACAGATCGTGCATGTTGAAGTCATACTAGCCATTCCAACGTCATCTCCCTCACATAACAGTGTGTTGACCCCATGGTCATACTATGGATTGCAAAATCATATAGTATAGAGAGCTTTCATCTTTAGTTCCTCACAAGTGAGACTAAAGGTTCCTTTCACCAAAGTGAAAAAGCATGAACTAGTGAACCTTTAGTGACCCTTGGGTCCTAAGTTCCAGTAATACCAAAACCATCAAAAAATAACATAAAAAGCGCATGAAATACCATTTTAGGCAGAGGTGTCCATGAGGTCTTGAACCTTTTCTTAGGGAGATATTACCGGAATTAATTGCTAGAGACAGTGAACTATTTCTTGAACTGCTAGAGTTTGATGTAATTCGCGATAACGACCACAGATGATATCTCCAAGGTTGCTGCCAAGCTCGTGCCGTTTTGTACAATTTGGCCCTGGACATATCTTGTTTCTCAGAATGCTCTTGATAATAAAAGCTCATATTCTCATAGGAAGCGGCCCCACTTCCTCATTCAGATAGGTGAGTTTCCATAAAGAGTTTTACTGCTACACCTGTAGTTGCAGGAAATACCACACTACACCCCTCACAAGAATTCATGTAATCAAATTATTTTAGGATGAACAATCATAAAGGAAAGAAATGAAGTTAGGAAATTAACAACTGCTCTGGACTTTCTCTCTCCTAATTACTTGCTTAACACTCGAAAAATATTTCTCTCCTTACGCCTGTTCAACTCTTTATATAGGGAATTACATAGTGGATGACAACTAATCTGTCCTTTAACTTCGGATCTGACTTGAGATGTTCTCGCAAGATTTTGATGTTGAACTTCACAAACTCTCTAAATTTCGCAAGATCATCACACCTTTATCATGTTTGAGCTGATGTCACTTGTTATATCATCTTTGTTATTTGTCTGCGACGGTTTCACAACGTTGTAGATGAAGGTTTCATAAGAACGTGGTTGTTGCGATATTATGGTCCTACATCTTGCCTCTTCTCATGTCTTCTCTGCGAAGTGGAGAACGTCATGAGAATTTGTATTTCAAAATGTCTCTACTACTTATCTTTCCAATTACTTCTGTACTGTCACAATTATGTACTTTACGCAAACTTTATTACACGTATCCCCTCTTCTATTCATCTCTTGACACGTCTTTTTTAACCGCTGCTTCTTAACTGCTCATGTCTACTCTTCACATTGAATGCACTTATCTTCTCGAGAATTTCTCTGCAATTTCATTGTTCCTCCGCAAGTTTCACTTCTGCTACTGCAAATTTTCATTCTTCATCTTTCGTTCCTCATTCCTTCATTCCCATACTGAAGATGCCTCCAACTGGTCGTAAAAATGAAGTTATCTTGAAGAAACTCGAAAGAAATTTCTAACTAAAGGTTTTACATTATCTCTCATTCCTGGTCAAAACCCTAAATCTAATCTTTCTGCCAAACTATTTTATGATCATCCTTGCAATCATGAAAAGATCATAGTCTCTCTAGGTCAGCTTCTCGCTGGTCTTCCTATTCCCCTTTATGATCCTGAACTTCCCTTATTTTATGAAATACTTTCCCACGCGAAGTATTTGCGAGCAGTATATTAATTGAGCAGGGATTGCATTCGCCTAATTCTTGAGTTCGCCAATCGTGGTGCTGGTAAGGGATCTCTTTATCTCTCAAAAATTAAAGATCCTAGGTTCGATGATGTTGCGATTGTTCCTGCGAACTATACTGTAGAAAATTTCTTTGCGAATTATGAGATAATTCCTATAAAGAAAGATAGTACTTGTCGGGGCGTTCGTTTGAGAAATAAGGATGATGTTGCTAATGACAAGATACTTATGCAAGACATTGATTGGCATCCTGGAGAGAATATAACCCCGCGTCATTCTAACGATGATAAGTGGTGTATCTTCCCCTTAATCCTAGAGGGTCCATACGTCTCTGGTTCTCATGTTTTACTTGCGAATCTCTCCGTATACCAACCATTAGTATTCAACTGGCATGAAAAGGATGCAGAGGTATATTTCCAAACTTCATTTGAGTTGTTATTCTTTTTATTCTCTCATATAATTTTGCTGACTATTCCAATGTTTTCATGTATTTGCGAAATTATCAGATTGATCAAAGGTTGAAAGAAAGCTATAATAAGACTGAGAAAGTTAGTACTTTATTAGCTCTTCAATCAATCACAGATGAAGTAAGAAATATTCTTTTACGATTCTTCACAATATATTGTTGCCTCTATTTCTTATCTTTATCTCTGTGTGTGTGGGTTATCGCTGAAGTGGAAGAACCTGTCAAAGTTGTGAAAACCAGGAATAAAGGTAAAGGTGCCTCTTGCAAGAGGAAATCTGCTGCGCCTCCTTCAATGAAATAAAGAATCCAATCTCCCTCTCCCTCAAACTCTCATTCTGATGAAAGTTCCGCTGATGATGATGCTAACGATTTTGTCGCAAAGGTAAATTCTCCTTCTGTGTCTTCTATGGCACAATTGTCTAGTATTTTTTCTAACTCTTGGCAAGGAATTGGTGATACTTCTATTACTAATGCCTGCAAATCCATAGATGCTATTTGCGATGCTCCCATCTTAGAGAATAATGAATCTCTTCGCGGGGTTTCAAGATCTATATCTCACAGTTTCTTATATTCACTTAATATCTTGGTAAATTTTCATACTCGCATTTTCCTTCTATTTATTTTTGTCTTGATTTCACAGTTTATTCTGAAAGTTCGCTGCATTACTTCGCAGGCTGTGAAAGCTTCTTATGTTGTTACCGCAGATTTGGAAAAAAGACGTGCGGCTTTTGAAAAGAGAAATCTTGAACTTCGCAAGAACAATGAAAAACTGGAGGCTGAAGCTGTTAACATTCGCGAAAAGAATAAACAACTAGAATCTGAGGATGCCACTCAGAAAAATAAGATTTTTGGCCTTCAAAATGCAAACAAGCAACTCTATGGTATGGAATTTTTCCTCTTCTCCCTTATTTTGTTTTCTCATTACTTTTCCTTATTTGATTCATCATTTTCGCAGACGTTTATGGTCTTTCTGATGAAGTTATTCTTCTTCACACATTTCCCAATCTTATGGATGATGATACCCTCCTTGATCACCTAAATACTTTAAATAATTTTTCAAATGATAAGATTGAATCTCTTCCCATAAATGAACTCAGATCCAAACTTCGCCTCTTAGAAATTGACTATAGATTCGTCTTGACTATGGCTAATAAGTTTAAACGTTTCTTTCATAATTCCAAAAAAGAAATCAATAGTTTAAGGGATAAGTATAGTGATCTCATAGATGAAAAAGATCGTATTTCTCTCCAAGGTGCTCAAACTTTAGCGAAATTCCAAGAGACTCTTCTTGAGGTCCAAATTGAAAGAGATGATCTCAAACGTAGAAATGATGATGATGAATTTTCTCTGTGAAAGAGAGAACCAAACTCGCCCCCGCCTTCTCATAAATGAGATGATGAATTTGCTTGGGCTGCGAGAGTTCTAGATAACACCAGAAATAATTTAGGTGTAAATGTCAGTCTCCAAGTTGAGCATACGGCCTTGATTAGAGACATGATCTCTAACAGAGAAGGTTGTTAACTATTCTTCCTTGTTTAATTTTTTGTTTTTCATAAATTACCATCAAGTTATTGATTTATTGTTATATTTTCGTAGAATCTGAAGATAGATATCGCAAGAGAATCGAAGAGCTTGAGAATGAGAAAGCAAAGCTCGCAAAGGATCATTCTTCTCGCAATGAGAAATGTTCTAGGTTGAACAATCAACTAAAAATCATTGTTGCGAACTTCAAGAATGATGCTATTCTTTTCCGCAACAAAACTATTAGAACAGTCTGTGATGAAAATGGCATTCCTCATTCTTCATATCCTTGTCTCTCAGACGAAGTTCCAGAAAACGTTCCTAATTTGGTTATCTCAGATAGTGATGCTGATGAAGAAACAAAGTCTGAAGAAGATGATCGAAGAGGAGTCTGAATAAGAATATGATAAGGATAAAAAAGAAAACTCTAGTGAATAATATGATGATGATAATGATGACTCAAGCAAGAAGTATCTTTTGATTTCTTGTGCTTTCTTGTTCAACTTTTTGTAAATCTTGTACATTTGTTCTTCGATTTTCTATTCTTGTACATTTGTAATCTATCACTGCGAGTTTCTCAAATCTTCAATATAAGTTCTATGTCTTTTTTTTCTTCCTGCATGTGTTAGAAAAATAATCTTTTCTCGCAATATGATTAATCAGTATATAATTTATTTTTTATTTTTTATTTTGTGCGTAAATCTATCATATGGAAACAAATAACATATTCTCATTTTATGCATTCCCATACTTGCCTCTGTTATTTGTGTTCAAATGAGAGATTAAGCAAGTTACTATTGTTCAGTAAGATTATTGCGACAATCTCGCAATTATTTCTGCGTAATTTTGCAATCTCATATTTTAAAATTACATTCTTCTTTGTATTCTATTGTGGTCTTATTTTGCCTTCCTAAGTAAAGGTCTTATTTTGCCACCTTTTGTCATTGTGACAAAATCGCAGGACGTCTCTGCACTTTAATGCAGAAACCCATTGATCTTGCCTTAACTTTTTGTTCTTTTGTCATTTTTGCTGCGATAATATGACAGGCCTAAATTTTCTTTCGAAACTAAAGCCCTGTTATATTGTCGTCTTGCGACGAAATCACAGGATGTCTCTGCACTTTCATGCAGAAACCCATTGATCTCGTCTTATCTTCTCTTTTGTATTATTTCCTCTTCAGGATTGTTGCACAAATATGACAATCCTTGATACTCCCGTGAGTAAAAAGCCGCATGACATTTGCGTCTTAAGACACTTATCATCTCCCTAATGGAGGGTGCCGCACTTATCTTCCCCCTGGGTTCCCCTTCAAGGAGACGTACTTATACCATATAAGACTAGCTCCTCACATCCGGTCTTGACAACAACAAGTTTTTTTCGCAGCCTCTTATCCCTTTTGCCTATATGGCTTATGGTTACGAGACTGCACCCTAAGTGGGGTTTTCTTCAGGCCGAGTGCATCATGGGCACTCTTGGCTCAACCGTGTACCTCGGCGCCTTAATCATACTCTGCTCTCCTTAGGAGAGTTCTTATTACCTTAGTCTCCCAACCTAAGTCATATGCTCAAGTTGAGAATCCAAGGTGCCTCTCCTGGATGGGCTTTCATTGACCCCAAATCTCCATGACTCAGGTTCCAGTAGCGGTATGACCTTATCCCTGAGCCATGCAACATATGCCCCCTTCTATGACGTACTTTAGGTCTTACATTTGCTTCTTGCGAAATTTTGTTCGCAAACTAGGGTGCGCGCCATAAAGGTTCGTCCCATTCTAAGAATTATTCTTTTTTCTTTTGCATTTCAACTCTGTTATAATTTCTCGATCTCATTTTTGTCATTAAGTAAAAATATATTTTTTGAATTTTTTTGCAACAAATCAATCATACATCTCTTTTCCTTTTCTCTAAATTTATTTCATTTCAGAATTTAATTTTCTTACATTTACTGCGTTTTGCCCCTGTGTTTTTATTGCTCTTCGCTATAGTCTTTCCTTCTGCGACGTGTTCGCAATTTGTCATTTTCAGCAAGTGTTGATTTCGCAGCTTTTCGTCTTCTTTCTGTTCTACTGCATCAACCATCAATCTCTCACTTCTTTGTTTTTGTTTAATGTTATACTTTCAGTTATCCTTCTTGACAGCTCTTTCCTCGCAAGACTCCACATCAATCTCATAACACTTCTTTCCCTCTACCCAATCTCCTTTTATGATTCCAATACCACTGGGATGAGGAAACTTGATGCACTGGTGGAAAGTTGATGCCACACCTAGAATCCCATGTAACCAAGGTGGCCAATTAAGGCATTATATGGAGATTCAACATCGACAACACAGAATATAATTTTAGAAGATATCCCATTTAGTGGAATTCGCATAGTGATTTCCCCTCTAGGTTTATTGGCATTACCGTTAAAACCATAGATTTTATAGGTTGAAGGTACTAGATCCTCATCTCTGCCTCCCATTGTCTTGTAAGTATGATAAAACATGATATCCACAGAGCTCCAGTATCAATTAAAACTCTATTGATTTCCCATGAATCTTCAGACTCATCATCCTCATCTTCATCTTCATCTTCTCTTTGTTTTGGGTTTATCTCTAGTCTCACCACTAATGGATTTTCATGCATTTCTCTTCCCTCAGGTACTTCTTCTGCAGTGAAAGAAATAATTTGCTTTTGCCATTCTTTTAGCAGCGAAATCTTCGCAATGTTCATAATTTTTCTTCCATCATCATATCTTGCGAAGACTCTACTTAGAATATTATCGTGAAAGTCTTCAATTGTTTTGTATGAATGTATAATAAAGTTACAAAACAAATTCTTCTCCTTCACCCCAACTTCTATGACAAATGTTTCTCCTCCCTTTGTTGTATTTACTCTGCGAATTTATGGTGGTGGTGGTAAGAGTTGAGATTAAGGGTGCCCTATAAGAAAATGATTTAATTTTCCTTGATCTATCATCTTGAGAATGATCCTTTTTATATTTCCGCAGTAATTTGTTGAATGCCCATGAAAATGATGGTAAGAGAAAAATTCTTGACTTCGGTGGTTTAGAAGTGGTTCTTTTCCCATGTTCCAGGGTGCTGGAATATTCTCCATTAAGATTATAGCTTCCCAAATTTTTTACACACTAGCATTAAAAGGTGGCATCTTGATCTCTTTCCATATTATCTTTTGACTTCCTGATCCTCTATGATAATTTTGTCTTTGTCCCCCATAAGTTTCTTGTGGCTGATCAAGTCTTTAAATTTTGTTATTTCCTCCACGGTTATAGAAGTTTTTTTCCTTTTCGAATTCTTCTTGATCTCTGCTTCCCATAGCTACCAGCTTCTGTTGATTATTATTCTTATTTTCTTGTTGTACTTGCGAAGTGCTCTCCACTGTGTTTATCAATTTAGGCAATAAGCTTGCATTCACTGTATTTGAACTTGTGTTCGCAACTGGGTATGATTCCATTTCATTCTGCTTTTCTTCAAGAGCAATATACTCCTCCTGCAATTCTCGCAGCTCAGTTATTGTGATTGTATTCTTGATTCTGAAAATTTGAATGTACAATAGATCGGTTGCGAACATTGCATTAATGAATGAGAAAATGAGATATCCCTCATCCACACATCCAGCCATTTCACTACACATTGTCTTCCATCTTATGGTTAGATGCTTCAAACTTTCACCAATTCTCTGCTTTAACCCAAATACATCTTCGATGCATGGTCGCGAGGAGTTGTTAGTTATATACACCCCTAAGAAAGTAGTCTGGAAATGGTTGAAAGATGTTATAGTATTCCTGGGTAGACCTTCGAACCACTTTAGCGCCTCTTCTGTTAGACTTGATGTGAAATACTTGCACAACACAACATCATGGTTTTCCCACTGTAACATACATCTTATATAAGCTTTAATGTGTTGAATTACGCAAGTTGTTCCATCAAAGATGCTGGTTAACGCAGGCAAACTGCACTTTGGTGGTATTCCTCCTAATTGTACTTCTTGTGAGAGTGGATTTTTCGCAACTTCTTCTATGGCTTCACCCAATTTTCTCCTACCTCCTTCTCTCCTGTTATTTAGCATTCCTCTCATTTCTGCCAGTTCTCTTAAGATTTGTTCATTTACCCCGGGCGTTGATCCCATTGGTCTTTTTAATTCTACTTCTCTTCTCCAGCGTTCTTGCCTGTTTTGTGTTGTGAAATTTTTATTTTCTTCTTCATCATTTTCTTCTTGTCTTTCTCTGTGATCTTCTCTTTCATGAATTCGCACACCATTATATCTATCATTTTCTCTTCTGTGATTTTGTTCATTCCTTATCAATTCTCTTTGTCGTCTTTCAGCTCTTCTTTGTACCCTATCATATTCTTCATTGATATTACCATTATTGCGGTTTTGTTCTCGCCTTCTTTCTCGGTTGTGATGATTATTCTGGTGAATTGCCTCTTGGAACTGTTGTTCTTCCACCTCTGCTCTCAATCTTTCCCTTTCTCAAGGTAAACGTGCTTGTTCAACATAATGCCTTTCTATATCCTCTTCAATTACTTGCTGATTTCTTTGAATTTCTCTCCCATGTAATATTCTCCTCCATTCTTCCTAATTTTCTTCACCATCTTGATTATTTCGCTCTTGACGTCTCCTATTCTCCCGATTCATGTTATTTTGTCCATTTTGGATAATTTCGCCTGGTGGGATGCAACGATCTTCAATTATTTCTGTCCTTTCACAACGCTCTTCATTTGGATTTTGTATTTCTTCTCGATATCGTTCTTCAATATTTTCCGTAGATGAATTTCGTCTTACTTCACTTCTAATTGATCTTGAATTTGATCTTGTAGTACTTCTTGACCTCCTATTCTGTAATCTTATATTTTCCATTCTCAACTCATGGTTTTTCCTTGTCAAATTTGCGCGTTCTTCTTCTTATAACCTCCTCTCTTCGCGTATTCTTTGTCTCAATGCCTCTAACGCTTCAATCTCTTCATTTCCATGAATTATTCCTCCAATTGCTTCCTGATCTCTCTTCTTGTCTTCCATTTCTTAATTGTTTCTCCTCTTCCATTTCTTCCACTGAATCTGATCGTCAGGTGTGTATACTCACTCTATCATAATCCATAGTTCTATTTTGCGCTGGTGTATGCTGAATTGGTTGTTGAATTTGATTTTCTCCATCATTTTTTGTATTCATTCTTGATGATTCTCCGGTTTTGGTTTCTTCTTTCTCCAGCAAGTCTCTTACTCCTTCTCAAAGTTTTTGGTTGTCTTGAAGCATTTCTTCTTCTAGCCATTTCTTCAATCTCAATGAATTGTTGAAAATTATCTGAAACTTTTCACCAACTGTTCCAAATTATTTCAAATCACAATACTAGTTTTCACACTAAAAACAAGGAAAATCCCTATTTTTAGCGCCAATATGTAGTTGCAGGAAATCCCACATTGCACCCTCACAATAATTCATGTAATCAAATCATTTTAGGATGAACAATCATAATCTTTATTGATTAATCTCACCAATTTTACAAGAAAGGAAAGAAATGAAGTTAAGTTAAGAAATTAACAACTGCTTTGGACTTTCTCTCTCCTAATGACTTGCTTAACACTCGAAAAATATCTCCCTCCTTATGCCTGTTCAACTCTTTATATAGGGAATTACATAGTGTATGACAGCTAATCTGTCCTTTAATTTCGGATCTGACTTGCGATGTTCTCGCAAGCTTTTAATGTTGAACTTCGCAAACTCTCTAAATTTCGCAAGATCATCACACCTTTATCATGTTTGAGATGATGTCACTTGTTATGTCATCTTTGTTATTTGTATGCGATGGTTTCACAACGTTGTAGATGAAGGTTTCATAAGAACGTTGTTGTTGCGATATTCTGATCCTACAACACCCCACTTTAATTTTAAATTTATACTATAGAACTCATTAAGACTTCTTAAAAGTCACCCTTCACATGCAGTCATACTATCACATCTACACCATAGGGAAGGGACAGAGAATAAAATTCTCTGATAATGTTTACCTTTACCCACCACAAATTAGTTGTCTCATTCGAAACCTTGATCTTGGGATCTCCATTCAGCAAGATTGGGTATCCTTAATGACAAGTTTAATTTATGAGCTAAAACTCCACCCCCTCGATGCATTTCTAACTATCTCTTTGGATAAACCTTTCGTCAAAGGTTGTGCGATATTCTTCTTGGACTTTATCCAATCTATGAAAATAACGCCGATTGAGATTAATTATTTTTAGGTTTAGTTATTATAGCTTGGCTAACGCAGTGTATAGATATAGCTGACACATGCATATGATAGAGAGGAATGTATTCTAAAAAGCATCTTAGGCACTCGACTCCCTCTCCTGCTTTATCTAACACAATACTCTCAGATTCCAAAATGAATTGAGCAATATATGTCTATTTGGAAATCTTCCAAAAACAAACCCTCCTGCTAGAGTGAAAACATATTCACTCGTAGGCTTAGACTCCTCTGAGTCAACTATCCAATTTGCATCACAAAGTCCCACAAGGACAGCAAGATACCTTTCATAAATCAAACAAAAGATTATAGAGTATTTTAGGTACTATAATACTCTACTAAGTGCATCCAAATTCTCTTTCTCTGGACTACAAGTATATCTACTTAACTTACTCACAATATAGGCAATGTCTGGATGCTTACAGTTCAATAAATTCATCAGGCATCCTATAACTCTTGAGTATTCAAGTTAAGATACTCCATTAACCTTATTTTTCTTGAGTCTACAAGAAGAATCGTAAGGAGTACAAGCAGGCTTACAATCAGACTGATTGTATATCTTAAGCACGAATTTAATATAATGAGAATGACTAAGACTATAAATATTAGATTATCTTCTAATATTCATCCCTAATATTACATCAATAGGGCCTAAGTCTTTCAAGTCAACGTTCTCATTCATCTCATCTTTTTAGTGGAATTAATCACATCTATGTTTGTATCAAGTATAAGCATACAATCAACATACAAGCATACAATCATACATGCATCCTTAACAAGTTACTTGTAAATATACTTGTCAGATTCATTAACTTAAATCCACTACTCATTATCACATGATCAAATTTTCCATGTCACTGTTTACGTGCTTATTTGAAAACCATACAAAGATTTGTTCAACTTACAAACTTTGTCTTCAAAACCTTTCACTACAAAGTCCTCAGGTTAGTCTATGTAAATTTCTTTATCTAATTCACGGTTTTAGAAAATCTATCTTAATTGTTTATGGCAGCAATAGAAATTAGCATCTCAAAGGAAGTAATTCTCGTCACAGGTGAATAAGAATCAAGGAAATATACAACTTCTTTAAGTTTATAGCCTTTAGATACCAAACTAGCCTTATATTTTTCCACGATTCCATCTACCTTACATTTCCTCTTAAAAACTCATTTACATCATATGGTCTTACTCCCTAGAGGTAAATTAATAAGCTCTCAATTCTGGTTATGACGGACTGAGTCCATTTCACTAACTTTCTTACCAAAAGTTATTTGATTTTTCCTTGTTTTTGATTATTGCACCCAACAATCTTAAAACATTAGCGCCCGGCTACACTCAAGAGTGATATTATATCCCTCACAGGAAGGATATCTCCAGGATAAAACACCCTACTACACCTACTACTAGCATATGTAGTAGATGCTCAACTTGAGCTTGGCAACTCCGAAAAACCCTTAAGGAAAATCGTGAATGCTAAAGAAACCAATATAAAATATTTTTCCTTGGGGGTATCTCTAAAATATAGAGAAACCCCTTTCCCATAGATTTTACAAAATTAGTAAATTTGTTTCGGCGCGCGGGTTATAACCCCAAAAGTGTCACTATCCATGTACAAAAACCCAACAAAACAAATTGTTCACAAAAACCCCATTTAACATAAACTGTCTATATTAGCCTTCTAGTTTAAATCACCCCAACCCAAATAAAAACAACCCCACATTTAATTTTAAATCACACCAACAAAAATAAAAATCATCCCCACCACCGCCACCACCGCCGCGACACCACCTCCACCCCACCACCGTCGTGCCACCACCGCCGCGCCACCACCACCGCTACTGCACCACCACCTCCACCGCGTCGCCGCCGCACCGCCACCTCCACCGCCACCGCCACACCACCACTACACCGCCGACGCCACCGCACCACCACTGCACCGCCACCGCCGCACCACCGCCACCACTGCACCATCGCCCCCACCGCACCACCACCGCCACCGCATCACCACCGCCACTGCACCACCACCACCGCTACTGCACCACCGCCATCACCACTGCACCACCTCTAATGCGCCACCACCACCACCGCCACTGCACCAACCAACACAGCGCCACCGCCACCGCCACAAAAAATGAATTTCATTGATCAATATTCAACAAAATAAGAAAAAAAAATGATGAAACCAAACAGAAAAAAAAAATGATGAAAACCAAAATGATGAAACCAAATAGAACAAAATGATGAAACCAAACAGAAAAAAATGATGAAACCAAAATTGGTTTCACCAAAACTAGATGAAACCTAATTAGGTTTCATCATTTTTTAACATATTGTCATTTCACCAACACAGCTTCAATGATGAAACCAAACCAAAATAAACTAGGCAAAATAAGAAAAAAAAATGATGAAACCAAACAAAAAAAATGATGAAACCAAAAAGGGTTTCACCAAAACTAGATGAAACCTAATTAGGTTTCATCATTTTTCTACCTATTGTCATTTCACCAGCACAGCTTCAATGATGAAACCAAACCAAAATAAACTAGGAAAAAATCATTCCAACTAATCCGTAAGCTGTTTCACAATTACCCTAGTTCAACACCACTATCATATTACCGGTCTTCTTCCAAATTCCAAATTTATAAGAAATGAAAGATACACTTGCCTTGGTTATTGCCATTAAATCTGGGCGTTTTGATGGTACCACCAACTCTGTAACTCCATTTCAGTCATCATTTTAGCTCAATCTGCAGTCTCAGCTGCCAACTGAACTTCACCATGCTCAACTGATTGTTCACCACAACACCAATGCATCTCTATTACAGCTTCCCTACACAGCAACAAATTCACTGCACCTGCACAACAAATAAAAAAAGACGTAGTTCATTAAACAAGTAAAAAACACGCAGAGTCGGGATATTCTGTACCCTTCACAACAAATAAAAAAAGATGTAGTTCATTAAACAAGTAAACGATTATGCCGTTAAAATAGAGATGATAAGCAGATAGTTCAAAATACCCAAGATCTCCAGTGTGGACCCAACCTTGATCATCTATAGTCAACTTGGTTTCTTGTGGATTGTTGAGATAGCATGTACATGTTAAGAACCCGTGATAATTATCAATTTATGGTACTAAGTAATAATTATTAATAATTAAGTCGACATAAGCTAGTTGTGTTAAGGTCTTACATGGCGTGGGGAACACATAAGGTTCAAAATTGACTAATCTACAAGATACCCATAAAACAAATTGATAAGCAGCATGTTCCCTGGATCCTATGGCAGTAAAAGACACCCCTTGACAAGAAAGATACATTGCTTCTAAACAGGCAAAAGCAAGAATTTTTAGGTACCACTTTCGAAAACTCTATCTGTCGTGACTCCCATGGAAGCTCACTTAAACAAGATACATTTCTTATACACATGCCTTGCACTATAAATCTTAAGAGGCATTTTTAGGTACTTTTCGTAATCAAATTGGCTAAAAGAAAATTCTTCAGCTAAATTTGAGTAGAATTCCCTATCCTACGACGTGTACAACAATAAACAAAAACCAATCCTAGACACAGATACACAATAAGCCAATGGACCTAAACATTTGAAACTGTGAAGGTTCCAACAGAATATACAATTAGAAACAAACAATCACATACAGAAAGGAAACATATCCTGCAACATGAACATCTATGCTTTACCTTGCATCATATTTTGACCACGAACCCAAATTTCACCAAGATGAGTAGGGGGAGAGGCTTCATTGTATTTACACTAAAAATTTTATATTCAATTCCTGGGGAAAGGGCCCCCTGTTGAACCAGAGTTTCGAACTCCCTCATATGGATTCTCTATGGAAACAATACCACAAGTCTCTGTCATACCGTAACCCTTCAAAAAACAGACGCATCAACTAAAATGAACACAAATCGAACTCAATTCCAAGCACAAACTCAATCTACTGCATCATTTCCCTAAATATTGAACAAATTTGGATCAAACCCAATTCCCCAAAACCTCACCGACATAAAAAGATCACAAAATTAAATACAAAACCCTCAAACCCAGATTTCCAAAATTCATCAAATTAAACAACAAACAATAAAAGCATTACAGGATAAAGTTTGATTACATCACCTGTAGATTCATGAGATTTTATTATCCCATTTCTTCTTCTCCACCAAAGTACTTGTAACAACAATGAAATCTCCTCAATTAGCAAAAAACCCAAAACCCAGAGATACGAATGCATCTCTATCACTAGTCTCTTCTCTCCTTGTTGCTATTAAAAATGGATAATCTCAAATTTATCGGTGATTTCAATATTCTTCTTCTATTTGACGGAGGACCGGGAAATGGTCGTCAATTTGGTGGTGGTGCGAAACGAAGAGGAGGCGATAGATCTGAACATAAAAATAGGATAAAAATATACGGAGCTGTTCGTGGAGGAGATGTGTTGCTAATGGTGGTAACGGAGGTGTTGCTGCTGGTTTTCGCGAAGCTATTTGTTGCTGCTAGTGGTGATTGGGGTGGGGAGAAGGATACGAACGAAGAAGAAGAAACGAGAGAAGAAGAAATGAAGATAAAAAGGATATATTTGGGTTTTTTTTAAATAACAAAAACTAAATTTGCTAATAAATATTTGACCTGGGGTTTTTGTGCCACTTTCTTTTGGAACGGTTTTTATTTCTTAAAAATAATATTACCGGTTTTTTCTTATCACTAGTTTGTTCACCTAGGGGTTTTGTCACTAGTTTTGAATTTGTTTATATAATTGACAAATAACTTAAGAAGAGCAACTCCCCGATGTGGGACTAAAAATCTTATATAGTCTCTTAAAAAAACTAAAAAGTGGAAACTCTACGGTGTGGGACTAATAAGTTTTTCATTCACAAAAAATAAAAATAAAAAATAATTTTTATTAAAACTTTAAAAATCATATTTTATTAATCATTTTCCAATATATATTTCGCGACATGCTTCTTGATTCCTATCATGCAACATTTTCTTTACAGGGTTCCTATCATGGTTTGTTCTTTACTTTGTATAATAAGGAGTTTGTAAATTAGTTCCCAAGTCTGAAAACCTAATTTGATGATGAGTTTGTAGCTGTTGCTTCTTTGGTCATCTTTAATGTTCTTTCTTGAACCTTGACAGTTGTTTCTAACATTTTAGACATTCACTTTGTCTTTTGAGTATTAAATACACAAATAAAATATGGTCCGACTGATTCTAATCCTCTTCCACCCAAGTATTTCTTAAGGTTTTATTTTCCTAGGTAGACCCCAGACGATTTATCACCTTTCATTTAGTCCGGCACCTATATTTTGTATTCTTGTAAATTACATACACAGTAAAAAGATACTCCACCAAGATTAAAACGGCAACAAAACGTAGAAATGGAACCAACTTTAGCAAAATTATGACTTATATGTGGAGTAGCCGTCATAAAGAACGAGTCCGAGTCATATCAAATTCTGTGGAGAAACTATGGGATAGAAACTTCCAATGCATTTTATTACTTCCTTAACATGTTTCATCTTGTTTATGAATCCTCTTTTTGTTTATTCTGAATTCAGTACCCTGAACTCTATTATAATTTTATGATGATACATGTCCTCCGCTGCAAAACATAGTTAGGTACAATGTCTGGCTGGTTGTTGGGAAAGAAACCCGGATCGCAGCATCACTTCTTCGGCTGCACTTCCACGACTATTTAGTTGATGTAAACATTCGTCTATATGATTACAAAAAATATTTTACATGTCCATGTTAGTTATTAGTTAGATTAGAACTTATAACTTAAACATCTGATTTCTTTTTTATATCGTTTGTATTGTTGTTACAGGGATGCAAAGACATGATACAAAGACATTTACTGGTGGAAAGAATGCCCTCCCCAACATAAATTCAGTAAGAGGATATGAACTCATGGAAAATATAAAGTCTGATGTAGAACGAGATTTCCCGTTAACTGTCTACTGCGTTGATATTTTAGCACTTGTAGCAATTGAAGCTGTTTCTCTTGTAAGATGATTGTCTTCATTTTATCAGGAGCTTTATGTTTCCATAATGTGCATGCATAGATCATTTCATTGGAATACACTTCAACAATTAAATTTAGATACCTCATTCATAAAAAAGATAGCAAAATAAAAGAATGTTTTTCTTGAACTTATGAGACCGTTATTCACATGACTAAAGTGTTTTCTTCAAGTCTTAAGAAAACAATTTTTACGATTTTTACTATTATTGTTCTTATTAGTTCTTATTTTTCTCCGTGTCTTGACTTTTTTGTATTTTTTAATGATCTTTATTTCAGGTGGGAGGACCTTATTGGCATGCACCATTAGGTGAGAGAGGGACTAACAGCAAGCCAAAAATCAGCTAACGAGCAGTTACCATGCATCACCATTTGAACCTTTAGCAAATATCACAAACAAATCCACACAAAAACTCAAGGTAGCACATTGGTGTGAATATCGATGCTCAGGTAGTGTATGTTTTCCATTTGGTTTTGGTTGGTGCCCATTGGTAGATCCATATTTATATCAAATCTCAATTTATCATTTTTTTAGGGCCTTGATCATGCTATCGTTGGGATTGGTCTACATGTGGGGTGTCCCGATGATGATGTTGAAATCATCAAGGAAGAAACAATGCATGACATGAAGTCCATCACGAGAAGGATTGACAAGAGTGGTGCATGTGTTTGTGTTCAAGCATCAACACTTGGGTCACTGGAGGTGCTGCTAGAGTTTTGAAGAGTCCAGCAGTCGATACCCCTGTCAGTGGTAAAAACATAGGTCATGTACACAAGAGATATGTCAGTGGCTAAACCCTAAATTAGGATTAACTACACAAGAAAATTGGTATGTTTTTACCTTAAACCAAGGTTGAAGGCCCTTGGCTCTCTTCATTTGTCTTATTTCATTTTGCTTTGTTGAAGTTGTTTTAGATTTAGTTTAATCATTGTAAAAATGAAACATGAATTTGTTTGTGGTAATGATTGAAACATGAAGAGAGAACATCATAAGGATCTGACAAGGTGCCTAGTTTTGTAGTACTGGAACTATATTAAATAAAAAAATTGCATTTTTTATATATTCCTAATAAATATTTTGCAACGGATATATTAGCTGCTTTAATTATTTTATGCGTTGCGTAAATAAATATATACGTTGCACAAATAAGAAAATTAAACGTGCAACACCATATGCGCAACCTTTATATATGTAGCACTAATTAATTTGTCAGAATCTTTGCGTTGCACATGTATGCGCAACGCATTTTTAGCAACCTTTATTTCCGTTGCTCAAGTTCATCAGCAACATTTATAAGCGCCCCAAAATGGCAGTTTTGGTGTAGTGATATGTACTATTAACGCACTCTATTGCCTTTCTTGGATAAAGTAAACCGCGTGCAAATGTATATGAATTATGATAATTTGATGTAAATGTGATTTATTTCGTTCTCGTGGCTTTATCCTAAGAAATACAAAAGCTTTTCAGCAGGTCCGCACACTACAATTAATAACCAAAAACATATTTGCAAAATGAAAACTAATTTGGGATATCTTCGGTATACTGACTACACGGTTTGGTCTCAGGTTTTCGAGGTTACACTTAGATAATATCCAATGCCGAAATGTTTTACGGATTTATTTTTGTGGGTTCGGAGATCCACATCCTATTTTCCGAAACACAAAATTGGTCAATTCACCCAATAATGATAATTTTTGAGTGAGAAAAACATGTAAAATTTGATTCTGTTTAAATGGATAAGAATGTAAAAATAGCCAGGAAATAAACAGTTTCATCCTACCCATTTTCAAATATTTTTTCTTATTTTTAATTTACATCAGGATGCATCCAGTTTCACCCTCGCTATTTTTTAAGTTTAAGCTAGGATGAATCCAGATTCATTCTTGCTATTTTTTTGGTGTCCATTTCACCCATACTAATTTTTACTCGTCCATTAGAACCATGTCTTACAAATATTTGGGCAATTGACCTAATTTCTCTTTCCGAAACAAGAGTTGATCGTGTATTTTCAAAAACGTATTTTTCTTATATGAGATGAACATAACTTGTAGTTTTTTGTGTGACTGCTTTACTAACTTAACTTAGCGACAAAAGCTTTGACTGTCATCTTTGGATGAGTTTTTGCGGACGTTTCTCAGATAGAAAACTCAAAAAATTATAAGCTTGTCGTGATCTTACTAAAGAAAATAACGCTACGCGTAAAGTAAAGTAAGCTACTAGTGGATGAACAAAAGGAAAGCTAGATAGTGCAAAACAATATGAAGTTAAACATAAAATAATAATATTAATAAAAAATAACCAACTGGTATTAGCCTAGCTGGCTAGGGGTTGGGCTCCCAACTTATAGGTTGCGGGTTTAATTCCCGCGCTGATCGTGTCAAAAAAAAACATAAAATAAAAAGGGTAAAAATCTTAAAGACACACAGTAAAATAAATCGAACTTAAAGTTGAGTCGAGCATCCCCTTAATCGGCCGTTACGTAGCTAAAAAGATGATGACCACACCTAAGTAGTTGGTATTGGACTTCTTGGTCAGGGGCGGAGCCAAAAATTTGCAGGAAGCAAAAACAGTTGAGGATAAGCAAAAGGAAACAATTAGGCTTGGGTAACCAACTAGCATTAGCCCAGTTGGCCAGGGATTGAGCTCCCAACCAATAGGTTGCGGGTTCAATTCCCGCGGTGATCATATAAAAAAAAAGGCTTGGGATGTGGAGAAAATGGATTAGGATAGGCAAAGTTGGGCTGAGTTTCCGGCCAACGAATATCTCCTTTTGAGTCGGAACAGTACATGGCTGGAATATCTCCTTTTTTCTTTAAGTCCTTTCCCGGCCAACGACTCAAATGAATATCTATCACATAAACTGAGTTTCTGCCCAGATAGGTACTCAATTTCCGAGAGCTAGGCCATAGCTAACCATAGTAGTTATGCAAACGGAAAATGGATCATTTGTTCAAATAATTTTAAAATATCGTTCAAATGGATTAACCAATTTTGTGTTGCGCGAAATATAGTCAAGAAAAATATTACATAGTGCTTGCTTTGATCGAGCAGACATGTCACGAGCATCCCGTGGCTTAAGGGGAACACTCTATTTTCTTTTTCTTTTTTATAAACAGACCCAAAATGGGACATAAAGCGAGAGAAATAAATACTCAACTTATGAGTTCACTTCACCAATTAAGAAAACCCATGGATCTACTCCTTCTTCAGTTCCAACCAATTTATATCGCACTTCTTGTGATTGCACTAATTTTTATCTTTAGGACCTACGGAAGAAGAAAACTCACCACAAAACTAGCACCAGAAGCCTCAGGGGGAAGACCTATAATAGGTCATTTACATCTATTTAACGATGGTGAGTTAATTCATCGAAAATTAGGTGTGATGGCCGACACTTACGGTCCTGTTTTCAATATCCGATTTGGTTCACATAAAACATTAGTTGTAAGTGATTGGGAAATCGTCAAAGAGTGTTTTACTACAAATGATAAACTCTTTTCGAATCGTCCGAGCACGTTAGGTACTAAAATCATGTTTTACGATACCGATTCAGTTGATTACGCTCCATATGGTGCTTATTGGAGAGATTTACGAAAGATTTTTGCGGTAAACCTTCTGTCGAATCAACGTATCGATAAAGTTAAACATCTAATGACTTCTGAAGTTGAGTCGTCTTTCGAGTCGCTTTATAGCCAATGGAAAAACGGGAAAAAGTGTGGCGTAAAATCAACGTTCCCTCCTGTGATCAAAATGGATAGCTGGTTTGGTGATTTGATATTTAATGTTGTTGCGAGAATTGTTGCCGGAAAGAAGAATTTTTTGGCGGATGGCGATGTTGGTGGTCAGAGATGTAAAGCATTGATGGACGAAGTTATAAGATTAACGAGATTATTCTCATTTTCAGATGTGATTCCATCACTAAGTTGGTTAGACAATTTGCGAGGTCTGGTTAGAGATATGAAAAAATGTGCGTCTGAAGTTGATTCAATTATGGCTTCTTGGGTTCATGAACATCAGGCGAAAAGAATTTCAGGAAATAATCCTGAACTTGAACATGACTTCATTGATGTTTGCTTGGATATGATGGAGCATTCTTCGTTACCCGGTAACGATCCTATCCTCGTCATCAAATCTTTGTGTCTGGTACGTATATTTTAAATTTCACTGGAATGTATATCTTTCTCACAAGTTTAATAATTCCACCTCACTAGATGCGAGTCACGTCCTGTTTATTTAGAGTCTTTGGACTCTATGCTGTAAAAGGCGCCCCTGGCGCTCTAGGCGCGCGAGGCGCCAAAATATGCCTCTTTTTATAGTTTTCCAATTTTTCCTCGACGCCTAGGCGCTAGGTTTGGTGTCTCGCATTGCATAGCGCCTAATACAACATAGTTTGGACTGGGGATGTGAATCTGACTCGCCTATAACCAAATGCCATATTGTTTACTTGTTTTAGTTTTTACGATGTTTAAATGTTTGGCTCGACTCATATGTCTGAATCAGATGTATTTGAACGTGACCTTAAAAACGAAGATAAAAATGAAAAATTGCACGCGAAGTGATAAGTTAGATTCGAATGAAATATGTCATATTCAGACGAATTAGTTGAATTCAGAAACACAAAACCAACCTCTTAGAATCAAATTTAATCTGCATTTCACGTTCATCCTTTTATTTTATGCTTTATAACAAAAAAGCTACCCCATCAATTTCAAAAAAATAGTCCGCTTTGACTTTGTGAAAATATTAGGAAGATCATAGTATTTTTTTTACTTGACTACCCTTATTTATTTAATTATTTACATAGTTCGCTTTGATTTAGTCAAAATATTAGGAAAATCATAGTATTTTTACTTGACTACCCTTAATTATTATTAGTATTAAAAACTATATAAAATTGTTAAGAGGATACTAGATAGGAAATAAAAAAGGAAAACTAAAAGATATCGAATTTATGAAGTACTTACTCCGTTCCACTTTAGATGATGTTTTTAGAGTTTTCACATTGATTAAGAAATCGACAGAGATATGAAGATTTTTCATATATACCTTTAAGAAAAGTCTTTAAACATTAATTTGCTATCAGTGCATTTAAAAATAAACTTATATTTCCGAAACAAAATATTAGGATGTTATTGATAGTTTTGTGGAAAAATATGAAAACCTTCAAATATCGTGGAACAAGAAAATAACCCTAAAACATGATCTAAAATAAAATAGAGGGAATATAATATTTAGCTTGCCGCTTTTTCATGTAATATCTTAACGTCCCATGTGTGATCTCCTGGGCAGTGGTTTTACCTCGATTTTGATTTGTGTTTTTGTTACTTCTTGAAGGGACGTCTTCTTGTAGATTGAAAAATCAGTAATGATACTATCTACCGATTTGAAACTCTTTTTTTTTTGTTCTTCTTTCCATTATGAAGACTAGTAAGACCACATGTGTGATTCACATGCTTGATTTTGATTGCTTTAACAACACCAAATTTGATGGTAATGAAAAAAAAATCTTAATATTTTTTTTTAATATTCTTATTTGTACTTATTACGTAGATAAATCAAAGAGCTTTCCGAATATATTAATTTTACGAAAATCCGGTATGTATTTTGAAAGATATCAAGTTTTAAATTTTTTAAATCTAATTTTAAAACAATGGCATTCATGTAAATATATAATCATTGGTTTAATATACATTTTTACCTTTAAATATATATGCATAGTAATGATTGATATTTAAGTTCATATTAGTAATATCAAGGTGACACCAAACTATTTTGTTTTTTTATGACAAACCAAAAAAAGTTTCACCAAAAGAGGATCTTTTCTTTATTATAGTAAGATTAGAAACGCAATGATAAGCAATTTATTTTAACGTTAAATCGGCTAATTGGACGATACTGCAGGATGTGATATTGGGGGGGAGTGACACAATAAGAGCTACCCTTACCTGGGCAGTGTCTTTACTTTTGAACCATCCTCAAGTGCTGAAAAAGGCAAAAGAAGAACTAGTTACACAAGTAGGAAAGAATCGGCAAGTAGAAGATTCAGATATCCCGAATCTTTCCTACCTCCACGCGATCATTAAAGAGACCATGAGATTGTACCCAGCCGGACCATTGACTGCACGGAGGACCATGGACGACTGCGAAGTAGGTGGGTACCACGTTCCGGCCGGCACACAATTATTGGTAAATGTCTGGAAGATACATAGAGATGTGAACGTATACAAAGATGACACTTTAGAGTTTAGACCCGAACGATTTTTTACGAGTAATTTGGATGTGGATCTAAGGGGTCAGCATTATGAATTGATACCATTTGGAGCGGGTAGAAGAAAATGCCCAGGAGTTTTATTTGCGGTTCAGTTGATCCATTTGGTTCTTGCTAGATTGCTTCACGAGTTCGAATTCACGACCGTGGAACCGGGAGCGAAAGTGGATATGGCTGAAAGTGGTGGTTTAGTTTGTTGTAAGATACTGCCATTGGAAGTATTTATTGAACCTCGGCTCTGAAGTGTGATCAAGCCTCTTTTGGAGATAATGCCATTCGGATACGTTCTTCACCATAAGGTCCGAATTTTAATAATTTTCTTTAAATAAATGTTTCTGATTATGTTTTTCGTGTTCACTGCGAAAAAAGATGTCAAAAAAGTTTGCTTTTATGTTTATTGAGATGCTTTTGGTGTACTTTGTGTTCTTGGGGAAAAAATGATTTCCTTTTTATTAAGATGTTCTTTGTGTTCTTGTTCCTTAATTTATTAAGAAGTAGTATATCAGTTGGAATAAGCTAGTTTTAATGTTGTCTTTTATGCTCTGGTGTCATTAAATTTTATGATCTAAGGATGATATATAGCATGTTCCGATAGCAGATGAGAAGTTGGTTTTTGACTTTTAGAAGTCGAAAAGCCATAAATCAATTTGGGTATCGGATTTCAAGATGACTCCTAGAAGTCGAAAAGTTAACCTATGTGAAGGAAAATAGTTTTACTTCTGATTTCTGCTTCTCGTATCCAAACGCACTGCAAGTCTTATGGTTCTTCTAAGTTCCACATTTGAGGTTAAAAAGCATTGCCTCAAAAAGTTCCCAAAGAAATTTGTGCCTTCATGTTATTAACACATCCATTGGTGATCTAACCGCTCAATTTTTATGCTAAATCATTAGGCATAACTGTGCCACTCCATGGGATAGCAATGTGCTTGAACCAAGTAAAACCAGAAAAACTTAATCTCCAATATGCAGGGCCGGTTTTGGAGGGTGGGAACTTGTTCTCTAGCACAAGGCGGCCACTCTCCGGTAGCAATTATTTAGCAATTATTTCTTTTCCGGATAGCAAATCTCACCCTATAAAATTTCTCTTATAAATATACTTCAAAGATTTGAGAGGATTTGTGTTCGTTTGGTTTTGTTATCTATAATCGCACTAATAAGAAAATATTAAATATTACTTTCTAAGAGCTTCTCCAATGGAATGTGTGTGAGGAAAAACCTCTACATCCATGTAGGATCCACTTCCATTTTCCTAAAAAAATATCTCTAATCCTAACCTCTTTAACTAACATGTAGATGACATGGCATGTTTTTATGTAGACATCTTCTTGCCCAACCTCTTGTTTCAGAGGTCCACCAAGAGGATGTCTATCCATCCTAATCAGCATTTTTTTAATTAAAAAATTCTTTTTCCATAAAAAACGAATATTTTTCATTAAAATTATGATTATACCAAATTCCAAATCTGATTTCCACGACTTTTTTACTTCTTCTCCCTATTCCTTCCCCTTCTCTCTTTGAGACAATCGAAATCATCCGTAACTTTAAAAGAAAATTTCTTGAAAGGGTGATGATACCTTGGGTTGTTGATCGATCTTTAGAAACTATCACATATGAACATTAACAAGTGACAAAATCAGATGTTGGTAAGGGGGAAAATAATCCAGTGTTCATAAGGCTTATATATATTTAAGATATAAAGCCAATCGGTGGTTCTTTTATCATACTTTTTTTTTTTTGAATGACATAGCCTTATTCATAAGTCAAGACAATATCTTTGATGTTTCCACAATCAGAATTAACATGAATATCAAAGGATAATATGATTCTCATACAACATGAGGAAATTGTTCTTTGTGTTGCCGGTGATGGAATATCCCGTGCAATTGCAATCTAAATAGCCGGTGGTGTTGGACTGATCACTGCTACTTAATTGGAGTTCGGGGAAGAAGTACGACGTTGTACATGTATCAACTAACTCTAGAAAAATGGAGATTTTAATATATTTTCTGATATTATCAAACCAACTAAACTCTGAAAATAAGTGACAAGGAAACAAGGAAGTTGAAAGATATATGGGTTGGAGAAAGTTTTTTTTTTTCTCCTTGAATTTAGGAAAACTAATTGCCATATAAGATGAAGGATGTCTTCCCATAATGCCACATGAAACTGACCACACTATTATTGGAGAAGCTCTAAGTAGGCTTTCTCCTAAATGTGACTAAAATTTAGGAAACAATTATGCGATTGTGAGTGTAGATGTAACCGAAATTTTGGAAGAAATTACGTGATAAATTTGGAAGTGGAAACTAATTCCTCTTAATTATGGAGGCTTGGTGTCGATGGGTCTTTATGTAAAGCCTATTAAGAGACTTGAGGTTGATTTTTATTAATGAAAAAATATAGTGTTAGCAATATAATTATGGAGGCTTGGTGTCGATGGGTCTTGAGAGCTATCAAATTGTGTGGTGCTAATAAAGCACCGAGGCCGGATGGGTATAATCTGGAGGTTTACAAGGCCTGTTAGGGAATTTTGAAGAAGGATGTTTTGGCAGCCATTAACGAATTATACTACAAAGGGAGGCTAGATTGGAGGTTGAATGTTTCGTTTTTGAAACTAATTCCTAAAAAAGAAGACTCGGCTACAGTCAAGGATTTTAGGCCTTTAAGCTTAATTTCCAGTTTGTATAAAATCATTTGCAAGATTCTAGCGGAAAGAATTAAAGTGGTCATACCAGGATTAATTTCAAATACGCAGGGGGCTTTTGTCAAGAATAGACAGATTCTAGATGGTATTTTGATTGCGAACGAACTTGTTGACAGCAGGCTTAGAAAAAAACGACCGGGTATTTTGTGCAAGATTGATATGCAAAAGGCCTTCGACAATGTAAGTTGACCTGCGCTATTTTCCATCTTGAAAAAGAATGGTTTTGGAACGAAATGTATTCAGGGGATGAGGTGGTGTGTGACTGAAGCTCAATTTTCTATTCTAGTTAATGGGTAAGCTACGAGTTTGATCAAACCTTCTAAAGTCATTCGTCAGGGTGTCCCATTGTCCCCCTTTCTTTTTCTCTTGGTTGTAGAAGTTTTATCTTTTCTCATCAACAAAGCCGTAACACAAGGTAAACTGAGTGGTTTTCAGGTTAAGGAAGGTGGTATAGTTGTGTCACATCTTCAGTTTTTTGACGACACTATAATATTCTTAGAAGCTTCGACTGTTGAGGTGAGAAGACTCCTTGTTATTTTGGTTTTGTTTGAAATTTTAACAGGTCTTCAACTTAATCTGGAGAAGAGCACAATGGTTAGTATAGGCGCGGACCATCTGGTGAATGACCTTGCATTGTAATTGGGCTGTAGAGTAGAGTCTCTCCCTGTTACTTATTTGGGTATGCCCATTGGGTCTACTAGAAGGAGTGAATTAATCTGGGAGGTGATTATCCAAAGAATGAAAAAGAAGTTAGCACCTTGGAAGAGAAGATACTTGAATAAGGATGGAAGGGTTGTTTTGATAAAAAGTTCTCTTGAGAGCTTGCCAGTTTACTTCATGTCTTTGCATCACATGCCTGTGTCAGTGGAGAAGAGATTGAATACTATTATGAGAAGGTTCTTATGGGGGGGAGGATGTAGGAACAAAGAAGATGAGTTGGGTTTCTTTCAAAAAAAATTGTAAACCAAAAAAGAAGGGTGGATTGGGTATTCGAAACTTGAGATTAGTTAATAAATCTTTGTTAGCTAAATGGCACATCAGATTTTGCAAAGAAAAAACAGCTCTTTGGAGACGGATTATTTGTGAAAAGACGAAAGCTCAAGAGGACTGTTTGCTGCCTTTACAGGTTAACGACTCTATTGGAAGGATCATGTGGTACGACATTCTAAGAGAAAGCAAAGTTTTTTATGATGTTGTGACTGTGCAGGTGAAGGATGGATCAACTCTTAGAGTTTGGCATGATTGCTGGTGCAAAAAAACTCCTTTCAGGGAGAAATATCCAAGGTTATACAAGGTTAGCACTCAAAAGTCAGCATCTGTGGCAACGATCTTTGAACCAAGGTGGAACTTTCAATTCAGGAGGGAGTTAGACCCAGCTGAAAGCATCGATTTGTTGGAGATTAAGTATGATATCAGGTTGGTTAACTTGATTCAGAGAGAGGAAGATTGTTTGGAAGACTTGGCAGCTAAAAAAATTAACAAGAAGATGACTGACGCTGATCCAGATTGGGAGGGATATCGAGTTTTATCTAGTGAATACGTGCCTCCTAAAGTATTGTTTCTTTTCTAGGCTTCGCTACACGATTCTATACCAACACGGAATATGTTACAACGCAGGAGAGTTTTTATCCAATCTAATTTGTGCCTATTTTGCAACACATATGAGGAAACTGTAGCGCCCCTAAGCTAACAGCTGACTAATACAAAGAATTAACTAAATAAAGAGGCACTAAAATCTAAATTATACGCTTGAAATTTCAATTAAGAAATCTGCTACAAAAATTTAACTCAAAGCTAACCCCGCTCGGAAATATATATACAAGAACTCCTCTCCAATGATATATATAAAGTAATAATCATTTGGTTTACAAAAGAATATACAAAAAAATAAACATATCAAAGTATAATCAAATAACGAAGTTAACTTCTCGGAACTTTTGCTGCGCAATTCTGCTCTATCGCTGAAACTGAGAATGGGGAATAATTAACATTTAACTTCTAAGTAATCATATGCAGATTTGGAAAACATATTTGGAAAACATTAGAAGACAACAAAACTACTGAAATAAACAATCATGTATATGGACCTAAACTCCTCCTTTAGTTTCTGCGGTGACATTTACACACCTTATAATTTCTGTGGTGACATTTACACACCGTAATACTGAAGACGTATAGCAATCTGTGGGTGAAAGTTACACACCCGTAATATTGATGCCAATTCCACACCTATTATTAATATTGCAATGTATCTCCCTAGCCATAAGAATATGAAGGAGCGTATCCAATATACCATAGATGGAAATTCTCATTTCCCAAAGACAATCATAAAGATAAACAAAGCAAGGAATATGCGAATAGAAAATGCAATTAAGAAATAGACAATGCATGAGTTTATAAAATAAAGACTTTCATAAGAGAAATAACAATGATTACAAAACTGTCAAATGCATTCCCACCTGTTTTGATGACAAGTCACGCCTACCTCGAGATCCACGATCCATTGGTTCATCCTTTGAATCGGTCGTTGTTAATAGAATCTAACTGATAAACACACAAGCACTCTAAGAGTTTAGCCAAAAGGCTCACAGAAGAATCATACAATTCTATCTAATGGTTCTAAGTCCATTATGGTACCTTATTCTCTATCTTTAGTATAACTAAGAGTTTACTAATCCAATCAGATTGGTTCTATAGTCTATTAGATATTAGATATGTCTTATGAATATCTACAACTTTGTAGAAGGAACCAGATGTTAATTCGAACCATAAGTGGTCCAATTCATTAAGATATGATAACTGATCCTAAGCTCAATTCCACTAAACAGGCCCATTAAACAAAGGCATGGTCCATCTGGGTCAACTAACGGTCACTGACGGTCAAAGGGTCCACTAACGGTCAATGTCAGTCAAAGGTCAAGTCCAAGGTCAAGGTCAAAGTATAGTCAACGGTCAACAAGTCAAGGTCAAAAGGGTTAACTCTGTCAACGAGTCAACACGGGTCAAGATAAAGGAACTCAGTGAGTCAACATATCTGACTCAGTCAGATTAACTGAGTCATCTAAGTCAGACACTGAGTGGGATGACTAACAGGTCTACACTCTATTTTATCCCCCCTTCAATTCTAACAGACTAAACATACACATCAAAACATTCATTTAAAAGTAATCTCAAATTTAACTTACAAACATAAACTCTACCAACCTGATTCCAGGCTTTACCCAAAGTTCAATTCCATCACTCTTCAACATCATAACAAGTAAAACACTCAACAACAACACACACACCACCTTCATCTACAACTCATTCCTCTTACAGTTTACTACATTAACTGGTTGAACAGACTCAACCACACTTCTACACAATTTGACTTAATCCCAATTACCTCAACCACCAATAACCCATACACCATTATCACCTGCAGTTTTTAGTTTAACTCATCTTTAACTCATCCCTAACCAAATCTCAGTCTCAAGTCCCAACACCAGTGCATCATTCACTCTGCAATTCTAACTCCAATTATCATGTATAACTAAACATATACATCTGCAATACCTCTTCATTCACATCCCTGCCTCAATTTCAATCCCTAAATCTCCAATTCAATCATATTCAGTTCATCACTATACTAAACTGTGAACCTTAACTTCACAAGGGACTTACAAACCATCCTTTCACCATTCTCTGTTCACAAAACACTAATTCTAAACCACCTACAACATCAGTTCAACTTCAACATCATTACCATTTCAAGCAACCTCAACCATCAGCACATCACCAATATCACATTCATTCTGTAATCCAATTCTTAACACAACCATCATAAACTTAATAACAAACTTCATTAACCATTACAGAGAATCCCTAAATCCACAGATAACAACACAACAACCTTTCAAAGATTATGAAACTACAACTAGGGAGATAAAGATTTCATGAATCGAACTCCCAGTTCTCTCAGCAGCTTCAACTCATTAACTTCACAGTTTTTCAGTAATCCCTAGTTCATTCACAATTATCTCCATCAGTTCTCAACTGAACTCTAATTTAATTCAAACCCATCTCATCTCTACACCCAACACGTCAATTCCATCTTCAATCTCATATTATGAATTTCATCAAACCCTAATTCAAACTCTGAGAATCCTAACTTCTGTTTCATAAAACATCAAAAACACTTTCAACTGTTAAATTCACCCAATACTCAACTTCGATCATCCCTCTTATATATCAATTCTATCTTCTCAGACTTAATTCCATGAAACCCTAAATTCAATTTGGGGAAGAACACATGAACCCTAATTTCTTCGATTGACCTTCAGATTAGCTTCACTTCATCAATTTGATAAGAACCCATTAATTCTTACTTAATTTCATCCCCAACTTCTTCTAAATCTTCAACCAACTCCAAACGCAGAAACCCTAACCTCTGATTCTCATTAATCCAGCGTTTATTCTTCATTCAAAGTTAAACCAACTTCAACATCAACACCAGAAACCATTCCCTAATGTTTCCCTTAAGTTTCTGATTTAAAATCACAATATCTTCTCGCATAATCACGAGCAGAGAAGAAGAGGAGAAAGAGAGAAGAAAATGAAGAAGAAAGAAGAAGATAAGAAGATAAGAGGAAGAAAAGAAGTGAGATCGACTTTATCATCTTGGCCCGTCTGGGTTAGATAAGACCAATGAAGAATGACACGTTCGTCATGATAAGGGTAGCCACCCGTCTGGGTGTGGAAAGACTAATTTTCCATTCAAACAAGGCTAATGATATCTCCTTCGTCCGATACCCGAATGACACGTTCGAGTAGTCTATTCCACGTAACTCTTCGAGATCTATCTAACGATACTAGTTTCGTATCTAGATCGTTGTTATATTAATTTCTATTAATTAACGCCCGTGATAAACTAATCGAGTTAATATCGTCTAATTCGTCACTTGACCAGTCTAATAGCGTTGACGAGCTTGAGGGTCACTACATTCTCCCCACCTTTAAATATTTTCGTCCTCGAAAATCGAACTACCTTCTATTCTTGAAAACTCTCCACCTTTTAGAGAAATACTATCTCTTGACTAAGCGCAACCAATAGGAAATAAAGCACAAACTTAAATGGCTTCTACAACTAATATTTGTAGCTCTAGGTTGAACTATGCTGATTTAATTTCTATCAAATAGGAAAGTCTAAGTTTCTTAAAATAATTTCTATTTTTATAAGATATTTGTCTCTAACTTCAAGGAAGAATCCTGCAAATCTGTCTAAGTAAGATTGAAATTATCGGTCCTTTAAAGATTTAAATTATACTTCTATGATCAGTCATCTCTGAATGCAGTTGCCCTGTCAAGGTTGGACAATCCCAACAATTCCTTCCTACGAACAGAGAAAACACAACCTTCACTATTCTCCAGTGCTAGATAAACTAATTACTAATTTATTAAAATAAATTAGTCTTCAACTTTTATCTTAACTGGTGTAATTATAATAAATTTACTTCGTAAAATATATAAATATTTCTCATCATTTTAAACAATTTCGTCGTCTGAAATTTAATGACTATTATAAGTAAGCCCAAATCGATTGTTTTAAGTGCTAACTTACGATGACTGATTAATTTCTAAATTCTATTGTAATTGCTTTAACTTGAAGATTTTACCTTATAAACTATGTAAATAATTCACAGCATTTCAAACAATTTATACCTCAAAATTTATTTTATCTTATTTATTTATATGAAACTAAATTTTAATTCCAAATGAAACCATAATATTATAACTAAATAATTATTTAAAATTCATGTACTATTTTAAAATAACTGAATGCTATAACTATTATCCAATTGTTACTGTTATTATTTCCAGTGTGTCTATTTGTTTATTTCATTATGCAACTTGTTAAAAGTAAATAACCACTTTTTATTTCATTTTATTTTATTTTATTATTTTATTATTATTATTTTTTTGTCGTTTGGTATTAATATTTAATTATTGTTATTACATACATTTCTTATTTCTTAGACTCATATAAGTTACTCATAATTAATCATAATGCGAAGTTTAACTTTATTATTAATACTAGATTTGATTTGATCTAACTTTATTTCCTTAAGTTTATATTATTGTTAAGTAATCCTTAAGTTGTATTATTAATAAAATCTACATTCTGCTATTACTATCCAATAATATTATCCAAATGATATTTACAATAATTTTAAATTTTATAATAATTAATATTAGACAGTATTATAATTTGCTTATTTTATCGAAAATTATTGTCTTAATTATACTATCATTTTCATTATTGTTTTATCAAATTTTCTTATTTGATTACTAGTGTAATTGACATACAATTAAAATAATTTTTTAGTAATGATACTTAGTTTAATTTTATTAAGCCCTAATCTTGTAAATTTAATTTTAATTTTACGAAAGATTGATATAACACATTTTGTTTATTCAGATTGAATTGGTAATATAGTATATCGTGTTACATATTGGCGTTAGTAATTTTAATATGATTTTTAACTTTGAGTCTGCATAAAGATTTAATATGTCTTATTCATATACAAATTTATTCTCCTTTAAGTTAAATTTTGTACTAAGCATTCAAATATTATAAATATTACTTCATGCATATTTTAGTGATTTAGTAAATCATTTATTGGACTAAAAAAAAAATCTAGGTGTAAGATTGTTAACAATTTTAGTCTTTATTATGAGTCTTATATGACCTCACGTTCTTTTATTCCTACTTAATAAGTCTTGTTTTAACTATCTTATTTAAATGCAAAACATATACTTCTAATTTGTTATTTTTAACTTTGCAAATCTTAACCATAGCTAATTACGTAGCTTTTTAGTCTTAGTCATTATTTTATCGTTGTATATTTGTTAATGATATTTTAATTTAAATTATGCTCAATACAGTACTAATTTAAATTTTAATAGCTCAAGTTTGTCATACTAACTTTTCATTTCAAAAGAAAATTAATTTATTTATAAAGAAGGATTATGTTAGTATACGAATTTATTTCCTTTTAATTCTAATATTATACTAAATATCCGATTGCTATTATTACTATTTCATGTATATTTGTTTCATTCTAAAGATTTGTTGAATCATTTATTAGATTAAAGATAATTTGTAATTTAATTTAATTTACAAAACTTAATTGAAGATATGCGTACATAATTTTCGTAGTTATTTAATCATAATAATTATTATTATTATTGTTGTTCTATATCCTTATCGGAATTTTGTTAAATAAAGTTGATACTAATTGTGAATGCAAACATTACTTTATTAAAATTATTATTACTCTTATTAAATTATTATCATCTACAATTAGCAATTATTAATATTGATGGTTGAACTATTATTCTAACTACTCTTACAAATATTAATAAGTCTCAAAAATTACTATCAATATTTATGTGGTTACTCCATAATTTATTTGTCCTTCACATAAGTCCATGTGTTCAGTAAGTTTCTATTTGATTTATAAGTTATATCAATTTTACTAATTTCACTATTATCATTACAGTATTAGATTGTTTACGTGTTCATACTTTTTAGATTAATTATTATTAAATCCTAAAATCATTGGTGTACCCTACAATTTTTACTTCATTACAATTATAAACAATCAACAAACAAATCAATCAATCAGATAAATCTTTTAATTATTGATAGCTTTTAGTGATTAAAATTTATCTCACAAACCCAACCCAGTTCTAAACTAATCTAGTTCACTTACTGGCACTGGCTATTCCCATATAAGATCTAATAGTGAGCTCTGATACCAACTTTGTAGCGCCCCCTAAGCTAACAGCTGACTAATCCAAAGAATTAACTAAATAAAGAGGCACTAAAATCTAAATTATACGCTTGAACTTTCAATTAAGAAATCTGCTACAAAAATTTAACTCAAAGCTAACCCCGCTCAGAAATATATATACAAGAACTCCTCTCCAATGATATATATAAAGTAATAATTATTTGGTTTACAAAAGAATATACAACAAAATAAACATATCAAAGTATAATCAAATAACGAAGTTAACTTCTCGGAACTTTCGCTTTACAACTCGCTTCATCATTTAAACTGAGAATGGGGAATAATTAACATTTAACTTCTAAGTAATCATATGCAGATTTGGAAAACAGATTTGGAAAAAATTACATGTTTTCCCAAACATTAGAAGACAACAAAACCACTGAAATAAACAATCATGTATATGGACCTAAACTCCTCCTTTAGTTTCTGCGGTGACATTTACACACCTTATAATTTCCGTGGTGACATTTACACACCATAATACTAAAGACGTAAAGCAATCTGTGGGTGAAAGTTACACACCCGTAATATTGATGACAATTCCACACCTATTATTAATATTGTGGTGTATCGCCCTAGCCATAAGAATATGAAGGAGCGTATCCAATATACCAGAGATGGAAATTCTCATTTCCCAAAGACAATCATAAAGATAAACAAAGCAAGGAATATGAGAATAGACAATGCAATTAAGAAATAGACAATGCATGAGTTTATAAAACCAAGACTTTCATAAGAGAAATAACAATGATTACAAAACTGTCAAATGCATTCCCACCTGTTTTGATGACAAGTCACGCCTACCTCGAGATCCACGATCCACTGGTTCATCCTTTGAATCGGTCGTTGTTAATAGAATCTAACTGATAAACACACAAGCACTCTAAGAGTTTATCCAAAAGGCTCACAAAAGAATCATATAATTCTATCTAATGGTTCTAAGTCCATTATGGTACCTTATTCTCTATCTTTAGTATAACTAAGAGTTTACTAATCCAATCAGATTGGTTCTATAGTCTATTAGATATTAGATATGTCTTATGAATATCTACAACTTTGTAGAAGGAACCAGATGTTAATTCAGACCATAAGTGGTCCAATTCATTAAGATATGATAGCTGATCCTAAGCCCAATTCCCCTAAACAGGCCCATTAAACAAAGGCCTGGTCCATCTGCTTAAATGTTAATTCATTAAGATATAATTAATATTAGACAGTATTATAATTTTCTTATTTTATCGAAAATTATTGTCTTAATTATACTATCATTTTCATTATTGTTTTATCAAATTTTCTTATTTGATTACTAGTGTAATTGACATACAATTAAAATAATTGTTTAGTAATGATACATAGTTTAATTTTATTAAGCCCTAATCTTGTAAATATAATTTTAATTTTACGAAAGATTGATATAACACATTTTGTTTATTCAGATTGAATTGGTAATATAGTATATCGTGTTACATATTGGCGTTAGTAATTTTAATATGATTTTAAACTTTGAGTCTGCATAAAGATTTAATATGTCTTATTCATATACAAATTTATTCTCCTTTAAGTTAAATTTTGTACTAAGCATTCAAATATTGTAAATATTACTTCATGCATATTTTAGTGATTTAGTAAATCATTTATTAGACTAAAAAAAAAATCTAGGTGTAAGATTGTTAACAATTTTAGTCTTTATTATGAGTCTTATATGACCTCACGTTCTTTTATTCCTACTTAATAAGTCTTGTTTTAACTATCTTATTTAAATGCAAAACATATACTTCTAATTTGTTATTTTTAACTTTGCAAATCTTAACCGTAGATAATTATGTAGCTTTTTAGTCTTAGTCATTATTTTATCGTTGTATATTTTTTAATGATATTTTAATTTAAATTATGCTCAATATAGTACTAATTTAAATTTTAATAGATCAAGTTTGTCATACTAACTTTTCATTTCAAAAGAAAATTAATTTATTTATAAAGAAGGATTTTGTTAGTATACGAATTTATTTCCTTTTAATTCTAATATTATACTAAATATCCGATTGCTATTATTACTATTTCATGTATATTTGTTTCATTCTAAAGATTTATTGAATCATTTATTAGATTAAAGATAATTTTTAATTTAATTTAATTTACAAAACTTAATTGAAGATATGCGTAAATAGTTTTCGTAGTTATTTAATATGAAGGGTAGCCACCAAGGCTTTTATTAAAAAGCAGAAAAATGTTCAACTTACATCATCAGTAGAGGGCGCAGGCAGCCGCGCAACAAGCTGGGCACCTACCCCTTTCTGAATAACAATTCCTAGTCTATGAAATATGGAACTTCTTACTTTAGAATTAGCATCCTGATTCGCCATACAGTTCTTCAAACGCTTCAAAAGGGTTTCTGCATCATCACTCAGACCCCCAAAAGTTGTACATGCAAAAATGCCAAACCCATACCCGTGTTCAGTGCACTTAGCTAAATACTTGTTACGCTTGCGCGTAATGGCTTCTGAAATGGCTTGCCCAAGTGTAAAATTGCGATATCTGCTGTTGGTAAAGGGGGAGACAATGGTGACGTCAAAGCAAACATCACGCCCATTCTCCCAATTATACACTAATACATCCACTGGTATCAACCCTGAGCCAATTGATACTTCTTTACGTGCTGCGACTGACGACTTGTAACATATGTCACTAACCAGGTCCTGGACTAGGTTGTGTCTAAATTTTGATCCGACATCTTTAACGCAATGTAATGCGTGGTCTCCGTAGATGTCCATAGGTCGACCGCAACAGGTGCATATGGCATCTTCAGCGAAGAGAGGGATACCTAACCTGTAGCACAATACCGAGCGAAATTGTCTTGGTCCCACTGATTGATTAAGACCACTGATGGGTATAGCGAGCAAGTAGTCTTGAGCGTGTTTCTCCCTGTTGCACTGCCACAAGGCTGAGTCCCTTTATGATAACATGAACTGGATGGGGATGTCTCTAACAACGGCGTTGAAGTAATGCATTGCCAGTGAACGCATAGGGTGGGGGGAAATGTCTTCAATGATGAAGGTAGAAGCCGATAGACCGCAGACAGTCATGTACTGGTCAAGAGCATGTTGGAACGCAGCATGGGATTCAGGGATGGGAGATTGACGCAAAATAATGTTTTTCAGATGCTTGGTTTGATAAACAGACGCGAGGAAATAGTAGTTGATGGTGTCTTTCATAGTGTAGATTCCAAGTCCTCCTTCTTTGAGCGGCAAGGACACAAGCCGTTGTTGAAGAGGGCCGAAGCCTGCGCCATCACCTACGATCAAGTGCTGAAGGTAAAACATTAGATGGTCATCGTAAAGGGTCTGGGCAGACTGGAGATCAGATGGGTTGGTGGTTCTCATCGTGAAATATAGCTTCGAGACACCGGTGCAATTGCGCAGAAGGAGCAGTTCTGCTTGTGGGTCTTTCACACGCTTGACAGAATCCATAAGGCTGATTGTTTTGTTGACCCTGCCAATAATTAAGTCGCTGCAGTACTTGGTATTGAGGCTTACAGGACCGCCTAGTAATTTGACGCCATCAGTAGGTCTGCTGATATGAGCTGGGAAGACATCCTCGCACAAGACTCTGGGATCAATTGTGGGCCAAAACCGTTCAGTTTTAAAAGATGTTAAGATGTAAACCTCTAGCCGTACCCTCCATATAGATAATCTGTAGAGCTTTGGAAACTTCTAGCGTGTCGCTAACAAGTGTTCCATCGTCCAGATACCACGCCTGGAGCTCTAGATGACACTGCGCTGCAATTTGGTGCAATAAGGGATGTAGGGTTAAGGAAAAGAGAAGAGGTCCCAATGGGTCACCTTGTTGAACACCTTGTGCCGAGGACAAAATGAATTCATTGTAGTACAGTTTGGCGGGTGTTCTGTAGCAGAACTCGACCCATTTGGATATTCCATGACACCTGACCCTAACTTCTCGAAGCAGTACAGTACGATCCACCATATTAAACGCATTACGAAAGTCAATAAGGAGCATGGACATGTTGTTGTCGTCATGTTTATGTTCAAGAATATTATTGACGGAATGTAGAACACCCTCACCTCCACATGGGATGCCAACGCCAAACTGGTAGTCCCCTAGATATAATTCCATGTCCGCGCTTACAGCTGCAGCAGCAATTTTCGAACATAATCGTCTCCAGATTGTACCTACCGCGATTGGTCTGACACTCCTGTCTGGTTTCAGCAGCGGAGTAAGAGGTGCGCTTGCGATATATTCCCCTAACTCAGCAGGGAATGCTCCCGCAAGCCATAAATTCACGACTCCTACCATTGAGTTCAACAATTCATCGGCCACAGCAGCAGCGGCTCCTCCTAAGACGTCAAGAAAATGTTGAGCGCGTAATCCGTCTCGAGCGCATGAGGTGCCTTTAGGAAAGCTACGGATAGCTTTGAGTAGGGCCTTGGCATCAATTGTGATAGAAGGCATGCTAATATCCTCTGCAGGAAGGATAGGCGGAGGAGCACTGGGGTGCTTCTGACAAAGTGCAGCATAGGTATCGGCATTGGCGGGGGCAATGCCATTTGAGGAAAAAATCTTGATTGCAGCCGTATATTGACCGGAACTAATCTTCTTATGACAGGATTATATGTTTGTCTTGCGTTTAGGTTGCCTTTTGGGGTTAGCATAGATTTCCTGCAACTGTTTAGAAGCCTGTAGGAGCTTGTGTGTTAGTAAAAGGTACCCATTAGGCTCATTCCACTCCAGAATAGCTTGGTTAATTGCTGCAATCTGTAATTTTTTTCTGTTACCAGATCTAGCTTCGAGAGTACTCCTAGGTGTATATAAATTCAGTGTACAGGTAGGCAACAGAAGTAACTGAATCCAGGCGTGCAAATCCGAGGGGTGTGTAATCACCCTGTCCAATGCTGATTTGAGGGTCTTGGAAAAGGTGAGCCGGCATGGTGGTGGGATTGAAGAAACAGTTGTGATTCTATGTTGGAAGACCAAATTGAGTAATTCTAATGATAGCTCAGAGGGCTGAGAAGTACTTATCTCTGCCATCGGCTGGTTTACGGCCTCCATTGGAGGTGTATTGGTAGTTGATGCTTGAGGCTTCACGATACCATGGATGAGGAAATCGGCACCAATTCCATTGAAAGGTCCTGGGAATGTATCGGCGGCATGCTTGCATGGTCTCTTCCAGGCATTGGAATGCATACAGTGTGTGCACAGCCACATCTGTAATTGACGTAAGATATCTTCCCATGCAGTAAAAACTTGTGGGTTGTCATGTATCCTTTATCTGCAGATGTCCTTTCTAGAAGTGGTAGGATAGTGTTAGTCGAATAAATTCTTGAAGATTGAACTTCTGACAAAGCCTCTCCCCCCAACTCCATCACTGCAACTATCATAATTCCTGAATGGACAATGGAAGTATTTACCCTGGGATGATGTTTTATGGGTTGAAGATGGGTTCAAAAGTGGGGTAGGACTTGGGGACGGAAGTATGATTGCTTTAGAAGCCTGGGAATCAAGGGGAGTGGATGAAGATCGAGACCTTGTTTTGGGCATGATGATGAAGGAACTGCCAGTAACCGCACTAACTGCCTTGATGAAGCGCAAATCATGACCAAAGTAGAAGTACCCTAAGAAAGCAAAGGTGCAGGTGGAAGAGAGGAAGATGATTGTGACGGTGAAGTGCAAGGGAAGAGGAGGAGAATCACCAAGCTTTCAATCGCCCAGGAATCGCCTGCTAGTTCGCCAGACTCTCTCTCTCTCTTCACCAACTGTTTATTATTTTATTATTATTATTATTATTTTTAATCATAATAATTATTTAATCATTAAATAATCATAATAATAATTATTATTTTTGTTGTTCTATATCCTTATCGGAATTTTGTTAAATAAAGTTGATACTAATTGTGAATGCAAACATTACTTTATTAAAATTATTATTACTCTTATTAAATTATTATCATCTACAATTAGCAATTATTAATATTGATGGTTGAACTATTATTCTAACTACTCTTACAAATATTAATAAGTCTCAAAAATTACTATCAATATTTATGTGGTTATTCCATAATTTATTTGTCCTTCACATAAGTCCATGTGTTCAGTAAGTTTCTATTTGATTTACAAGTTATATCAATTTTACTAATTTCACTATTATCATTACAGTATTAGATTGTTTACGTGTTCATACTTTTTAGATTAATTATTATTAAATCCTAAAATCATTGGTGTACCCTACAATTTTTACTTCATTACAATTATAAACAATCAACAAACAAATCAATCAATCAGATAAATCTTTTAATTATTGATAGCTTTTAGTGATTAAAATTTATCTCACAAACCCAACCCAGTTCTAAACTAATCTAGTTCACTTACTGGCACTGGCTATTCCCATATAAGATCTAATAGTGATCTATGATACCAACTTTGTAGCGCCCCCTAAGCTAACGGCTGACTAATCCAAAGAATTAACTAAATAAAGAGGCACTAAAATCTAAATTATACGCTTGAACTTTCAATTAAGAAATCTGCTACAAAAAATTAACTCAAAGCTAACCCCGCTCAGAAATATATATACAAGAACTCCTCTCCAATGATATATATAAAGTAATAATTATTTGGTTTACAAAAGAATATACAAAAAAATAAACATATCAAAGTATAATCAAATAACGAAGTTAAATTCTCGGAACTTTCGCTGCGCAACTCTGCTCTGTCGCTGAAACTGAGAATGGGGAATAATTAACATTTAACTTCTAAGTAATCATATGAAGATTTGGAAAACATTACATGTGTTCCCAAACATTAGAAGACAACAAAACCACTGAAATAAACAATCATGTATATGGACCTAAACTCATCCTTTAGTTTCTGCGGTGACATTTACACACCTTATAATGTCTGTGGTGACATTTACACACCATAATAATAAAGACGTAAAGCAATCTGTGGGTGAAAGTTACACAACCGTAATATTGATGCCAATTCCACACCTATTATTAATATTGCGGTGTATCGCCCTAGCCATAAGAATATGAAGGAGCGTATCCAATATACCATAGATGGAAATTCTCATTTCCCAAAGACAATCATAAAGATAAACAAAGCAAGGAATATGCGAATAGACAATGCAATTAAGAAATAGACAATGCATGAGTTTATAAAACAAAGACTTTCATAAGAGAAATAACAATGATTACAAAACTGTCAAATGCATTCCCACCTGTTTTGATGACAAATCACGCCTACCTCGAGATCCATGATCCACTGGTTCATCCTTTGAATCGGTCGTTGTTAATAGAATCTAACTGATAAACACACAAGCACTCTAAGAGTTTATCCAAAAGGCTCACAGAAGAATCATACAATTCTATCTAATGGTTCTAAGTCTATTATGGTACCTTATTCTCTATCTTTAGTATAACTAAGAGTTTACTAATCCAATCAGATTGGTTCTATAGTCTATTAGATATTAGATATGTCTTATGAATATCTACAACTTTGTAGAAGGAACAAGATGTTAATTCGGACCATAAGTGGTCCAATTCATTAAGATATGATAACTGATCCTAAGCCCAATTCCCCTAAACAGGCCCATTAAACAAAGGCCTGGTCCATCTGGGTCAACTAACGGTCACTGACGGTCAAAGGGTCCACTAACGGTCAATGTCAGTCAAAGGTCAAGTCAAATGTCAAAGTCTAGTCAACGGTCAACAATTCAAGGTCAAAAGGGTTAACTCGGTCAACGAGTCAACACGGGTCAAGATAAAGGAACTCAGTGAGTCAACAGATCTGACTCAGTCAGATTAACTGAGTCAGCTAAGTCAGACACTGACTGGGATGACTAACAGGTCTACACTCTATTTCATCCTCCCTTCAATTCTAATAGACTAAACATACACATCAAAACATTCATTTAAAAGTAATCTCAAATTTAACTTACAAACATAAACTCTACCAACCTGATTCCAGGCTTTACCCAAAGTTCAATTCCATCACTCTTCAACATCATAACAAGTAAAACACTCAACAACACACACACACTACCTTCATCTACAACTCATTCCTCTTACAGTTTACTACATTTACTGGTTGAAAAGACTCAACCACACTTCTACACAATTTGACTTAATCCCAATTACCTCAACCACCAATAACCCATACACAATTATTACCTGCAGTTTTTAGTTCAACTCATCTTTAACTCATCCCTAACCAAATCTCAGTCTCAAGTCCCAACACCAGTGTATCATTTACTCTGCAATTCCAACTCCAATTATCCTGTATAACTAAACCTATACATCTGCAATACCTCTTCATTCACATCCCTGCCTCAATTTCAATCCCTAAATCACCAATTCAATCATATTCAGTTCATCACTATACTAAACTGTGAACCTTAACTTCACAATGGACTTACAAACCATCTTTTCACCATTCTCTATTCACAAAACACTAATTCTAAACCACCTACAACATCAGTTCAACTTCAACATCATTACCATTTCAAGCAACCTCAACCATCAGCACATCACCAATATCACATTCATTTTGTAATCCAATTCTTAACACAACCATCATAAACTTAATAACAAACTTCATTAACCATCACAGAGAATCCCTAAATCCACAGATAACACCACAACAACCTTTCAAAGATTATGAAACTACAACTAGGGAGATAAAGATTTCCTGAATCGAACTCCCAGTTCTCTCAGCACCTTCAACTCATCAACTTCACAGTTTCTCAGTAATCCCTAGTTCATTCACAATTATCTCCATCAGTTCTCAACTGAACTCTAATTTAATTCAAACCCATCTCATCTCTAAATCCCAACACGTCAATTCCAACTTCAATCTCATATTCTGAATTTCATCAAACCCTAATGCAAACTCTGAGAATCCTAACTTTTGTTTCATAAAACATCAACCACACTTTCAACTGTTAAATTCACCCAATACTCAGCTTCGATCATCCCTCTTATATATCAATTCTATCTTCTCAGACTTAATTCCATGAAACCCTAAATTCAATTTGGGGAAGAACACATGAACCCTAATTTCTTCGATTGACCTTCAGATTAGCTTCACTTAATCAATTTGATAAGAACCCATCAATTCTTACTTAATTTCATCCCCAACTTCTTCTAAATCTTCAACCAACTCCAAACGCAGAAACCCTAACCTATGATTCTCATTAATCCAGCGTTTATTCTTCATTCAAAGTTAAACCAACTTCAACATCAACACCAGCAATCATTCCCTAATGTTTCCCTTAAGTTTCTGATTTAAAATCACAATATCTTCTCGCATAATCACGAGCAGAGAAGAAAAAGAGAAAGAGAGAAGAAAATGAAGAAGCAAAGAAGATAAGAGGAAGAAAAGAAGTGAGATCGAGTTTATCATCTCGACCTGTCTGGTTTAGATAAGACCAACGAAGAATGACACGTTCGGCAGGATAAGGGTAGCCACCCGTATGGGTTCGAAAGACTAATTTTCCCTTCAAACAAGGCTAATGATATCTCCTTCGTCTGATACCCGAATGACACGTTCGAGTAGTCTATTCCACGTAACTTTTCGAGATCTATCTAACGATACTAGTTTCGTAACTAGATCATTGTTAGATTAATTTCTATTAATTAATGCCCGTGATAAACTAATCGAGTTAATATCGTCTAATTCGTCACTTGACCAGTCTAATAGCGTTGACGAGCTTGAGGGTCACTACAGAAACGATGGATCATTTTTTCATTCACTGTTGGGTGATTAAACAAGTTTGGATTTATTTTTTGGCAACTAAGAAGGTTCAATGTATGATGCCACAAAATTTTATGCAGCTGATGCTTGGTTGGAGAATGGAAAGGATTTCAGTGAGAGCCAAGATGGTGTGGAATATATTGCCATTTGCTATTTGTTGGGAACTTTGGAATAAATGCAACAGGAGGGTGCACGGAGGAAGAGCAAATACTATGTATGAATTGGAGCTGGCAATCAAGCAATGGATTTACTTGTGGAGTTCGACTACTGATATCTTTAGTCAGTTTTATGCTAATCAAATTATGAATCAATGGGAGGATATAATGAGCATGTAGCCTCAGTTTTTCTCTTCTTTTATGGGATGGTCTGATGACCTTGTGTATACTCTGTAAATATCTTTTTTTTTCAATATATCCTTCCTTTTTCAAAAAAAAATATATAATATAATTTCTTATGCTCCTCTATACGTCAAAGTTCCACGTTCTCCTTATATGTTAAATCTCATAAGTATTTGATTTTTTTTAAATGTCTAAAAAAGATATATGTTGTATGCTGGTGATAGTAGTGGTATAATTACTATATTAATAATTCTGTAATTGATAGTCTTCTTTTGGTTTAAATTTTGTCAATAAACATAATAGTGTGTTCTTGTTGCCGTAAAAAAATTGCATTAAGAAAAAAAATTGTATCAAGAGGGATTTCTAAAGTTTTTCATCCAGGGTCGTCGAAATATCAGAGACGGCCCTGCTCCAATGCAAGATATTCAAGTTTTCGCTTGAACCCAGAGAACCGCAAGACTGAGCCTAAGGATCACTAAGAGTACACTAGCTTATTGTCATTTTTTAAATGAAATTTAGTCTCACATAGAAAAAAACTTAAGATAAAGCTCTCTATGCTATTAAGGTTCTTTAAATGAGTCGGAATGCAATTACTAACATCATTAATTGTTGATCATGGATCACATATGAAAATCAACCTCAGTATAGGGGAGGAAAATTCAAAGCCACCCTAGTCGAAAGATGTTTAAATACCGGCCTTTTTTTTTTGGAAAGATGTCTAATTGGTAGTTTAATTAAAAAAGTTAGGAGGTGAATTGGTAGTAGAGTTAAAAGAGTCTAGAGACGTCTACTATATATGACTACGTTCACTTTTTCTACAATTCTCATAGGCATTTCTAAGACAACTTTATTCACAAAATCACTTTGGGCTTATAGATTATTGTTTAGTCTTCAGTGTTATTAAACATTGCTTAGTGCTTGTAAGTTAAAAAGGTATACTTTCCGCTATGGACTATAGATCATTATGCACGGTTCCAGAACCGAACCATAATGCATATTATTTTTTGTGATTTCAAGACGTACATTTCACATGTTTACATGAATTACTAATAAGAATGTCATCTAAATTGATAAAGTGTTTGATTGAATGCAAAGTTATATGTATCCTTGAAAATATCTAAATAGAGAGACTCTTGCAACATAATTTATTAACCCCTGATACTCTTATACCCTAGTTGCAAATCTAGGTCATCATCTATAACATAGAATATTCACAAAACTATTTCTAGGTGTTTATGGGTGAAAATAGCTTTTGCTGATTTTGGTAATTGCAGGTGTGAAGGTGAGAAACTTTTTAAACCCTAAACAATGTATTGCAAGGGAGTACTTTTAGGTTCGAGAGATCAATCTATACAAGTCCGGCCTAAACCAATAAATGGTCGTTCCAGACTTGCTTCGGTCACAAAGAGGAGGAGAATAGGTTGGTTTTGGGGAGGGAAGCAAGGAGAGTGGTGAGACCAGAATAATTGATTCTGGGAGAGAAATTGGGTTTCTACGACTTGTTGTTAGAGAAGTATGAGAGATCACGAGGAGATCTAGCAGGTAAGTACTTCTGAGTGTTGTGTGGTCCGAATGAACTTTTTTGTTCAAATGCAAATAGGTAAGACCTATTTATACAAGTCAAGGTAGAAACGTACCCTGGTCTCTTTAAGGAGTAGGGAAGTAAATGCGAGGAGGTGGTAACCATATGCATGGACTTGATGTCCTATAAAGTGGTTAACGCATGAAATTGGTTTTCATGAAACTGTTAACGTTATGGAATTGATGTTCCATAAAGTTTGTTAACTCATACTTTTATGTCCCATGAACGTTTTCCTACATAACTCCTGTATTTACTAGGCGCCTCACCCTTATGACACTTCCTTATGAGGGGCTTAGTGAATGTCGCACGTTGTAGACCACCAAACCAATATCCAGAGAGAATCCCCATGTTTGTGTTGATGTCTCGAATATTTTGGAAAACATGTAAAACGTTTTTTATGGCTTGCCAAGTCGAGCTTGGGGAACTTGCTAGCCAGGTGACCTTCGACGGCCGAGATGTTGCATCTTGAGAGGAGGGGCAACCGTTGATCGTTGCACGCCTTCGTTTTGGTAGCCGCGTAGTGAGGTCCAACAGGGTGGCATGGCTAGGGTGTGTTTGGACTTGGCATGAGGATCCAAGGGTTCTCCATGGGCATATGGCATGTCTTGGGCCAAGGTGAGGGCACTTGGCTTGGCATGTCATGGCGAGGGCCAAGGAAAAGTGCGTTTTGCATGGCGCGGATAGATTGGCTAAGTTAGGTTTGGCTTGGCACGTGGATCCAAGGGTTTTCCATGGTCGTATGGCATGGTTAGGTCCAAGGAAAGGGCACTTGGCTAACCGTGGCGTGAGTAGCACGGCTAGGGCCAGGGCATGGCGCGGCTACCTTGGCTAGGTTTGGTTTGGATTGGCATGTGGGGCCAAGGGGTAGCCATGGGCGCACAACATGACTAGCTTGGACTAGGCGCGTGACCAAGTTAGGGTTTCGGGCCTAAAGTCGTGAGGGGACTTTAGACGACCATGATTTGCTACTGGGATTGAAGGGAAAACGTGGATTGTCATATGGATTGACTTTGGTAACCGCATGAGGACGGCCAGCATTACGGCGCGGCATGAGGGGCCATGCCGCCATGGTTTGGCATGGCGCGGCTAGCTTGGATAGGTGCATGACCAAGCTAGGGTTTCGGGCCTAAAGTCGTGAGGGGACTTTAGACGGCCAGGATTTGCTCTTGGGATTGAAGGGAAACTGTGGATTGTCATCTGGCTTCACTTTAGTAGTCGCATTAGAAAGGCCAGCATGGTGGCGCGACATGAGGGGCCATTGATTGGCATGGCGCTGCTAGCTTGGACTAGGCGCGTAACCAAGTTAAGGTTTTGGGCCTAAATTCGTGAGGGGACTTTAGAAGGCCATGATTTGCTCCTGGGATTGAAGGGCAACCGTGGATTGTTGCATGCCTTCACTTTAGTAGTCTTGAGGAGGAGGCCAGCAGGGTGGCGCGTTTAGAATAGTTAGGGCCATGGCATGGTGCGATTGGCATGGCACAGCTAACTTGGGCTAGGTGTGGCTGGCATGATTTTCCATTGGCACACGAGATGTGGCTTGCATAGCTAGGGCCATGGCATGGTGCAATTGGCATCGAGTGGTCATCTTGGGCTAGGTGTGGCTAGCATGATTTTCCATTGTCACACGAGATGTGACTAGCATAGCTAGGGCCATGGCATGGTGCGATTGTCATGGCGCGACCATCTTGGGCTAGGTGTGGCTCGCATGATTTTCCATTGGCACAAGGGTGCGTCTAGCATGGTTGGCATGCTTTGGCGTGGTTGGGTGTGGCTAGCATGATTTCCCATTGGCACACAAGATGTGGCTAGCATATCTAGGGCCATGGAATGGTGCTATTGGCATGGCGCGGCTAGCTTGGGCTAGGTGTGGATGGCGTGATCTTCCATTGGCATAATGATGTGGCTAGCATGGTTGGTATTCTTTGGCACGGTTGGGTGTGGCTGGCATGATTTTCCATTGGCACACGAGATGTGGCTAGCATAGCTAGGGCCATGGCATGGTGCAATTGGCATGGCGCGACTAGCTTGGGATAGGTATGGCTGGCATGATTTGCCATTGGCACAAGGGTGTGGATAGCATGGTTGGAATGCTTTGGCGTGGTTAGGTGTGGTTGGCATGCTTAGCACACGATATGTGGCTAGCATAGCTAGGGCCATGGCATGGTGTGATTGGCATGGCGCGGATAACTTGGGCTAGGTGTGGCTGGCATGATTTGCCATAGGAACAAGGGTGTGGCTAGCATGGTTGGCATGCTTTGGCGCGGTTGGGTGTGGCTGGCATGATTTTCCATTGGCACACGAGATGTGGCTTGAATAGCTAGGGCCATGGCATGGTGCGATTGGCATGGCGCGGCTAGCTTGGACTAGGTGTGGCTGGCATGATTTTCCATTGGCACAAGGGTGCGGCTAGCATGGTTGGCATGCTTTGCCGCAGTTGGGTGTGACTGGCATGATTTTCAATTGGCACACGAGATGTGGCTAGCATAGCGAGGGCCATGGCATGGTGCGATTGGCATGGCGCGACTAGATTGGGCTAGGTGTGGCTGGCATGATTTGCCATTTCCACAAGGGTGAATTAGGGTTTGGTTTGTCGTAACCCTAATTTGAAAAATATACCCCGGTAATTATTAGACATATTAAAATATTTTTATTAAATGCGCCTTGTAAATGCTTGTTTTAAATGTCTGTTAGGGTTTAGCGTTTTACGATTTTAACCCTAAACTAAAAACCACCATCAACATTAAGTCCCCTTCTTAGCTCGGAACAGGTGCCTTGTTGCGGGGTAAGCATATGATGGTGACAGACAACGTAAATCATTGCAAAGATGGTCAGGAGAGTCCGACTAACCTTTTAAGTGGAAGAGCGAGTTTTGTCTTTTCATGTTGGTAGTCACGGAAAGGGGGCGTTGTCTTGGAGGGAGGAGCAGGTGGATGGCTTGGACCGAAAGGGCCGAGAGGTGGCATGGATTTGACCACCGCAATGTCATGGTGGAGCTTGAAGGGGCGGCTAGGCGTGGTGGTGGCCGCGGCAATGGAGAGATGGCTTGGATCTGGGAGGGCCAAGAGGTGGTGTTGTCTTGTCCGCGGAAATGGCTTGGTGGAACACGTCAGGGGAAGCTAGGAGCGGTGGGTCCGTGGTGATGGAGCGAGGGCTTGGCTAGGGGCGCGGCAATGGCATACATGGGAAGCTAGGAGCGGTGGGGCTGTGGTATGGTGTGAGTGGTCTTGGACGTGGAAATTGGTCTTTGCGGGACCGATTTTCTCTTTCACTTCCTTGGCTCAAAATTGGAAATCCTTTCCTTGTTTGAACTCCCAAGTATCACGCCCATAAAAAGGATGGCCGGCCTCTCCCTTTGATTCACTCCTTTATTGTTTCTTCTCTTGCTGCTTGGTAGCGGTGAAGTGGACGAGCAAAATAGGTACATCATCCAGTACTTCCTCTTTGGCTTGTTCTTGTGGGACCGATTTCCTTTCTTCATGCGCGGCTTTAACATGGAATTCTTTCCTTATTCAAAAATATTTTTCTAGAGGTAGGTAGCATGCATCTGCAATCCTTTCATCTGGTAGCTTTGCAAAAATCTCGGTATGATTGGGTGTCTTCAGGGCTAGGATTTGGAACGCGAGGCGGATCTTCTAGCATGATCATGGCATGAAGGGGACCCATTAGCACTGACGGGCATGGAACGGTTGTGGGCCACTATGTAAAGCGCTTGGAAGGGCATAACGCTAGTAAGGGAAGCGCCTTGGAAAGGAAATGCTTGCAAGGGAAGTGCTCGTGGTTTAGGGCTTGACATGCCAAAACCCTAATTAGCGCCCTTTACTAAAATCGATGTAGAATCCGCGTAAGGACTCGGATTTCGATGGTCCGCCCCTTTATCGGACACGAAACAGAATTCTGTATCTCCCTACACGGGAATATTCAGGTTTCGATCTTCCTTAGGAGGTGACACGTCCTTCTTCTATTTTCTGTTGCTCGTCCGGACCGTGTTTTCGTCTGTAGTGTCTCTCCATTAGATTCCAGAATTTACCAAATTCCATTGCATTCTTGGGACGGATGGATGTGGTTGTGTTGTCGGTCCATCCTTGATTTTAGGTTGTTCAGTGCCTGGACCCGCTGATCGTGATGACAGTATGTTGTGGATGCTTGCATGGTCAAAATCTTCCGGAACCACTAGACGAAATATATGAGTTGGGAGATGTTTCGTTGCCAACGTTCTGCTATCAAGTCTTCAAGGACTTTGTTCCAAGAAACATGCATTAAACCACCTTCTGAATCTTGGACTACCGTATGGACTGGGATGTGGTGAGCAGTCCCCAGTTATATTTCTGTTAGATCCGATAGCACGATCGAACATGCGAATATATCTCTATGGCGTGCTTTTGGAGTCTCCGATGCACGGCTTCATGTTGAGAAATTCTTGCGGCTCGTAAAACGTCGACAGTAATGATGTTGAAATCATAAATAACCTGGTTGATGGCGGTGAAGGCGCCCCGTGCTGTTAGTCCCCATGTGTAGCCTACTTTCATTGCATTGCCTTGAATCCACGTCCAAGAGATTTGATACAAGCTTATTGTACTCTTCTGGATGAGACGCTGAGATGCTCAGAATATTACATGGATGAAATACTCTGGATAGTAAAGTGGTAAAAATGAGAGAGTTAAGTTGTTTATCGTGGATCCCTCTGCTTCTTCGGGAAAATGTTTCAGTCATGTCTCTTGAGGTATCTCATGAATCTTTGATGATCATCGGGATGGACTGCGATGAGCAGTCCCCAGTCACACACTTCTTTAGTTTTTGAAGTTGTTTCTTCTGAGCAGGCTTGGGATCCACCGCGTCCTTGTAAAGTTTTGTAGGAATCTTCTTGACAGAGAGGTGATGATATTCTTGCGCTGCACCCTTGAAGAGTATATAACCTTGTTGTGGCTATGTCATTTTTGGTTAATTATGTCTTCTGAGCTTCGACAATGAAGGGATTCCGTGTATACCCTCAGTCCCCAAGTATGGTTTACATGTTTCCATCTTATGTGATCTGTGGGTTGACCATGATAAAGACATCATCATCGTGCATCCGTATTGCTGATTTTGTTACTTCTTCCACGTGGAACTCAGAACATGGAGGAGTATGGGTTACCTTTGCAGTAATTGTTGTTGTGGTAAAACTCTGGATATCCATGGTCACGAGTTTTGGCGGGATGAACTAAAGGGTGGCCATGACTACGAATATTGGATGGCTGCGATCATGATCTTTGACATGGGGAGTGTGGTGGCATGACCCTTTGTAGGAAGGAGTGGTATTGAAGCGAACGTTGAAGAGGAGACACTGCTGGAGAATGTTGAGACGACGCCTTAAAATTCACTAATCCTTGGTGGTTACTATGTTGAATTCGTAGGCTACGTCACGTTCTGTCAAAATCGACATCCCTCAAGAGGTTAGGAGTCCCCTGTTTCATCTATCGATCGTTCTTTCCAGGAGAGGTTGGGGTTTGGGAATGGGAATGGCTTCCCTTGCTGGAAATGCTTGCTTTCCCTGATGCAGTGCGGTTGAGAGATGAAAATATGTCTTGACGTTATTCCTTGGAGAAATATAGAATTTCACATAACTGTTTCATCATAGACTGTACGACTTTGTGGGCCAAGTTCCCATCGTGCAGGTCCTTACGGGAAGAGGGTCTCGGTGAGCGTGGGACAATTTCCCATCGTGCAGGTCCTGACGGGAAGAGGGTCTCTGTAAACTCAGGAGGGTTGTTGATTTCCTTTGATTTTGATTTTGGAGAAGTTTTTCCTGATCTTTACGTGTGATGAAATTGGATTGCTTATCCCTGTATACTAGGCGTTCAAGAGCAACGCGAGCCTCTTCATCTATAAACGCATGTCCTTCTGAAGTATATTTTGTATTTTCATCAAATCAACGGTGCTAAAAGGAGGTCGGCTTCTTCCGGATCTTCCAGTATCTTGCCCTGATGGTGGAGTAGCGTCCCTGGTGACGGTTGGAGCTGTCGTGCTTGAAGAATCGTTGGGGTGGCGGAAGCGGCTCTGGTTCTGGTGATCGTAAGTATATTGTGCAGAGATGACACGGTTTTGATCACGAAGTGATGGATCCATGGCGTTGTTTCTAAGGGCGAGGATGGTGCTGGAAGGGCGCAAGATGTTATCTCTGGGAGGATGCAAACTGTTAGCGCGGAGTGTGATATTGCGGCTGGCATGTGCACGCGGCATGTGCGTATGGTAAGCATGTATGGTAAGCGCGTCTGGGAAGCGCGTCTGGCAAGTGCCTCTGGTAGGTACGTATGGGAATCACGTCTGGGAAACGCGTCTGGCAAGTGCCTCTGGTAGGTACGTCTGGGAAGCACATATGGGAAGCGCGTCTGGCAAGCGCCTCTGGTAAGCACGTCTAGTTAGCGTTGGATCAGCTTGGAATGGGCACTGGCTTGGCGTGGACGCTGGCTTTAGACTTTCGTAAGACGTGGACCATTGGCTGGGCATGGCGTGAACCGTTGGCTTGGCACAGTGCTGGCTTGACATGAGGCTTGCTTAGCGCGGACTTGTTCTTGCGGGCCCAGTTGCCTCTTCCCATACGTAGATCAAACAGGAAATCCTCTGTTATTCAAATTTCAAAAGTGTTATGCTTATGAAAGGGGTTGGCTCCCCTTTTTACCTCGTATCTTTGTTATCACATCCTGGTGTTAGTGGTACCGCGGGAGCAATAAAGTGGGCAAGAATATTCTAGCTATGTACTCCAGCGTTTCTCTTTCAAATTTTTTTTTTGTTTTCTTGTGCTGGTGCAAACCATAGCCATAGGTATGCCTTCCATAAATCTGTAGAAATATTTTTCTTCTCAACCGGTGTAAACCCTAGCCATGGGTATGCCTTTCATAGACTTGTGGAAATACTTCCTCATAAATAATTCTTCGAATGTTGTCGTAGTAATGTCTGCTAATGGTGACGGGTAGTCATTTTTGTGCAGAGTAGGCACGTACGGGTAGGTGACTTTTTTCTTTTAAAGACAAACAAAGCGCCTGGTTTATGGTTTTTGATTTTCTGGACTTCTTGGGTTGATAGATAAATGTTACCTTGACGGTTTTGGGTTATTCTTTTTGGAATGAATTGTTTAGGAATTGATTGTTTTGGTTATAATTGAAAGTGACACAGACATCCCAGGAGAAACCTTAGAACCGTGTGTTGGTAGGTGACGTGGGGTAAACCATGTATATTGTCTTGAAAACTTGAAATAGAAAACCATGTATCTTGTCTAATTAAGACTTACTTGGTTTTTAGGTCTCCTGATGAAAAGTGAACCTTCCGGGTGTAAGACCGGGTCTTATGGGAATAACTTCCATGGGAAGTCCCAAGTCGTTATTGATTCGTCTGATAACCGAGCCATTGACCCTTGGGTGGATCGCCAGCTTCTATCCTCTGGGAAGTCCCCAGTCATCCCTTGTCGTGTCATGACTGATAATGATTCTCTGAGTGAATGATTAGGAGTAAGTCGCCTTTCCCTACCATCTTGACGTCTGGTTCAAAGAACGATATCGACAGTAGAAAATTGACATTGTAATCGATATATCAATCCTCCCGATGTGGTCACCAATTATTTATAGGTGAAAATAGCTTATGCTAATTTTGGTAATTGCAGGTGTGAAGGTGAGAAACTGTTTAAACCCTAAACAATGTACTGCAAGGGAATACTTTTAGGTTCGAGAGATCAATCTGTACAAGTCCGGCCTAAACCAAGAAATGGCCATTCCAGACCTTCTTCGGTCACAAAGAGGGGGAAAATGGGTTGGTTTTGGAGAGGGAAGCAAGGAGAGTGGTGAGTCCAGAATAGTTGATTCTGGGAGAGCAATTGGGTTTCTACGACTTGTTGTTAGATAAGTATGAGAGCTCACGAGGAGAGCTAGCAGGTAAGTACTTCTGAGTGTTGTGTGGTCCGAATGAAATCATTGTTCAAATGGAAATAGGTAAGACCTATTTATACAAGTCAAGGTAGAAACGTACCCTGGTCTCTTTAAGGATTGGGGAAATAAATGTGAGGAGGTGGTAACCGTATGCATGGACTTGATGTCCCATAAAGTGTTTAACGCATGAAATTTGTTTTCATGAAACTATTAACGTTATGGAATTGATGTTCCATAAAGTTTGTTAACTCATACATTTATGTCCCATGAACGTTTTCCCACATAACTCCTATATTTACTAGGCGCCTCACCTTTATGACACTTCCTTATGAGGGGCGTAGTGTACGCCGCACGCTGTAGACCACCAAACCAATACCCAAATAGAATCCCCCTGTTTGTGTTGATGTCTTAAATATTTTCAAAAACATGTAAAATGTTGTTTATGGCTTGGAAAGTCGAGCTTGGGGAACTTGCTAGCCAGGTGACCTTCGACGGTCGAGATGTTGAATCTTGAGAGGAGGGGCAACCATTAATCTTTGCACGCCTTCGTTTTGGTAGCCGCGTAGTGAGGTACAACAGGGTGGCACGGATAGGGTGTGTTTGGACTTGGCATGAGGATCCAAGGGTTTGTTATGGGAGTATGGAATGGCTTGGGCCAAGGCGAGGTCGCTTAGATTGGCATGTCGTGGCTAGGGCCAAGGCAAAGTGCGTTTGGCATGGCGCAACTAGCATGGCTAAGTTAAGTTTGGCTTGGCACGTGGAGCCAAGGGTTTGCCAAGGTAGTATGGCATGGTTAGGGCCAAGGAAAGGGCGCTTGGCTAACCATGGCGTGACTTACACGGCTAGGGAAAGGGCATGGCACGGCTAGCTTGGCTAGGTTTGGTTTGGATTATCATATGGGGCCAAGGGGTAGCCATGGGCGCATGGCGTGACTATCTTGGACTAGGCGCGTGACCAAGTTAGGGTTTCGGGCCTAAAGTCGTGAGGGGACTTTAAATGGCCAGGATATGCTCCTGGGATTGAAGGACAACCGTGGATTGTCGTCTGGCTTTACTTTGGTAGCCGCGCGAGGAATGCAACCATGGCGGCGCGGCATAAGGGGCCATGGTTTGGCATGGCGCGGCTAGCTTGGATAGGTGCGTGACCAAGCTAGGGTTTTGGGCCTAAAGTCGTGAGGGGACTTTATACGGCCAGGATTTGTACCTGGGATTGAAGAGAAACCGTGGATTGTCGCATGGATTCACTTTAGTAGACGCATGAGGAAGGCCACCATGGTGGCGCGGCATGAGGGGCCATGGTATGGCATGGCGCGGCTAGCTTGGACTAGGCGCGTGACCAAGTTATGGTTTTGGGCCTAAAGTCATTAGGGGAATTTAGACGGCGAGGATTTGCTCCTGAGATTGAAGGGAAATCGTGGATCGTTGCATGCCTTCACTTTAGTAGTCGTGAGGAGAAGGCCAGCAGGGTGGCGCATTTATAATAGCTAGGGCCATGGTATGGTGCGATTGGTATGGCGCGACTAACTTGGGCTAGGTGTGGCGGGCATGATTTTCCATTGGCACAAGGGTGCGGCTAGCATGGTTGGCATGCTTTGGCGCGGTTGGGTGTGGCTGGCATGATTTTCCATTGGCACACGAGATGTGGCTAGCATAGATAGGACCATGGCATGGTGCGATTGGCATGGCGTGGCCAGCTTGGGCTAGGTGTGGCTGGCATGATTTTCCATTGGCATAAGGGTGCGGCTAGCATGGTTGCCATTCTTTGGCGCGGTTTGGTGTGGCATGCATGATTTGCCATTGGCACACGAGATGTGGCTAGCATAGCTAGGGCCATGGCATGGTGTGATTGGCATGGCGCGACTAGCTTGGGCTAGGTGTGGCTGGCATGATTTTCTATTGGGACAAGGGTGCGGCTAGCATGGTTGGCATGCTTTGGCGCGGTTGGGTGTGGCTGGCATGATTTTCCATTGGCACATGAGATGTGGATAGCATAGCTAGGGCCATGGCATGGTGCGGCTAGCTTGGGCTAGGTGTGGCTGGAATGATCTTCCATTGGCACAAGGGTACGGATATCATGGATAGCATGGTTGGCATGCTTTGGCGTGGTTGGGTGTGGATGGCATGATTTGCCATTGGCACACGTGATGTGTCTAGCATAGATAGGGCCATGGCATGGTGAAATTGGCATGGCGCGGATAGCTTGGGCTAGGTATGGCTGGCATAATTTTTCATTGGCACAAGGGTGCGGCTAGCATGGTTGGCATGCTTTGGCGCGGTTGGGTATGTTTGGCATGATTTGCCATTAGCACACGAGATGTGTCTAGCATAGATAGGGCCATGGCATGGTGCGATTGGCATGGCGCGGCTAGCTTGGGCTAGGTTTGGATGGCATGATTTTCCATTGGCACAAGGGTGAGGCTAGCATGGTTGGAATGCTTTGGCGCGGTTGGGTGTGGCTGGCATGATTTGCCATTGCCACACGAGATGTGGCTAGCATAGCTAGGGACATGGCATGGTGCGATTTTCATGGCGCGGCTAGCTTGGGCTAGGTGTGGCTGGCATGATTTTCCATTGGCACAAGGGTGCGGCGAGCATGGTTGGCATGCTTTGGTGCGGTTGGGTGTGGCTGGCATGATTTGTCATTGGGACACGAGATGTTTCTAGCATAGCTAGGGCCGTGGCATGGTGCGATTGGCATGGCGCGGATAGCTTAGGCAAGGTGTGGATGGCATGATTTGACATTGGCACAAGGGTGAATTAGGGTTTGGTTTGTCGTAACCCTAATTTGAAAAATATACCCCGGTAATTATTAGAGACTTATTAAAAGCTTTTTATTAAATGCGCCTAGTAAATACTTGTTTTAAATGACTGCTAGGGTTTAGCATTTTACGTTTAACCCTAAACTAAAAACCACCATCAACACTAGGTTACGATTATGAAGATTACACCTAGAATTCGAAGTATATATATGTTAGATCAAGAACAAGATATATAGAAATTTCAAAGTTCTCTGCATCTCAGACTTTGTGATTCCTCAACATAGATATCTAAAACTCTTCTTAATTTATTTTGGGATTATTCGTGAGACGTGGTCAGTGATCTAGACTTATATGCCGACTGAGAGTAATTGTTTTGGATCCGTGAGGTTTGCCGTACTTTTTTTACTATAAAAGGGAAACCAAATAGGATATATTCTTAATAAAGAGTCTTACGGGTTCAATAGAAGTAAGGAACATGACTTCAGCTAAATTGTTTGGAGGGGTACTTTGGGCTCCACTACATTTCAGTCTGAAGTCTTATAGGAATAGCGGTTTGATACAATGTGATGTTCAAATCTGGACGAGGTATCCGGGATTATCTGTCAGTACATTTTTGCTCGTTAACAAAATTTTGGTGTCTTGTGGTTTTCCTTTTCCGCATTATATTGTTTATCTTTATAATAAAAATAGCACAAGTAAAACATAATAAATCAAGATAGTTTAAGTCCTTATTAACAGATAAATTACAAGTTTTATATTTGTTAGAATATGGATCCTCATAATTCGGATACGACTAGATTGATCTTAGATATTAATTTTTGATATCGAGCTATTCTACATAATCAGGTATACAGACCTTTGGTATATACCTAACGATTGTAAAAGAGAAAGATAGAAACTTTATACACCATCAATTTTTTTCTTAGGAAATCTGTATGGACAAACTCAATACAACTCTGAGAGTTTAATTTAATCAAGGAATACTATCTTAGAGTTATATCTCTATCTCTTGCGATTATAACATTTAAATAATTGAATATGTGAACCTAATCACAAAGAGATAACTTGGACGGTACCAAAGACCAATGTCCAAAAATCAATCAAGTTGTATCCAAAAACTAGGTCGGATGTCTCTGCTATGATTGATCAACGCACAACCTGGGATATTTCAATTATAAATATAAAAAATATAATGCGAAAAAATAAATAACACAGACACCAGAAGTTTTGTTAACGAGGAAACCTCAAATGCAGAAAAACCCCGAGACTTAGTTCAGATTGAAAACAAAACTGTATTAAGCCGCTACAGACACTAGCCTACTACCAATTAACTTCAGACTGGAATGTAGTTGAGCCCTAAAAGTTATCCCACCAATTAACATACAGTCGCGCTCCTTACGCCTCTTGAATCCCAGCAGGACTCCGCGCAATTGATTCCCTTAAATGAAATCTCACTAACTAAGAGTTGCTTCAAATCAATTGAAGACTTTAAACCAAATCTTCCTACCGCAGATTAAGCCTATATAATTGATTTCCTGATTATGATCAAAACGAATGATCAAAATCAAACGTATGATCAAGGTGATGGAAAACGATAGGAATTTGACATATTCTAGCTATCCTAAAAATCCTGACTTAGGCAACCCGAAGTGCAACCTAGATTATTATTCACCTCACAAGTATGAGATTTGTGGAATCAACAAAGTTTAAGACGAAAAGAACTTTGATAATTTCTATTTATCTTGATCATTGGAGCAAGCTCTACAAACATTCAAGATCAGGATACTCAAGTTATCAAGGAAAGATAACTGGACCTGGATTCATGAATCCCTATGAATACTTTGCAGTCGCTAAACCCTAAAAGGGTTTCTGGAGAGGACGACTCTAGAAACAACTATGACACACCAAAAAGTAGTGTCTGGATTCAAATATCCCAGTTGCTTGAAGTCCCCCTTTTATAAACTTTCAAAGCATATGTTACTTTAGGTTTAAGCTAAGATAGCTTTGGAACCAAGCAAACAATATCCACCGTTAGATGAATCTTTGAATCTGATTTACATAAGAAAGATGTACACTCTGGTTAGGTGAAACCATAAACGAACCATGTACAAAGACTATGTTTAACATGGTTAGCTGAAACTAGCCAGTTTGAACTTAAAAGCTTAACCTTCATTTTCATGAACACATAAGACATTAAATCTGAATCACAAGCATGTGATTAAATAAGTATAGTGTTAATATAGAATTAATCAAATTCTAATTATCTCGTAGCAATAATTTAAACACGCTTGGAAATATAATCGACATGGTTAGTAGGTGTACAAGGTACAAATACCATTGCCATTCATGAGTCGGTTCAGTCACAATACGCATACTAGTTTGGAAACTTTAAACCAAAACCAAGTTATGGACTTCACATAACTTTTTAGGTTTGCGTACCAGTTTGCAAAATTTCCACCAAACTAAAGTTCTGGAGTTCACAGAAATTTTTAAGTTTGCGTACCGGTTTGGAAACTTTAAGACTGTCGCTGGTTCTGGAGTTCACAGAACTAAATCGGTTTGTGTATACCAGTTTGGAAATTCTATCGAGTTTAGGAACACATAACTATTTAAGTTTAGGTACCGGTTTGGATACTCACCCTGGTTGTAGTTGCAGGAATTCCCACAACACATCCCTCACAAGAATTCATAATTGAATTCTTTAAGATCAACAATCACACTTTTTATTAATTGAATCTAGAAATTTTACAAGAAGGAAATGAAATCAAGAATACAACCACCGTTCTAGACTTTCTCTCTCTTCAAAACTTTCTCACCACTATAAAAAGATCTCTCCCCTCCCTTAAGCCTGTTCCGCTCCTTATATAGGGTATTACATAGTGGATGACAGCTAATCTAGTCATTTATTTTCGGATCTGGATTGCGAGATTCTCGCAAGTGTATAAAATGTTTACTTCACGACATTCTTCATTTTTGCAAGATCTTCACATCTTTCTCGTGTTTAGTCTGTCGTCATCTGTTGTGTCATTTTTGTAATCGTTCTGCGATATTCGCAAGAGTATTATTATTGCGATATTCTGATCCTACATCTTTCCTCTTCTCATGTCTTCTCTGTGACGGGGAGAATGTCATGAGAATTTTTACTTCAAAATGCCGCAGCTGTTCATTTTTCTATATTCTTCTATACTAACATGATTATGTATTTTACGCAGAATTTATTACACGTATCCATCCATTTCTTGACACGTCCTTTTCATCCGTTATTTCTCAACCGTTCACGTCTACTCTTCGCATTAAATGTGTTTATCTTCTCGAGAATTCTTCTCCCTATATATATTTTTATCATTCTTCTTTTCTCTTCTTTTTTATTTTTTTTATTATCTTTTCTGCAACTTTACTTCACCGTTCTTTCGTAAATTCCCCTCCTGCTGCTGTAACTTTTCTTGATTCTTATTCTTTCAACCTCCAATTCTTCATTCCCATACTGAAAATGCCTCCAATTAGTCGTAAATATGAAGTTGCTTTCGAGGAAGTCCGAAAGAATTTCTTAACAAGGGGTTTCACTTTATCCCCCATTCCTGGTAAGAATTCTAAATCCGATCTTTCTGCTAAATTATTTTCTGATCATCTTTGTAGTCATGAAAAAATCATAGTTTCACTGGGTCAGCTTCTCGCTGATCTCCCCATTCCTCTCTATGATCCTAATCTTCCTTTATTTTACGAAATACTCTCCCATGCGAAATTCTCGCGAGCAATTTATCAATTAAGTGGAGATTGTATTCTCCTAATGCTTGAGTTTTCCAACCATGGTGCTGGAAAGGGATCTCTTTATCCAAAATAAGCTAGGAATCCTGAACTTAAAAATCTGGAAATACTCGCTGAAAAATATATAGCAGTGAGTTTCTTTGAAAATTATGAATTAATACCCATGAAGAAAGATAACACTCGCTGGGGTGTTCGCTTGAAGAGAAAAGATAATATCATTGATGATAAAATACTTATGCAAGATATCTATTGGCATTCTGGTAAGAATAATACTCCTTTCCAATCTAAAGATGACAGATGGTGTGTCTTTCCACTATTTTGGAGGGATCTTATATTTCTGGTTCAAATGTGCTTCCT